>CM057815.1:2425000-3025000 GCA_030067965.1 Latrodectus elegans
TTCATATCTACTTATTAATATACATTGAACTTTCGTGATTCCCGTCATTGCTTTTTAAGCATTTTTTCATTATCCGTTAGACTTCTCATGAGCAAATAAACAAAATGAGGTATTTGAGATAATTTTAAAAACAGTTTTTAAAATTATCTCAACTACCTTATTTTGGGAAAAAGTATTTTATATCAGAAAGTATTTTAAGGCGGATTAAAAATCAAAGCGCCAATTAATTCAATGTTGGTTTTGAAATTGGAAAAAGTACTTGTGAAAAATGAAATTGACAATCATATATAATAATCATTAATAAAAGTTATAACTAATTAAAATAAGAGTTAAAAGTGTTATATTTATATAATTTTCTTACTAGCTTTAATTATATTAAAACGATTAAATTTATGAAAAATCCTGAATCTATCAGAACACTCAGATAAAAAGTTCAGAGTAATGAGTTTAATTTATATACATACATACTGCATATATATATGTATATATATATTTATATTATACATATATATATATATAAATTATATATATATATTATATATATATATACAATTTATATATATTATATGGCAGATGTGAATTTATTTATATACTATTGATGAATATTATTAAATTATTACCTTACAGGACCAACAAGAACCACGAGAAATTCAAATGGAAATGAATGGAGCATCAGTACAGACGAAAACTTCCGAAAATGCTAAAAATATCACAGATACATCAAAATTATGAAGACTGTGTTAGAATGTAAAACATCATTATATTTAACTTCCAAATAATTCTAACTGTTCTTCATATACTTTATGAGCTTTAATCATTTGAAGCCATGTATATCATCAATCATTTTATATTAAAAGAACAATGTAACAAATGTGTACTAATATCCTTATCAATGTAATAAATTTTTTTTCAAACACTTTGGTTAATTTTTGGGTCAATATGAAATATAAAATTTTAATTTATATGAATATATTTTAGGTTTTTGCATACAACTGAATTTTAAAATTATGCCAATATTAGTTTCAATTCATTGAAAAATAAAGTTACATAATCTGTGTTGCTCATAACCTAATACTTTATTCCCTTCATTAGAGAAAATCAATTTATTTGCAAGTACTTAAATATACTGCATTATCTAAATTTTAATAATTTTTCAAATTTGTATCGTAGAAGATGATTTTGATCACAATATATATTTGTTATGCAAATTTATTAAAAATATATAAAAGTTTAAAGTCCAGTTTTATGATTCCAAAAATTTATTTCAAGCTTAGTAAATTGTTGAAATTGTTTGATTTTTCTAAACTAGCTATCAAACTTTATGAGTAAAAATGTTTTTTTTTTAATTTGGGAAAACCAAAATATTTCCCTGTGCACCAAGGAATACTACACAGGGCCCGAAGTTACAACAAATGTACTACATAACAATTCCAAATAAATCATGAGATGAAAATAATAATATTAAAATAAAGGCAGAAAAAAAAGAAATATAAAAATAAAAGGGAGTTAAATAACAGCATGGATAAATTTTTTAAAAAATTCAAAATACTCTTTCTTTACTAGGTCCACCATCGGGGGTCACCTGTTATTTAAGTCTTTACAAAACTCGTTCCTTTTTTCTGAAACAGATGGGCATTCAAGAAGAATTTGAGAAGGGTTGTCACTCCCAGAGTTGCACATGCACCCCTCACTGTTTTTAATGTGGAAAAGGTGAAAATAGCTATTGAATTTCCCATGTCCAGTGAGGAATTGCGTAATTTTAAAGTCAGTGTAGAACCACTAGTTCTTAATTCTGATGGGAACTGATGAGGAAAATGATTTTGTCCACTTACAATTAGGAGAGCCCACAAAACCTTGAGTTCCATTCTGTAAAAATCTTCTTTTTGGCAGTGGTTTTGAAAAACCACTTGGGTAGGCTGGTATCCAGTTTATTTGGAAGTGAAAGAGAAGATTTGGCAAGGAAATCTGCTCTTTCATTTCCATACACACCACTATGACCCTTGACATGGGAGAGAAAGTGAAGGAAATATTTTTGATATCACACATATTTATTGAAGTCTGGACTTCCACAATAAGTTTTTCAAAACTAGTTATGTCTTGCAGAGCCAGTAGGAATGATATCGAGTCAGTGCAAATTAAAAATTTTTGATAAGGCTTGCTTATGGCATCTTTAACAGCAAGATTAATGCTGAGTAACTCCGCTTGGAATATAGAACTGTAATCACTAATGCGGTATACTGGATGACTCATTTCAAACCAATTCTGAAAGCATACGTATGCAAGACCTACTTTTTCGTTAATTTACTCCCATCTGTAAAGTAAATTAGATTATAGTCTTCTTCCCTAACGATATCACATGCAACAAGTGGAGCAGGAGATCTTGTAGATGGATGAGATAGGGAAGAAAAGTTCAAATCACCATCAAGATGGTTACAAAAAGAGTCTTGAGTATAATGATAGGCCTCATTTTGATGAAGTATCACAACATCAAGAGGTGGAAGACCAGAGCGAATGAAAAGAGCATCATAACTGATTGTTCTATATCCTCTGACAATCCTCAAGATCAGTTTTATTTGTATTTTCCTGCTAAGTTTTCGGTTTATTTTTTTTCAAACTGTCTTCCCAAATTCGAGATGCATAAAGAATAACGGGAGCAATGCCTTGTTTATAAATCAATTTTGAAACTTCGAATTTAATACCGTAATTTTTATTGCAAATTCTATACAATGCATTTGTAGGAATGTTAATCTTAACTAAAATGTATTTCAAATGTACCTTCCGGTTAAGTTTACTGTCGACAACAACACCAAGATATTTAATTTTACCTACAACTTCTAGAATATTACAATCCATAGCAAGATTGATTGTGGAATCATTGTTAGCCTTTTTGTGAATCATCATTGCTTTGCACTTCGTATTCCATCTTGCAATGTTGAGCCCAATTATGAATAAAATCAAGAATATCTTGAACGGTACTTCATAAATCGGGAAAATTTTTATTCTGAACAATTACGAGTAAGTCATCTGAGAAAGCAATTTTCCAGCACTTAAAATCATTCAATTTTTTTAGTAAATCACATATAATTAAGTTCCAAAAAATGGGCCAGAAACAGAGCCTTGTGGACATCCTTTTTGGATGTTTAACTACTTTCGATTTGTTACCAAGAGTAAGAACAGCCTTTCTGTTGTTCAAAAAACTGCGGAAGAGATTGAGAATATATGAAGGAGTATAAGCCTCCTTCATTAAGAAAATAATAAAGGGCCACCACGCGTTATCAAACGCTCCTTTTATGTGCAATAAAAGGAGAATAGTGAACAGATTTTTCTTTTTCCCTTCCTTTATAATGTGAACAAGTCGCAGTAATGCATCCTCAGTAGATTTATGTAGTGTGAATCCATATTGGTCTTTACTAGTATAGTTACGATTGTTAAGATACTATCTAAGTCTGTTTGAAAGAAGCTTTTCGAAACATTTTCCAAAGCCAGGCAATAAGCTAATACACCTAATATTCTTAAGGTGCAGTCGCTTAGAGCTCAAAATCTTTGGGATTAAGACAACTTTAGCATTTTTTCAAAGAGCAGGGAAGAGAGAAAAATTTTAAGAATAAATTGAATACAGCAGGAAGAACAGAAGGAGAACACTGATGAAAGTATTTAATCATTTCATTGAAAAGGGAATCTAGACCAGGAGATTTTCCAGTGGCCAAACCGTGAATAACAGCATTAACCTCATTGAGTGTAAAAGGTACATCATCTTCTACAGAGTAGGCCTTGTTAGATTGTTCTCGAATATTCTGCTGAAAGGAATTATCGTTAGAAGAATTGTCATCTGGGAATGAAACATTTGAGATAGCAATGAGAGATTCTTCAAAAGAAGATGGGAAGTGACCTGAAGTGGTTTCAATGCCAGTAATCTCGACACTTTTACTAAAGTTTCTCTTCATGCCTTTATAAATCGTCTTCCATACATTTTTAAGTGTAACATCAGAAAGTCTTTCCAGGAATTTAATTTTGAGTTATTGATTAAGTTCTTATATACTTCTTTAACGTGGAGGTAGTTGGATTTAAAAATTTCCTTGGCAATTGGGTTTTTGGCTCTTTGAAAGCGACGTCTTGAAGCATTTATCTTTTTACGCATGCATGCTATAACAGAAGTCCACCAAGGAACATTTTTTTATCATAGTGTCTGAAAGGGGAATAGCAATCCTTCCTGCAGAAAACATGATATTTTGAAGCTCAAAAATTAGATTTTCTAGGCAAATAGGGTCATTACAAGTAGAGAGCTGATCTTCAAAACTACAATTATTGATAGCCTCATAGTAGTTAGTCTGAAAAAGAAGCCAATTTGCTCTTCTACAGTCAATGTTTTAAAGCCTGTTTAGGAGTAAAGAGTTCGTAGTATTATCAGCCAAGGCAATTTCAAAATAAATCATCCTATGGTCAGAAAGCGAGTGGTAGTCAGGAATAGACCAATTGATGACATCTTCCAATAAACTTTCCCCAACAACAGTAATATCAACGTGGCTAGAACCTTGAGTTAAACAGAATGTAGGGCAGAAATCCTCATTAACTACAAAGAGTTGTTTGGTACTGAAGAAATCACATAGTTTATTTCCTCTTGCATCTGAATAAGGACTAAACCAAACATTACTTTTGCTATTAGAGTCTATTCCCCAAATAAGTCAAGAAGAATTAGCATTAGACATGAAAGAATTAATCTTTTGTAAATCAGCATCTATATTTCTGCCCGGCTCAAAGTAGTAAGAAAGCAAAATAAAATCTAAGTCATTTACAGTGATTACAACGGAAATCGTGTGATAATCAGAGTAATTATGATAAACAAAGGTAGAAATGTTATTCAAGCGAATGATGGCTGATTTTATAACATCTGATTGGGAATCAAAGAATACTTTGTAATGGCTAGGAAAACCGGGAAGGATCCGTTTGTAACAGTCAGGTTCTTGAATCAATGCATCGATATTATCAGTTTCCATATTGAGAATGAGTTGCTGCGTAGCATTTTTAGTCTTGTGTAGATTTAATTGGACGAAACGTAAAAGACAACAATAACTATTATTCATAATCAATAAGAGAGATTGATAATTTCTTCATTAAAATTTCACTCGGACAGCAATTATCATAAGGTTTATGATAAATATTAACACTTTTTGAAGGATTTTTAGTTTTATTATTAAATCTAGCGCTATTGACACAAACTTAATGATTTCTATTAGAACACTCTGAGCTTTCATGGTTACCTGAGCAAGTAAAACAAGCAAGGTGGTTTTTACAATCAGCAGCCTTATGCTTATAACCTAAACATTTGAAGCATCTATGTATAATAACGAAATCATCAACTTCACAAACAGACCAGTCAAGCTTAAGAGATACTAACCTTAAAATTTGTTTACGGATATTAAGTGGAACACTAATAATAATATGTCTAGAGTCCCCAAATTTCTTTAGCGTAAAACAAACTTTAGACTCTGAAATCTCTTCTTCAGATACTAAAATATCAAAATTTTCCTCAAATAAGACCCTGATAAGTTCATCATCATGTAGTGAGCTAGGAACGTGTTTAATAATAATGGCAGGATATTTTCCTTTAGCAAGAGTGGAAGAAAGGGAGGTGCAATTTGCAGCCAGAATATCACGAAATGTTTTCCTGTCATCATCAGACACACATTCTACCAACAGTTTATCCTTTGGAAGACTTCTTACGTTTTTGATACCAATTTTATTGTTTCTTGAATTGACTTGCGTTTTTATGATGTTTTTAATATCTCCAGCTTTAAGGGTTCCTTGTTCATTCGCACAGATAATGAGACTGCATTTTTTTCCACCGCTCATTTGTTTTTGAAAAATTTTATTAGATGGCGCCACTACACTCGCGTACGATTTTTTTTCGTGTATTTTCATTAATACAATTTCATAAGCTATACCTATAAATTTGCCAATAACACCAATAGAGTCCATTTTGCCACCAGTAAAGATCTTGAACTGAAAACCATCCATATTAAGAAAAATAAAGTTTTTGAATATATTTTTCTTCGTTATTTTGAATCCTCATCTGATTTTGCTTCAGTGTTATTTTGCTCCAGTTATATCAATATTTAAACAATATGTTTTTAGATGTTTGTCGTCAAATTATGGAGCATCAAAACATGCAAAATGATATTGTAATTAGCTCACAGAATGTCATTTACTCATACTTAGGATTCTAGTTTGATTTTTATAAGAAAGGTGGTAATGTTGGTAGTACTTTTCTTAACTTCATAAAATGCCTTCCTCCGAAAATTCATAATTTTTTATAGATTAAGAGTGCTAATGTTTATTATTAATTAAAATTTTGCCAAATCTTTATGCTTTCATTATTAATGTTTCTTAAAATCCTATTTGATGACATTGAAGATATTCAGTACTTGATGATTTCACTTTTGAATCGTGTTTCTCAAAAACTAAGTAAATGGTAAAATTAATTTTTGCTAAATTAATTAGTATCCAATAATCCACAACCATAGTTTAAGATGTCTCTAGACCTGGGTTTTGCATATTTATGCTGGAATGAAATCCTCAGCAAATGGAAACATTACCGTGATGATTCACATTCATCCAACATACGTGTAATTTCTAGGTTAAAGTAAAATTTAATAGGTCTAGACACAAAATACTATCACCAAAAGATGACCAAATATTCCAAAATCATAATAGTATTTAATGCAGTTGATTACAATGTAGGTAGTATGGATAAAAAATTTATAAAAATAAATAGAATTAGTAATTCTGAATTGCCTAGTAAAAAAATATATACGAGTCATGGGACACACACAAGCATAGTTATAGTTATAGTAACTGTAATCATTGTTTTTACTATCGTTATCATTATCATAGTTAACTTTTCAAGTCTAAAGTTTTAATTGAAAATAAACTTTAAGATTTCATTCTATATAGTTTAATGAGCATATCTTCTGTTTCATGCTAATGAAATATTAATGAATGATTGATAAGAAGTATATTTTATGTTCGAATATCCTTCTTTGATGAGGAATGATATTTGCACTTGTTGATCAATTCGTCTTCAAAATTTTATAAAAGTAATACTTGTTATAATATGTTTTCATAAAGGTGAATATAAATTTAAATAGCTAGTAATATAATTACAATAAAAAAATAGTTCAAGTCTTCATCATTTGATTTCATTTCACTTTGTAAATTGTGACCGAATTCATGTTCCATACGAAATGAATCTAGAAAAGTACTTACTGCATCTGCAATTTTGTATGTAAAATTAATGTTTAGATTGTGCAGATTTTTCAATAAGAAAATGTTATTCAGAAAAAATTATTCAAGGATATTTTTATCTTTTGGATATTGAAGAAAAGGATGGACATGAAAGTGTCTATAAAGTTTCGAATTCGTATGACATCACTTCTGTGTTAAAGATGCTTATAACATATTTTTCAATTAAAATACTAAAATTTTACATTTAGTCTATCATAATGTATATTAAATTGATATAAAACTCTAAAAATTAGTAATAGATAATACACATATTGGTGGTTAAATTAGATTTTAAAATATTAATTTTCTAATTCCTTAAATGCATCACTTCCTATTAAAAAAAAAAAAAAAAAAAAAAAAAAAAGCCTTTTAAAACACTTTTTATCCAAACTTCCAATAAGAAATCATTTAAAAGATTTAAACATAGTAATTCAATACTTTAAAATGGATCCTTGTATGCCCTGAAATGCCTCAGCTACAGCAATATAAAAATGTTGTAAGAAACAAATCAATAATGAGGAAGGTGAATTAGGAAATTTTAACTTTGTAAGTTTCTAATGAAAGTTTTAATAAAACAATTAAACAGGGGAATCCGGGATTAAGACAAACTGATGGGAAAAAGTTTGGTGGAGAATTCTGACCTGATTCTAATGAACAATATTGTTCTGCAGAGGCCTGTTACCATTAAAACATCAGCAGATTCAGTGGTTCCTCATTAATATGCAATGGCTTGAAGAACAGGGTCCTTCATTAGGTGTAGGTTGCGTCACATGACCGCGTGTGGAAATTACAAAACAGCTAACTATTTTCATGGCTTAATGTTCTCAAAATTAGATTCTCTGTGCTTTCATGATTCGGATTCACAAAATTAGATGTTTTATCACTTTTTTTCACATAGTTAATGATGAATTATCAAAAAATTAAAATTTTTGTAATGAGAGCCATTAACTTAATGCAAAAATTATTCTCCGTATTAATAATGATTCATATCATAATTGAATCATTATTAAGACGATTCAAATAGTTGGTTAAGCATGGTAATTTTCAACAATTATTCTCAATCAATCATTAAAATATGGTATTCATTAAAATAACTTTGCATTAATGATAGTCAAATGATTCTTCTATCAAACGATTTGATCATCGTTATGATGAAAATCAGAGTATTTGCTCACCATCTTTGTAAATTAAAATAATTTGCTAATCAATATCGTAAAAGTGTATTATCATTCAAATCCATTCATCAGGGAAATATTCCCAAATAAATTCAACTAAATATCATATTTCTTATCTAAAATGATTAAAATGTGAATTATAATATTGTAGATAGATCCGAACAATATATTATTCTGATTTTTGATCATTGAATGAAAATTTGGGAATAGTTTAGCGAAATGAGAATTGAATCTCTTAATAATTTTCCCTATAAATCATTCAGGCAAATCTTTATTTTGAAGGTCATTCTTTAAAATCAAAATTAATGGGTAATATCCCAAATTTTCCTTATTTTTGTATAAGTTTCTGATAAAAATCTTTACTTAGTAATAAGCTTAGAAAAAATCAGTTGTTATAATAAGTAGAATAAAGTATTCAAATCAATTTCATATTTTCCATATAAATTAATAAATATGTTTAGTTTGTCTAGAAAATAGGCATTAAAATATTAGTTCAATAATATAAAATTGAATTGAAGGATAAGGAATGTAAACTTAACTTTGTGAGAAAGTAATAATTTCAACTTCTGTTTAAAATACAGTTAAATAAATTCGTCAGAATAAATAATTCAATAGTATATACAAATTATACAGTTAAATCTCTCCTATTCTTTTCCCAAGAATTTTTTCTGTAGATTTGATTTATTATGAAAGATATATTTTACGCTTTTTCACTAGAGAATAATTCTTCATTCATTCATTCACATGCAAGTTCCTTCATCTATTTTGGTCGGGTAGTGCACTCCTTTATTCATGACCCAACTCGTCCCAGAGGTTCTCGATAGAGTTCAGGTCTGGGCTATGAGGCAGGCAAGTACATTCTATGAACTCCATTGGCACCATACCATGCCTTGGGTAACCTCGAAACATGAGAACTAACATTGTCATCCTGAAAGTAACAGGGGCCCAACCTGTAAAACTGCCACAACGTAGGAAGCACATTGTCATCCAAAATGGTGCAGTAGGCATATACGTTGAACTTACCGTGAATGGGCACCAAGGGTACCAGTCCATACCAAGAGAAACACACCCAGACTATAATTCCACGTACGATGAATTGGATTGTTGGCACAATGCATTATGGCAGGAGGCGTTCTCCAGGCAGGCGCTAGATCCAGACCCTCCCATCCGAACGGTAAAGAATGAACCTGGATTTGTTTCTCCAAAGAACCTATTTTCACTGATCCACAGTTCAATTTCGATGTCCTTTTCACCACATTAACCAAGAAGCGTGGTTGGACTTTGTAATAAAAGGCTTATGGCAGAAGCACGACCATGAAAACCAAGCAGATATGCTTCTTTACGGATGTTATTCATTGAAGCAATACTCCCAGATGCCGGTCGAAACTTCTCGCGGATAAGGACGATTGGTTTAATGTGGTTCTTCTGAATTTCCCTGAACAGCACTCGTTGGTCTCTATCCCCCAGTTACGTTAGTCTGCCGACTGCGGGTACATTCCGACAATCACCGCTCACCCTCCACTTCTTCATCACATAAGCCAATGTTGATTTTAGATACTTCAGATCACTAGATATGTCCCTTATATGTGTATGTGTGTTTATGAACCACATGACACTAAATTAAAACATTTTTCAAACATTAGTATTTTTAAATTTTAAACAACATTTTTATCTGCCCATTATAAAATTCAGCAGCTTTTACAACTTTAAAGTCAAGCAAAAGCTTAGAGCATACTCAAGAAATGCAAAATGTTACCCTATAGTTTTACTCATTTGTTAAAATCATATAATATCAACTGTTACCCATGTGTTTATGAAATTTAAAAAAACAACTTCCTTGATTTTTTCCGATTATTTAATAGATTTAATTTGATAATAAAAAGTACAATTTTACTAAACAATGTGAAAGAATATATATATATATATATATATATATATATATATATATATATATATATATATATATATATATATATATATATATATATATGTATATAATCATATAATATTATATTTTTATCATAATATTAACAAATTTTATGAATCATGTTGTATATCAACGACAGTTGAATAAATGTCTTTATTTTATCAATTTAAGGATTATGAATTGGAATGAAAACAAAGAAAACTTTATCCTCAGAAACACACTTAAAAACAATAGTGAAATTATTTTGCGGCATTACTTTTCTCTCTTTATATCCTTGACATAAATACAAGTGAAATATAAAGGACAGAATAATCAAGTTCAAAATTTTGCAACTAACCATCTTGACTCTTGCCCTGCAGTTGCATTTTTAATATGTCCTCTTCAGGGATATTGGAAGGCCAGAGATCAATATTGATGTCATAGCCAGTTTTCAAGGCAATTACAATGAATAAATACAGTGATCATATGTCAATCAAGTTAATATTAGAGAATTATTTTAATCAAAACATCCAACAAAGAGTTTATATAACCATCACAATATCAGATTTTTCCTTCATTCATACATGATCCCGTTTCAAAACAACAGTATATTTTATACAATAGTTATTCCTGGTCTTTCAAACTTTTGGCTCCATTTAGCACATTGTTTTCCATGGACACGATAACACTAACCTAATTTTTAAAATAGGCTTGCTAGGAATGAAAATCCGGATAGAAAACTGGAAGGTACATATTGATGTTTTCTTGACATTTGCCCATATGACTATAAATATGATGAGAGCAAAAGTGATAAATGTATCGATAACAGAATAGAAATTAGACTTGGTGTAAAACAAGATATTTTTTCCTGATAACCCTATTTCAGGAGTATCAATCATTTCTTTCAAAAAAGATTTTCTTAAGTTGGCAGAGTACCCACTGCACCGTTATTGATGGGACATGTATATGCTGTAGAATGTGTTTTTAATGCTGTGTTGTTTGCTAGCATATTTCACCACCATATTTAAATACCAAATACACGGTGTAGAAATTGTACGTCATGAAGAAGGAGGATTCCAAAACCAGGGGTAGAAAAAATTATTTTACTTAATTTCCTTTAAAAGTATGAAAAATTCCGAAAATCCTGTACAAATATTTGCCAAACACAGGTAAAAACTGCAGTAGGAAAAGATATTTTGGATATTTTTGGCATTCTCGATAATTGCTGCATATCTATCAGCAAATTTCCTTTCGAAATCGACTTCTAAAATCGAAGACTTTTCCATGTCATCTTGAAATGTCAATAACGATGTTGAAGTATAATGACAACAGGTTAGGAATAACAGAACCATCAAGCTTGAAAATATCGCGGGCACAGTAACCACCAGGTTAAGATTGATAACCGTGTAAAATATTCCAAAGCATTTGTTGCTCACTGTGTATCCATAGAAGAGAAATCTTAGGACTTCATTTCGGTATTCTTCTTCGCTTACTAGCATAGGAAAGAGAGTGAATATGTTTGAAGATAAAAAAAAAAGAATCAACCAGAAATGCGCGTTGAATTTCTCATTACTCTTCTGATCTTCTTACTTTTTGCTCATTTGTTGGATTTTGTTCAAGAGGAATGTAACATCTCTTCTTTTACAGCGCAAATGATGCCAAGCAATCATTTGAAATGCGAAAGCAATGCAAAAAAATCCATTTCTTCTGATATCTATTCCAGAAGAATAAGATTGAATGCCCCTCTTAATTAGCATACCAATGCCAGCTAAAAAATTTAGAAAATAAAAAAAAAATGGAACACATTCTTCTATATCTTCTTCGCTTCTCTATTATTCCAATTAAAGAAATAAATAATTTAAGGTACACAAGTTTATCTGTTGTATTATTTCCTCTTTCCACACATTAAATACTAAAATTTTGTAGAAATAAATTTTCCCCGCCAAACAAAGAGGTGTTT
The DNA here is from genome assembly GCA_030067965.1 of Latrodectus elegans. NCBI lineage: Eukaryota > Metazoa > Arthropoda > Arachnida > Araneae > Theridiidae > Latrodectus > Latrodectus elegans. The sequence goes on from CM057815.1 coordinate 2,437,323, forward strand.
ATACTTTTATCTTGGCTGTTCTGCTCCTAACTTGCCTAACATTTTTGGATTTCAGTTTCACCGTATTATATGCATAAACAAAATCTAGTTACCAAGAAACAAAAAATTACAGTTTTTATAACAATTTTTATAACGACTTTTAACGATTTTCTTAACAAAGTTTCTGTTATAAACTATAAAATCAATTGATTAAATCTATGTTCAAATAAGATTTTTTATTATTTATGAAGCATCTAAACAAGTGTTCAATGTTTAGGAAAATGCTTAAAACTTCTTGTTTTTGCAAGACTTGAAATGTGCACGTTTTATACATAGTGCCAATTATATGCTATTTGTCTCTATTGAAATTGCTGATTATGATTAAAGAATGAGCTCTTGGTTAAATGGTTTGGAGAACGCAAAGTTCTCATTAATTGAATACCCCATAAAACCGAAAACACACGTTGGGGTCATTAAAGGTGGCACGCGTTAAGATGATCGTGGTCAACTGTTCCATATGTGAAATATCATATCTGGGGAAGGGCATTCGAGTTTTCGAGGAATTCTGCTTCGTCGTTGCTCCTAAATTATGAATGCTCAAACACCATGAATTCAATCAAAAAAATTTTTTTCATCAATACGCGCTCTATAAGCTTTTAGCATAAACTCCACAATAAATCGATGTTATTTTATATAAATAAATAGTAATTGCAGCAAGTTAATGATATTTTTGTTAGAAATTTTTATTTCTATTAAATTTGTTATAAATTATTGAAATTATTATCATTTTTATATTAAAATTACTTTTATTATTTATTAAAGAATCTGAAGCATCTCATTTTTGTAATCACGTGTGTGGGTATCAGCGATTTTGACATAAGTCAGAAGAGACAACAACGATATGAGTTTGTTTGTTTTTCGCTCAACGGTCATTTCTCGCACACTAGGGCTAATTAGACCGGGACCTACTGTTTAAAGTGGATTCCAAACCACTACAAACATCCATACCCAAGGTGGGATTCGAACCCACGAACTGTTGGACCGAAGGCAAAAGCGCTAACCTTTCGGCTGCCAGCTCGGCGAGACAACAACGACAGTTGAAAAAATTCGACAAGATAAAATACTATTATCAAAATTAAATAATGTCTCATTATCCATCTTTTTTAAATAATTTCATAAATTTATCTTTAAACTTTTGCTATTATGATACAGAAAAGAACTTCTAATAGAATAAGATATAAAGGGGAAATTTAGTTTAGAATTCTATTTTTCAAAAATGTTAGCTTTATTTCATGCAACAATTTCATATATATAATAGGAATAAAATGATAAAATTGTGTATTTAATATAAAACTCAAAATTTTTTAACTAAAATTTTGAAGATAACGATATATTTTTCTTGAATAAGTAAAATCTCTTTCAAAAAGAAGCTGATCATGAAATTTGAATGAATTGAAAACACCTAATTTGTCTAGTGGTCAGTGTGCCTGACTGCGGATAGGGAGGTCCTGGGTTTACATCCTGGTTCGGGCATGGGTAAACTATCTCTCTCTGTTTATTCTGTCTTTGTCCTTTCTTTGTATGAATGGGTTGTGAAGGGTTACCTACCTTATAAACAGGTACATAATGCATATTTACACTGAGGAAGTCGGAATTCGCTCCAAAATATGGTTCAGTTGGAAAAGTGGAACAGCACACCAAATAATGCAAAACTAGCTGGTACACGACAACAAATGATTTATAAATTAGATGACGAATTTCTGTTAAAATGCATTTAATCGAGGCATATTTTATAAATTCATTATTTCAAACATTATCTATTAAATAATAAAAAACAAGATTTTAAAATATCAAGAAACAAATTTTGGCATTAATTGTATACAAAATTTTACATTTTTATTTTCTTATTGAATCCTTCTTAATGAATGATTATTTTCAATCGCTGTTTCAAGCAGAAAACTAATCTGAAAATTTTAATACTTCTCTTTCAAACGGTACTTCTAAAAAAACACCAAACTCTTTAATGTCGGAATGCAACTAATTAAAAATTAGTTGTATTCTGAAGTTTAAGCGTTTGGTGGTAGTGATAACTTGTAGCCATTTTTGAAACCTTTATATCTATGAAAAATTTACAAATTTGTCCCAAATTCAAAAAAATTTGAAGTAGAAGAGAACTTTAAATTTTAATAAAAATAAGTAAGGTTTTATAGATAACAAGAAAATTTTTGATGAAAGAAGGCACTGAATAATGTTTTAAAATTTTAAATTTAAATTCAAATACTTAACAAAATATACTAGGGCTTTCAAAAGTAAATTTTTGAGTGATTCCTCATAAAAAAAACAAACTTTTAATTATAATAGTTTCAATAACCATCAAGTATTAGGAAAGAAGAAAATTTTAAAAAATGCTAATTCCATATTTCGAATTATCGTACTTGTGTGTTACTAGAACCAGATTGGTCTGATTTTGGAATAATTCTCAAGATATTTTTATAAATTCACTATTGTTTCTTACCAGAAAATTGTTTTCTAAAATTTATTTCATGAGAAATTTTTTATGGCTATGAAAACCGCAAATATTTTCTTAATAATTTCTGCTCTTCGAATTTTCTGTTAAATATCTAAAATTGGCGATCCTTAATGCGATCCTAATACAAAAACTATAAATTTATAAGGAAAGTAATAGAACTTCGTATTATGTTTTTGATACGTGTATGAAAAACGTAGCTTTAAAATTGCATTCTTCGCTATTTTTTAGGATTTTTTTTCTTATTTTTTTATTTTTGTTTATTTATTTATTTTTTGATGACGCCATTTTAATTGTTTATTTTTACAAATACACAAATTATTTTTTAAAGATTTTAATATTATATTCAATGAGAGTGAATGTAATTCGGGCAAGAAATTTTTCATGCAGTTTAATTAAAAGTCAATTAAATGTTCGCTGTTTCAACTTACCAAATATCATTATCGTTAGATTACAAATCGGAGTAATCCTTTTTATATAAAAAAGGCAATCTTTGATAGATATATATTTTATATAGATATGAGCATATATGGATATTTTATTTGTATGCTGTATACATATATATACAGATATTTTATATGATATATAAATATTTTATATAGATAGTTATGATAGATATGAGCAGGATTTTTCATGACAAGAAAAGCATCTTTCCAAACAAAGAAGAACTAAATTTCTTTACATTTATCAACAACATTTATAAATAACTCCTAAAAATGTCTTCTTCTTTTTCAATAAAAGGGATAATAAATTGGCACAAGCAATTAGAATGAATGAAAGCAGTGCAAAATGCTGAATGCTTAAAAAAAATCTTAACAATTGTTGAAAAAAAATTTGTAATCTGGACATGAGAAATAATTTATAAATGCGAAAATTATTTAAATGAGCAAAGCATAATTGAAACGATTTAATATTACAATGTGAGAAGATAAGTAAAATGAATTAAAATTAACTAATACATACACATGTAAATGAAGTTAAGACTATTTGGAATAAGATTTAACATTTAATTTATATCTAATCTGAAGCTCGTAAACATAAAAATGTATGCCTATCATAGTTACTTGTCATCTGCTTTAAAAATATTTAGCTGTATTTATATTTATTTTTCTTTAATCTACCAAAAAGTAAGACAAAATTAAAAGTGAGTCAAAAGTATCAATCAGCATTTATGCTGCAAATCTTCATCTACATTCCTTTATCCACTTACCATAACATAATAATTGGTAGTTTGGAAAGAATGGTACGAAGTTCGATATCAGGCTTTATGGAAAAGGAGAAAAGGAATGCTGTGTTTCTCGGGTCGCACTGGCAAGCGTCGTGCACAACTCTAAATGGATTTAAGCTGCTGCAAAGCATTTTAACTTACCCCACTTGATCCGTTTTTTCGGACACGTTCATCTAGTCAGTATACATGTATATATACATATACATGTGTATATACATAAATAAACAGATAAAATGACAGAAATTGCCAATGGTTGTATTAATCTGCCGCAAGAATAGTGGGCCATATCATCCTCCGTTGTTCAAGAATTATTGGGAGAGAACCCGGTACCTTTTGATCTGAAAAGAGCTCTCTACTTTTTAGGTCATTTTAGAATTTTCTGAGTTAACTTCGTTGCGATTAGTGAACGTACATTGTTATCTTTAAAAAGCCATCCTGCGTGTTTGTAATCGGTGGCATCTGAAACGTCTTCAAACAGCGCAAGACTCTTAATATGTCCACACCATGGTGCCACAAATATCCGTAGCCCTCAACCAAAAGTTGAAGTCATGTTAAAGATCCCCCTCAGCGTAATGAGCCTTCCTACCAGTAAGCTATAATGAGGCAATCGTACAAATATTTTCAAGTCCCATTTTCCAATGTTTGTACAAAATTTTTTACTTTTACCTATTCAATGCCGCTACAAATAACAAACTGCAATGCTGTTTGGAATCACTTTTAAACATTAAAATTAGTGTTTCAGTTTGGCTGTCTTCTGGAACTACCAGTTTTTGTAGTGCTCTTTCATTAAGCTTAATGAAATTATTTAGAAATAGAGTAAATTACAGCATATTTTGATACCGATCAATCATTTTTATGCATTAGTGATGATTTATTAATCTTTTCCATTTAAAGTGATTATCTATTTTTTAGAAAAGCCTCAATATAATTTTGTGTCAATAATTAGTTTTTCTTTTATTATTGATTTTTACCATTTAGCCAAAATGTCATCAGATTCGTTTACGGAATGATTAAAATGCGATTAGATTTAACAATTATTCAGATATGAAAGCAACTGCGTCTAATAAAGTCAAAGAGACATTATTTATTGTAAAGAACCAAATTCTCTTACATATTCGGAGCTTCATTTCCTACTTCTCTTGATCGCCTTCTGCTGCTGAAACAGCTGAACATGTGCTTTAGAATTCCTGTCGCCGTTATATTAGACACTGCTGGCATAAAACACTTACATATATATCATAGAAGCAGTGGTGCCCAGGATTCTTTTCAGCTAAATTTGGTCATACTATAGCTACTGACCTGGAAATAACTGTCGAGAAAGGTTTCGTCTTTATTACAGTAAATGAGGGTAGATGAAAAATTCAAAGTTCGTACAACTCCTGGAATTTGAAAAACAAATTTAGAACCCATGAATCTTCTGGGATTTTGACTTGACTTTTAAAATCGTGAATTACTCCTGGAATTTATACTTACTTTGATATATTTATGTTTTGTTACAAATATATACTTTTTTTAATATTTTAAAATTTTCGATGAAATTGCAGGGAAGTTTAATTGAATGTTAGCTCTTTATATTACCACTAGATGGCGGTGCGATTGATATTTTAATGTTGTATTCATAATTGTTGACTAAAATAAAGATTCAGTTCAAATACAATATTTCATGATTGTCCAGATTAGTCCCAATCAGACATAGTATTCAGATTTATGTGTGTGAGGTGAGGTGAAGTTATCTCTAACAAAAACATGTTGTGCAATCGGGCGGCGATTTTAATTGATTTTTTTTTTCCATTTGTTTCTTTTCGTATATTGTATAATACATTGTATAAAGTTTACTGAATATTAATAATTAAATATAAAATTTTTGAGTTAAAATATACTTTTCATATATACCTCGGGGAAAATTGCGTGAATGAAAATTGTCTTCAATGAATCGGGAATCAACAATGAATGAAGTTCAAATTTCAACAATGAATTTATTCATTGTTGAAATTTGAACTGAAACAAATTATGTATATGTCTGTTTGAAATGAATGTTTGAATAGCCAGTGGTCTCTTGAAAAGCCATACCGAAGGAAGAATCAATATCGCCATTAGCACACCGCCCGAGATGTCGCCTTACTGGAATGATTGGCTTTTATTGCCTTTCCCTATAAATTTTACAGCCGTTTCTGTAAGGTAGTTATGATTGTAACTGTGTACGGACCAATAACTCGCTCATGCATGCTTTAGTTTACGAAAAATTAAATATTCTAATTATTTTATTACATTTGTTATACTACAGAAAGCTTATCTACTACAAAATGCGATAGTAATCATTCATTTATACTAATTATATTAATATTCCAAGTTAAGTATGGAATTGAAAACGGGCCGAGAAATACATGTTAATATGTATATTTTTCTTTTAAAAATGTACCTTCACTTGAAGGTGGTACGCGTTTGGTAGACAAGTTTTGTGGAGCCAATCGAAGAGACGGCCAATCACGTCACTAGCACGCCAACCCAGTTAACTCCTTAATGGATTAACAGCTTTGATTGAAGTCCCTATGGATTTTAAAGCCTCCTTTATAAAGTGCTCAACTCTGTAACTGTGAAAGAAGTAATAAAAGCGGTGAAACTGCATACTCTTGTTTATGGAAAATAAACTGTTCTATTTTTTTATACTATTAGAGAAAACTTGTCTACAGCAAACTGACATAGTGGTCATTCATTTTTATTCGTATTTCGTGTCAGTTGTGAACATAAAAACCGTCCTAACAGTACCCAATAATATGTAGATTTTTTCTTTTAAAAATGTACTGCTAGCTGAGTGTGATACGCGTGTGTTAGATGCATATAGTGGAGGAAAACGAAGAAATTGTCAATAACGTGACTAGCACACAACCCTAGTTTACTCCTTAGTGTAAAAATTGTTTTTTTTTTTTTTTTTTTTTTGCCGTCCCTATGAATTGTAAAGCAATTTTTGTTAGGTTTTCACAGCAGTAACTGCAAATGGTGAAATAAAAGCGGTGCCATTTTGCGCTTTTTTACCAAAAATAAATTATTCTAATTTTTTAATAATAATTACATTACAAATATATATATATACACTCGTGTCCATAAATTAAGAATAATGCAAGTTCAAGCAAAGAAAGAGACAGAAGCAAAACAAATGTGACTTAATTATAAAATCTATTTATTAAACGACAGGTAAAGAGCAAAAAATATGCTACATGTTCCACATCATTAATAAAAATTGTGATATTTACTCCCTGAAACAAATTCAAATAAAAACCTATTTACAGAAACCAATATAACATGGTTGGTATGGTGGTTAACACATAGTATGAACCCCAGACGATGCAATACAGGCCGTACAATGCCTAGGCATGCTGAAAATCAAATTGATAGACGGTTGACGGGCTGCAATTCGTTGGAAAATCATGTCTCACACATGCTCTATAGGATTTAAGACCGGTGAGTATGCTGACCAGTCCATACGTGTGATATCCTCCGATTGAAGGCATTCATCTACAATGGTTGCACGGTGAGGACGAAAATTTTGTCATCCATAATCAGAAATTCTGTACCCATGGTGCCCCGGAACAAACGTACATGTTGTTCCAGAATGATATCCCAATAGATGTGGCCTGTCATGTTTACATTCAGAATATGCCGATTAGTTCTGGAACCCAGAATAATTACTCCCCAAACGAGTAATCCTGCACCAACATAACGGTGTCGTTCAATGGTGTTCTCTTTGTGGTAACGGGTACCTGGCCCTCTCCATATGAATATCCGGCAAGAATCAGACTGAAAGCTAAACTTGGATTCGTCGGAAAATTTCGCATAAGACCACTGTTGTGATATCCATAATGTATGCTCTCTACTCCAGGCTAACCGCAGGCGACAGTTATTTGCAGTAAGTGGAACACATCTGACATGCTTACGAGTATGTAGACCATTATACCTTAAGCGTCTGTACACGGTCTGCCTTGAAACTGCCTTACCGGTAACTGAAGAGAGCTGACGAGACAGATCTGATGATGTGCTCCGTCTGCTTCTTTTGGCAGTAACTGCCAAATACCAGTCCTCATTTTGCGTTGTAATTCTGGGGCGACCTGTGCTGTAACGTCTACTCACATTACCATGGTCTTGGACCCGTTACCAAATCCTAGTACCCAGCTGTAAGTATCCGAGGAATATGGAATCGTTCAGATGACACCCTGAACGATTCTAAGTTCCTCGGATACTTACAGCTGGGTACGTCCACATTCCAGACGGCCGATATGATATCATCCAAATGCTTCTTTTCTACCATAACTATGCGGTTGTTGCACGGAAAAGCTTCTAAAGCCTTGTGAATAATTTTTCTTTTTTGATACCATTCCTTGTATACACCTCACTTACTCTCTCGTCATTGAGAGCCGAGCTGGCAACCGAGTGGTTAGCGCTTTTGCCTTCTGTTCAACAGTTCGTGAGTTCCAATACCATCTTGGGCATGGATGTTTGTAGTGGTTCTGAATGCACTTTATGTTCTAAGTCTATACTGTAATTAGCCCTCGTGTTATTTAAAAATATAATTAAAAAATGTTGCACACACGTAATTACATGCATATTTGGTTATAAATTTTTTAAAGTGTAATAAGAAAACATGCATGTCGATACCTCCTGGAATTTTTGTTCTCACTTCTTTAAATTCCTGGAATTTGATTCTTGGAAATCTGTATGAACCTTTTAGACAGAAAAAAAACAACACTTGAAAACCAATAGCATTGTATGGAATTCTTAGTCTTCAGCAATTCGGACAAGTTTTCTTTAACAGTAGTGATATTTCCAAATGTGTTTCCAATGCTTCATTATATATACATATATATATATATATATATATATATATATATATATATATATATATATATATATATATATATATATATATATATATATATATATGAAAGATTGACTTATTTATTATAATATTTCCACAATATGAGCGTTTTCCGCAGTGTTAATCATTGATATGCTTGCCAGATATCCCGGTTTTCACACAGAATCCGGGTATCGCTTCATGTATACTTCACGTCCCAGTAAAAAAAAAAAAATTTCATTTTATAGATGACTAAAAATATCTAAAAAATTAAGGAGGATTTTTTAGAATAATTTGTCATTTATTTTTAAACAATATTGAAGGATAAAAAAATATAGAGTGATTATCTGCTAATAAGTAATGTTGTCATCGCGTGTAGTCTTGTAGCGCCAATTGTGGGGAGTTGTTTTTGCTAAGGAGTCTTTGAAGTTAAATTGGAAACAGTGGAAACAAGAGAAAACAACCAAAGATATGATTATTTCAAGTAAAAACATGACTCGAGCTGTTTGGACATTTCAAAGATAGTTATACAGTAGCTCCCAAACTGATCAAGATGATTGCGTATCACTTCTGTTTACCTGAGGCATCAGCAGATATAACGCATGGAATGATGCACTGCTAACAGATTAGCTTGTATAAGAATATTTAAAGATTAAAACCAAAAAAGACTTTAAGAGAAATAAGGACTAATGATAAGTAATGCATGTAAATATTGCTAAAATTTTTATTCCTTTTTCAAAGTGATTCTTCTGATTTGAATAACTACTAAATATTGACGCTCCGGATATAAAGTATTGAAATTTACATGCTTGTCATTTATTACTATCCTTTGCTTAAGTTCCTTATCGATAATCATTTATTCACAGTACATAAACTACCCTTTAGAACATTCTAAAAAGCGGTAAAGGCTGTTTGCCCTTGAATATAATGAGTGTATTCCAGTATATCGGCTGAATAATGTAGAAATCTGAAAAGCCTAGTCATGGAACATGACTAACACCAAGACAATCCTAAATGCAGCTCAGTATGTCTCTCTGAAATCCATTGCATAACACTGTTTGGATTTCTATTAGTACCTATGTCTGGGAAACATAATTCAAATTCTTGAAAGGCAGCGAGACCACCATTGTCAAATTCCGACATTTGCATGTAAGCATTTCTTATTCTTATTCGAATGACACACTTCCATGGCTAAACTCAATAATTTTCGAAACAGATTTTTCATCTTTATTGCAGTAACTGAGTGTGGATCATTAATAAAAACATTGAAAATCAATATTATAAAATATATAGTATAAAATTGTTTGGCAGTTCAGAGGCAAGAGTTTCTTGTCACAATAGTTTAATGCCACTTTCCGTTAAGATCAACAATATAAAGCATCATTTTCCACATTCTGTGATTGGAAGGGTGGCTACATCGTTCTTCTCTGGATGGATAAAGCTCTGTTGATTGGGAAAGGTTCACATTTATCTGTGACGTCCGAAGTGTCCTTATATATCTTAAATCCCTTGGTATAGCGTGGATGTGAGAGGAAGATTTCAGCCCAGGTATGACCTCTTCACCTTACCATTGTTCAAATGATGATTCAGTTGATGATGCAGAGCATTTCAAACCCGTAAGGGGCTCGCCTGCATCGTTATGCATGTAACAGAATCCTTTCGGTTGCTGTTTCTGCCCACGATAATATAAAAGTTTGATTGATTTAAAATTTCCTTAAAATAGCATATATTTACATCTTTTTGTATTTTTCCCCTTGTTTTTTACTTATGTTGATTTTAAGAGCCTTAGGAATGCTTGGTTTGAAGGAAGGAAAATGTAAACGAAGGTTAAGCAGAAAGTTGCTGCTGTTAAAATAAGAGAGCTTTAAGAAAGACTTTACTTTAGCCAACGGCCGTTCTTGGCCTTTCGACCATTTGACGCCGAGCCTCCCAATATCTTTAAGAAGGAGATTCGTACTCTCCCATTATTTTGTAGATTACTTAATATACATTACAAATAAATTAGTAATTTGATTGTTAAAGAAAAGATTTTTCTCAATTTTACAAAAGGCATGAGCACAAACTAAAACATTTTAAATAGATTGCTGTTGCAAGGTGTTCATGTACAATACAGCTAAGTTGTTGATTCAAATGAAATAGCAAAGGATAATATGAAACGTTTTGTAAATATAAAACACCTTATTTAATCTTGATTGGAAAATGAGGCTCATGCAAATGTTGCAGGTGCCTTAGAATTATTTTAAAGTTACTTGCAACTGGTCAGATTAGAATATTCAAATTTTATTTTTTAGAAGAAAACTTTGTCAAGCCAACTAAGACGGAATAAGTTTATTTGCACAAACAACAAAATAGCCGCTGCGACCTTAGTTTGTTCAGATGCCTTTTCTCTCTACTGCAAGATGGTAAGTTTGAATCTCGACTTAGTCGAATGTTCCACGTGTAAACTAAAGGCTGTTTGGACATTTTAAATAGGTGGTCGTAATGTCCTCAAAAATAAATAATACCTCTGGAAAAGGGCAGATCAAGTATTGGGGAGTCTTCTGCTTGCTCACTGCTTCTAAATTATTAAGACCCCAATCAGCAACTTCCACTTAACTGGTAAGGTGAACTTTGGATAGCCGGAAGTATCCAAGAAACACAAAGAAATAGCAAAGCTGTTCGATTAACAATTATTTAAAAAAATATTGGTTGGGAAAATTCGCTTTCGAGATATTTAGCTTAGATATTTGAAATATCTGGCAGTATCTGTTTCATTTAAAGGGAAGCTCACCCAAATCAGTAAACCTAGTAAACATAATTTCCATTTGTTTGAAATATAAATAAATAGAATGTGGTATTTTTAGAATTACTTCATACAGCTACATATGAAGAAATTGTTGATAGTTTATGAAAATGTAGATCAGTGATTCCCAGGTAATCTTAAAATATTATGTTTGGCACTATTTCCTAAGATAGTTTGAAATAACCAGTAACAAAGCAAATTTATTGATTCAAAAGGAATAGAAATTATAATGTAAAATGTTTTCTATGAAAAAAATTCTTATTTTGAAAGCCTAAAACTCCGTAACTTGAATTGAGTGACATAAGTCTTGAAAGCGAAACGTTTGAAACTGCAAAACATATAACATGTTTCCCACATATCAGTCACAATGTTCCGTGATAAAATCTCTTCCATAGTATCATAATTTTTTTAACAATTGAGACCATCAAGGATAATAACACAAATTCTCAATAAAAAAATAAAAACAAAACATTAATGGGTAAGCAGTATTTCATGAAGAGGGGCGCTCTTTTTAATCGTGCAGTAAGATTTACGAAAAGGCACTTACTTTTTAATTTCCTTTTTATAACGATAATAATGGAGGAGAAGAAAAATTGAGTTCGTTTAGAATCTTTAGATATATATTTTCAATTTTATTACCTAACAGTGACTTTTGGTAAATATTTTTTGAGACATAATAGTCAGAGATTTGAAATTTAACTTTTAACATAGAATTCCTACATCAAAGAAGCTAATCCAGAAACTAATCATAAAATTTATGAAAAGATTTGTAATTTTTCGTGTCATTTTTATAATAGATATTTCAAGCTAAATGGTAAAAAATTGATAATTATTTTGATTGCTAATTCTGTACAGAAATAATCCTATCAGTTTTTAAGAGCAAAACGAATTAATTTGAATTTGGTTAGGTTTTTAGTAAATGATATTTTATTTTTAAATAATCACAAATTTTCGATCTTATGACGAAAATATGTAAATATTTTATTTATTTTCAAATATCAAACATTAGCCTCTAAGCAACTAGTTCACGGTCCCTAAAATACTTCTAGACATTGTCCTCGTACTCGGAAAGTACGGTGCAATTGTTTAAATGCTCAAATATCATCGGTTGATTAGCGTCACGCAAAATGCAGTTTGGGGAATCCACCTTTCAAATTCTGTAGAGATGGTCCTGCAAGCAATCATGTCCAGTCAATCCTCTAAATAGAAATCAGAGATCTTTTTTAAAATGGCAACAGTTGTCTCCTACCCCAGAATATTCAATCCCTTGCGCATTGAATCACACCCTGCGTAATAGTTTTTCTAATAGTCAAGTTAATAAACAATTTAATCCTATGATGAGAAAGTGGACGATATATATGTTTTTCTATCAATGTTTCCTTCTTAGGCGGTGCATCAGATTTTCGCTGTTCACAGTTCCACTATGGGCAGAAAACCATGGAAATTTGGTATATCGGTGATGTAAGCAAGGGCCTTCACTCTAAAATTTTTCATATCAATTTTAATAGATAAAAATGGATTGAATCTCACATTTATAATTTGATAGTATGACAGTTCTTACAAAAGAGTGGTCACGAATCAATCCGGAAATATTTTATACACTTAATATAAGCTCACTAAAATTTTGAGAGTGAATTTTTTTTAATTATTAATACCATCTATATTACAAATGCTGAATGATAAAAGAAATAACAAAAAACCAATTAAAACCATATATATAGCAATAAAATATACAAATGATTTTTATTTTAATAGGGCATGCAAATATCAAATAAAATTTCCTATTTAATAATACATACAATTACATTTCAGAACACATACACTTCTGTACTTAAAAATGACTTAAAAGAGAGGACATGCGTGTTTTTAAAAACTGAAAATGATCCTTTAAAAGGATTTTTTTAAGGTAAAGAGATCTAAGAAAAATACGAACAATCCTCTAACATTCTTCAATATAACAAAACATTTGTTTGTAAGTTTAGTGAATTATATTTTTGAGACATGATTGCTTATGGCAGTTGAAAACAAACTACAGTTTTGGGGATGTGAAATCCTTAGAATAAATTAGTGAGAGACCTTTGAAAACAATTACTTGAGAGGATGTAAATTTTGCAGGAATGGAACCTCAGCAATTTCCTCCAACAAACATTTTCTGTTGCATATTTATTCACTCCAAAATTATATTCCATTTAAAAAAAGTACAATGGATGCTCTTGATTCGATAACTACAATAGTTTTCATCAACAGTAAATTAGTCACTGAAACACACAGACATAAAACACTTGTTTCAGACGAATTGTTATTCTGCTTTTGACAACATTACAGCATCCCTATCCAGCACACTATAATATCGCTTATGCATCAAACTTTTTCTCATCAAATCAATTGCAATATGATTTTTTCCAACGGTTACGGATGAAACATTTATTATCTGTAGAATATCAATATCCTCGTTCTCTTTTTAAATTCATATTTTTGATTCGCCCATCAGATGTTAAATTTTTGTGTAGGTTTTGAGTTAATTTTTACACTGTTTTCGTCAGGGACAAAAATTTCACTAACGATTGAAAATAAAAATAGATAATTTAATTTACTTCATTCATATTATAAATTTCACAGTAATTACACGCCAATTAGTAAATATTAGAAAATTACTTGCAAAAAAAATCGCGAACAACAATTTTAAATATCCACCTCAATATTAAGTTTATACACACAGATATGAGATCACGTCTTACCATCACAGAACATCTTATACAAGCTTCACATTTGCTAGAGGTTTCCATCCAGACTTTTGGATGACTTCAGAGCACTGTTTCTCATAAGCAAGCCGTATACACAGATAACAGTGCAAGTGAGCCTTGACCTATTCCTTAATGTGTTAGAAAGTATGCCCATCACCAAACCTTTTGAATCACGGTCAAGTGAAAAGCCCATAGATGAGCTAGAGCCCTCCGCTTCACTTTCATGAAACCAACCAGTAGAAGAACTTTCGCCATCACAAATTATCGTGGATGCATCCCAAACGCACCCGATGAAGAGTGGGGTCGCTCCCCCAATCACTGCCACTAGCAAATGATGCTTTACTTTGCTCATCTTAACGGAAATCGATGTAAAGCTGCCGAACCTCTGGAGATTTCATAGACAAGAAAAGAAAAACATTAATTTTATGAAGTTAACTTAAGGATAATAAAATCCTGTTCAAAAACAGAAGATATATAATGATGTTTTAGTGACATTTGTCCATATAACTTTCAATTGTAGATATAATGAGAGCAAATGTAATGAATGTTCCAATAACAGAGTAAAAATTAGATTTAGTGTAAAACAAGATATTGTTTCCAGATATCACTATTTCAGATCCATCAATTATTTCTTTCAAGAACGATTTTCTTAATCTGGCAGAACACCCTAGGAATCTTGAATTATGGGACATGTATATGCTGTAGAATGTGTTTTTAATGCTGCGTTGTTTGCTAGGTACTTCACCAGCATATTTAAATACCAAATACACGGTGTAGAAATTGTACGTAATGAATAAGGAGGATTCCAAAACCATAGGTATGAGAAAATTATTTAACTTAATTTCCTTTAAAAGTATGAAAAATTCCGAAAATCCTGTACAAATATTTGCCAAACACAGGTAATAACTGCAGTCGGAAAAGATATTTTGGATATTTTTGGCATTCTCGATAATTGCTGCATATCTATCAGCAAATTTCCTTTCGAAATCGACTTCTAAAATCGAAGACTTTTCCATGTCATCTTGAAATATCAATAACGATGTTGAGGTATAATGACAACAGGTTAGGAATAACAGAACCATCAAGCTTGAAAATATCGCGGGCAAAGTAACCACCAGGTTAAGTTTCATAACCGTGTAAAATATTCCAAGGCATTTGTTGCTCACTGTGTATCCATAGAAGAGAAATCTTAGGACTTCATTTCGGTATTCTTCTTCGCTTACTAGCATAGGAAAGAGAGTGAATATGTTTGAAGATAAAAACAAAAGAATCAACCAGAAATGCGCGTTGAATTTCTCATTACTCTTCTGATCTTCGTATTTTTTGCGCATTTGTTGGATTTTGTTCAAGAGGAATGTAACATCTCTTCTTTTACAACGCAAATGATGCCAAGCAATCATTTGAAATGCGAAAGCAATGCAAAAAAATCCATTTCTTCTGATATCTATCCCAGAAGAATAAGATTGAATGCCCCTCATAATTAACATATCAATGCCAGCTAACGAATTGAGAAAATAAAGAAGAATGGAACACATTCTTCTATGTCTATTACGCTGTTCTATTACTCCAATTAAAGATAGATATAATTTGAGATACCCAAATTTATCTGCAGTATTATTCCCTTTCCACATATTAAGTATTAAGTTCTTTCCAGAAATATACTTCTGTACAAAATGAAAAGATGTTTTAATTTTATCTTGCAGATTTTACTTCTAACTCGCACATTTTTCAATTTTACCCTTTTACATACATTAAAAATAAAAAATACCTAAGTTACTAAGCAACAAAAAATTAATATTATTAAAGTCCTTATAATCATTTCCTTACCAAGTTTCGCTCAAAATTTCTTTTATGATCTATCGTATTAAAGAAATTTTATTTGTAAAATGAAACAGTAATTTATTAAATGTTAGAAGCAAATAAATTGTTAAGTTTCGTTTATTATTTTCAATGAATGGATAAAATGTAATCCACAGAAAGGTTTGAGAATTCAAATAAAATTGATATTTTTCTATAAATTGACTTACTGGATGTTTGCAATTTTATGTCTTTTTATTTGTTTTGTTGAATAATCAAATTAATTGATTACACTTTTTTTTTTTTTTTTTTTTTTTTTTTTGTAAATACGATATTTTTATCATTTACAAAACATCTGTATAAGGAAGAAAATGTTTTAATTTTCTTAATTTTACCAGACTTGAACTGTGCGCGATTAACACGGGTTTCTTAGGTGTCAATAATATACTGTTAACGTTTGAAGAAATTTCTGTTTATGATAACCAAAAAAATACACCCGTGGTAGTCTGGTGAGCAAAGAGTCTTCCTCACCTAACCTAGTTCTTACCTAAAGGATATGATTTCGATTCCCCGTAAAAACAAATGTACATCAAAAATGTAGTGGTCAATTGGACTCTTAGAAAAGTAATACTTCTGGGGGAGGGGCATTCGAGTTTTTGGAGGATTTCTGCTTCGTCTTTCTTCCTAAATTAAGAAAGCTCAACCACCATGAATTCAATCGAAAAACTTCTTTCATCAATACGCGCGCTGTAATCTTTTAGCATAAAATTGATCGATATCATGTTTAACGTAAATAAGTAGTAAATGCAACAAGTTATTGATACTTTTGTTAGAAATTTTTATCTTTATTAAATTTATTATTGTTATATTAATGTTATTATTGTTATATTAATGTTATTTTTTCCAAAGTTTTCGTTTAATTTTATTTTATTTTTTCATAAAGAATATAGAAATAAAATAATACAACTGTGTATTTAAAATAAAAAGAAAAGTTCTGATTTTAGAACAATAATTTTGAAGATGAAGATATATTTTTCTTCAGTAAGTAGAAATCTCTTTCAAACATAAAACTAATAAAGAAAATTAAATAATTTGAAATATATTTAAGTCAGAAGACGAATTCTCCTTAAAATTTATTCTTTCGTGACATATTTAACTTTTTTTTTATGTTTCATTTAGAATATCATCATGAAAACCATCCATAAATTATCAATCATTAAAAAGATAAAAATATGATTTAAAAATAATTGAAACCAATATTTCTGTTGTTAGTGTTACTTATGACACTTCGAGCCAAGATCGCTATGCGAATTTAAGTCAGCAGGGTGTTTAGTTTAATCAGAGCACCACGAAAGTAACAGTACAATTTTGCTCTTCAATTCCTCCGATAGATGGCACTACCAGAGAATAAACTCCCTTAATTTTGACCGTGATCAGAAAAAAGAATAGATTTTTCTAGACACCCATGGCAACTGTCAATGACCTACCACAGGAATTTTGATTCCACAGATTTTAC
Source organism: Latrodectus elegans (assembly GCA_030067965.1). Taxonomy (NCBI): domain Eukaryota; kingdom Metazoa; phylum Arthropoda; class Arachnida; order Araneae; family Theridiidae; genus Latrodectus; species Latrodectus elegans. Next base: position 2,454,745 of record CM057815.1, read on the forward strand.
GAACACGTATATCTCATGGACTCGGTGGGATTCGAACCCGCCCGTCCGGACGGAAAGCCGACGCCTAAAGCGATATTCTAATTACTAAGCTTCCATGGCCCCAACACTATTTCTATTAATTCTATATAAAATATTACCTTTGTAACTTTATATTTGTTCTGGATCCTACCTTTCTTGTAAATATTTCAATTGATGATGAGTTCTAAAAAATTTATAACTGTTTCCAACAATTTTTTAAGTGAAAACAGGATGTGAACTTTTTAATTCTTTTCCCCGAAACGTTACTTTTAAATGAATGTATTTTGCTTGATAAATCGTTGCATTCATGCTTTTTTTTAACATTACTAAGGAATTGTATATAATTAACAAATTATATATATATATATATATATATATATATATATATATATATATATATATATATATTTGCATTATAAAATTTAAGATTTTGTGGGTGGTCTCTCCTTATAACTAGTTTGGAAACTTTTTCATCTAAGGGTGTAAACTAAAAATTGGACTTTAATTCGAAAAAACTATCGTAAAGACTTTAAATTTAGAAAAGAATAAGAAAGCTTTTATTCATAAAGTGAAATTTTTCTAAAAGAAATCTCAGAATAATTTCTACAAATCGTAATTCTTATTTAATTAAAAATCTCAATCTTGAGGAAAATATACAACTGATTTCAAATGTAAATGTATGTCCTATTTTCATATTTCCTATAAAAACTTTTAGTTATAATGTAGTCTTTATATGCATCCAGTATTAGGGAGGAAGAAAATTTTTAAAAATGTTAACTCAGTATTTTGAATCATGGTATTTTTCAACTGTCAGAGAAGCAGACTGATTATCAAATACTTTGGTGCAATTTCCAACATGTTCCTATATAATCACTGTTTTCCTTTACAAAAAAAAATATTTTGCAAAATTTATTTCATGAGAAATTTATTTATGAATATAAAAATCATTAATATTTCGTTAACTATTTCTATATTTTGAATTTTCTGTCCAATATCGAAATTTGACGATATCTTAGTGCAGTCCTGATGAAAGTGAAATATATAAATTAAAAAAGAAAGCCAAAAAATTTCATTTATATACTTTTGATGGATTTGGGAAAAGGTATTATTGAAACAACATTCCTCACTACTTTTTTTTTTTTTTTTTTTTTTTTTTTTTTTGAATGGCGTCATTTTTAACTTTTTTCTGTTTTCAAATATGCAAATTATTTTTTAAAAATTTTGTTGCTAGATTTTTTAATGAGAATGAATAACAAGAAATATTTTTAAGTTCTTTAATTGAAGTTCCATTGTGAATTTTTTGATTCCGGATACCAAATATCTATGCTTGATGACAAGTGAGCCTTCATGAAGCAATCAACAAGATAATTCATGCTTTCACCCAGCGATTAAAGCAAATTCCAAAAGTCTAGAAGAATGGATTTTCCTTAAAAAGACAACCCTCCTCCCAGATAATGAAGGACTTAATTTCTTAGCTGTTTGACAAGCAACCTTTTTAAAATAAGTCCTTAAAATCAATGACTAATTGTTTTTTGTGGGTGATAAATTGGTACAAGAAATTAGAAAGAAGGAAAGTAGTATAAAATGCTATTTAATTAACAGGCTAATTAAATGCTATCTTATTAATTTGCTAACAGGAATTGAAGTGAAATTTTGTCATTAAGATACAAGAAACTATTTAAAAATGTGAAAAAATTTTTAAGGATGAAGTCACTATTGAGACGATTTAATAGGACAAAATGAAGAAATAAGTGAAAAAATTTATTTTAACAATTAAATGCCAAAACTGTATAAAGTTTGCCTTATTTGGGGGGGAATTAGATTTAGCATTTAATTATATATATTCTCTAAAGAGCGTAAACATAAAAATATCTGCATATCATAATTGTTTTTTATCTGCTAATATGCGCGATCATGATTTTAAAAAAGTAAAATAAATAAAATTTACTTTTTTTAGAAATCTCCTATCACTTCTGAAATTTTCTTATCGTTTCGAAAGAACTTCACGCCTAAATGACTTTTAAAATCACCGAAATAAAAGATCAAACCGCTTTGATTACTGACAACTTAGTGACTTAGTACATGCATCATTTATTTGATTTTTAAAAAACTAAATATTTCAACACTTTTTACTTGAAAAATTATAATATTCAAGATATATTTTGAAAGATATTTTTTCCGAATTGTAAATGTTTCTTATAATTTCTTATTTAGTAATTGAAAATAGAAAAATTTTTTAATATTTTTAAATTCTGGACCTTTTTTAAATCAAGTGTGATCAACCTTTTAATATTTTCCGTCCATTTATGCATCTCTTAAGCTACTCAATCCGCCCAACTTTTTGAGCGTAGCGGTGATTTGTAATAGCCATGGTTACCTTACTCCAATGAAGGCAAGAAGGGATCCACATCACTTAAGGGGGGTTACTTTTAAATTTCTATTCACTTTATATGTAAATAAAAACTTAATCATTATTTTTATTTTCCAATTTCTTTCTTAGTTTCGTAATCCTTACCTAAATTTTAAAAAAAATTGCTGTCTTAACTAATTTAATTACATTTTTAGTAATTAAAATAAGAGAGAGAAAAACAAAAATCAAATGTTTTTTTTTTCTTTCATTGCTATTTTTAATATGAAATTTATTCTCATTACAACTGTTTCCAGCACATAATTTTCCAGCACATAATTTGTGACATGGGTTGCCCCCAAAAAGCATTGTTTTATGGAATGTTTTATAGCTATTTTTATTGCCCACATATTAAAGAAGCTTATTTTTCCTCGGTAATATTGTTTATAGTCTAATATTTATCCCTATTAGAGCAGGTGGATGTTAATTATGATACTCATTATTTCAAGATTATCAGGTTCTTCGAAGCATAAAGTGACTCACCGGCAAAGGGACAGTTATTGCCAAGCAATATTTAATTGCTTTATTGGATCGCTCACGTACAGCTATATCATGCGTTCAAAGCGCCTGTTTCTAAATTCTACAAAAGTAGCTGAATTTTTTTTTTTTTTTTTTTTTTTTTGTTAATCAATAGAAACAAATCAAAGATTGAATTATCTGTTTTCTTTCTTTCTCTTAAACAAATCAAATTTAAATACTAATTATTGGAATTAATTTCTTTATTCGTAAGCTGATCATTTTTACATTTTATTGTATTAAATTGGAAATTTTTCAGAGTTTCTATGATAAACATTCTTATGAAAATTTTATTTTGAGTGAAATATCTTATTTCCGGTTTAGTTTTATAATTCTAATATAAATATAATTATGATATTAATTATATTCCTCTTCATTCAAAATGAGGCTTAAGTTGCTGAAAATAAAGTTAGAAGGAAAATCTAAAATATTTTAAATAAGCAATTATAAATTTTCACATTATATATATATATATATATATATATATATATATATATATATATATATATATATATATATATATATATATTATTGTTATTATTTATTAATAAATATAATGTTCATAATTATAATATTTTATTTTTATTATATTTCACATATAATAAAAAATAATTTGTAAACATAAATAATTATTTTTAAAAAATAATATTTCATTTAATCTCACATTTTTATATTTTCAGGATGTAGGCAACATACATATATTTTGCAAAGGGTTGAAACAAATTTTGTTGGGAAGAAAATTTCGTTTTATAGAAATTGAGAGCGTAAAACATTGTATAAAAACCTTATATAGACATTGATCATTTTTTAATTTCCTTTTTGACTTTCAATTAATATAGAAATTGATACAATTAGCAATTTTCTTAAAATTAAAATTCTCTTAGGTCATTAAGTTGAATTCTCAAAATCTAAAGCCTTACACGTGTATTAAAAATGTGTAATATAAATATTTCATATAGGAGAGTTTTTTTTTTTTTTTTTTTACTTATTTTACATTAATTTGAATTAATTTAATTAAAGTTCATGTAATTTAAATAAGAAGATAATAACATTGATCTCTATTCTTTTCATTTATAATATTCTACTAAAAAATTTGCTTTTAATTATCATCAAACCAACTTACTTTTACTTTGTTTGTGTGCCTAATTTTATTCTTAGTACAATTTTAAGTGAAAAGTTTTCATCCCTTTTAATTTCATGAGCATAAATAATATGATGTTCATGTTAAAAAGAAATTTCTAGCTTCAGGACTGAGCAAGAGATTACAAACAGCTTAATGTCATTGATCACATTCAGTTAATAACTAATATTATTTTAAGTAAATATCTCTATATATAATCTTATCTAAATTTTTTATAATAGTATGGATTTCATTTTAATCATGGTTAAAGGCGAGACAGACAAGTAATAATGAAAATGTTTCGCAAAAATAGGAAATTTTATTCTCAGAAAAATATATTTCAAAGATTTTCTTTGGAAAAAAACATAAAGAATTCATAATACAATTTGCAAAACATTTTTAGAACTTTTTCAATATCATAACAACATTGGCTTTGTATTTCATACTATTAATGACGATAAATATATGATAAATGTATGAAAATGATAATTATAATATTTATAGTCATAATTTAACACATAAAATAAGAGTTTATTGTTAGAAATTACTATTTTATCGAAGAGCATTTTTTACTTCGCATAAATAAATAATAAACCTAAATTTTATTCTTGTTGTAATTTATATGTAATACACTTAACAATAAAAATCCTTTAGTAATTTCTCAGAAATCTACTTCAAGTTATTTTTTGTTTTTTAAAATTACTACACAAATATTAAAAGTGGAAAACATTTTGTTCTGGGGACTCTGAATTTTGTGCAATTTCATTTGAATGTAGATTTTCTTCTATTTAGAAATAGCAAGTATTCCTTGTGTGTAACAAAGTAAAGTTGATGATTGCTTTTAGAAGCTCTCTGGGACTGGAAATAGTTCGTAAAAAGGAAAATGGAAGGGTTAATTTTTTAACTCATTTTTGTGAAACCTGTTCTATCTTTTTCTAAATAAAATACTATTAGAAAAATGAAACATTTTATGTACTATATAAAAAAACACTTACAATATAAAATGTATACCTGAAAATAATTTTAACTTTCATTTCAGTGATGAAAAATAAACAAAGCAGTCCCTTTACTTTTTTATTTCAAAACTACATTTTTAAAACCACACTTTTTCAATGCAGAAAGCCTTTTCATTGTTTTTCAAAGAAAGTAATAAAAAAATAAAAGAGTAAAAAAAAAACTTTTCAATCTTGTTATCCATTTAGTGGTTTGTTTTAAAGACAGTAACAGCCCTACCGTTATTTTCCGCTTCTTTGGTGTCTAAAATTACTTCTTCATTGTCTTTCATTGTTTTCCCAATCATTTAATCATCCGATAGTGTTGTTGCTACATACTCCCTTTGGCCAGGCCGAGTCCATAATGTTGAACACACCCAAAATATCAAGCACTATCACGGGATGGATATATAAATCATCCTTGAATAGCCCCAGGCACTTAATAATATGTCCTGGCATTTGGAACAGTTGGTACAAGTCTCGAAAATTTTAGTGCCTTCAGAAAATTTTAATGATCTGAGGTGACCACTTCGCAAGTGGGAGAGAGCAGTTTTATTTATAAGGATAGCTCTTACGATATAAGTTATATCTCGGTCCCCTTCCAAATATTTATGATATTAAATTTCGGGCAGCGGTAGGTTTTCTTGACGAAGATCACAGATGAGTGGCTCATCCTAACTCTAATCCTGGAGTAAATATCCTTCATTATCTTCAGTTATAAAACCTGCATCTCAAGTTGATACATGTATCTTTTCTTCTGCAAGATAGATGGACATGAACATTGCAGTTTGAACCTTAATTTCCTACACCGAATCATTGTTCTGATCATTTTTTATGAAATTACATTACGATAAATGCAATTTAAAGTATTGATTACAGAGTCCTGTGTATGGACAGTGCACTGAATGGCAGTTAAACTAGGCGGGAAAATTCCATATTTATTGTTAATTTTTGTGTGTGTGTGTGTGTGTGTTAGAGTGTTTACGATTTTACAATGAAAACGTTAATCCAAGCCAAGATTTTAAACTTATAGGTAGAATGACTCATAGAGATGTCAAAATCTACAGCGTTCATATCTGTTTTCCTGACCGAGAACCCTCAGGTGCGAATAATAAATCCTAGTTGGGTGGTCAGCTTAACGGGAAACTCCCAGTGTTATGTTCCCAAGCATGCTCGGTACTCGATTTTATCAAATCGTTGAAGATCTGAAAGTAATCCAAGTCTCTTAATCTTGGTAGTCTCTTAATCTTAATTTTTTCCTAGACTTTCTTTCAATTAGTCAATCTGTAACCAATTTCAATTAGTCAATTCTAAATATATTTGATATTGGTTTCAGTGATTTGTAAAGATCTTCTAAACAGTAACAGTAATTCTGACAGTAAAAATGTATAAAATAGAGGTTAAGAGTCCAGATAAAAAATAAACTCATTAGCAGCCGATATAAAAGAAGTTACTTTATGCTTATAGTTTTAAAACATAGTCACTTTCATATATTTGGTTATAGTTAAAAGTTTACTTACGGATACCTGTTGATTTGTTCACGATTTTTTGACAGCAAGATAGGAGCAAAAATGTGACTAAAAATGGCAACCATAAAACTACATTACTTAAAACGTTGAAAATACTAGGGTTACCATAAATTAAATTTTATCAGCAATACTTATTGCCAAATTTTGGGCCAAACCAAGAAGTACCGTATACAAAACTGAACCTTTGGTTATATTATTGGTTGTTTGATAATAATTTGTTGCCTATATAACCAACGGTATTATAAATTAATAAAAAATAGAAATATTCACTGAGTATGGAGCAATAACATTATTTTCATAATATCTTCAGTTAAAAAAATACTGTTTACAGAAAGTGCAGTTACAGTTAACATGTCATAGGAACAGCATACGAATGTCAGTCCTCAGATATAAATAACCTCAAATTTAATCATTAATTGGGTTTTTTACAAACCAAATCAACAATGCCAAGACGTAAATCTAGTGGATAATGGCTATTAAAAAATGAATATTATTAACACTTATCAATAACTGTTATTAAGAATGGGTATACATTTTAAATTTTGCATGTAAAATCACTTTTAACCGAAATTGACATTAAAAATATGGATAAAATAAATAGATAGATTAAAATTAGTAAAATATGTTATTAATAACAGTTATTTAGAATGAATAAACATATTTCTGGAATTTTCCATAAAAAATGTTATAAGGAAAACCATTTTATTTTTTGTTAAATTATATTTTTGTCTGGTTGTTTCAGACTACTAAAATCGTTAAATACTACCAATCACTTCATAATTTTGATCCACTCCAAGTGAGGAGATCTACAATTGTATTGTCGACTATGGACAATTATTTCGATCACTGGAATCACAACGGATGTCCAACGGCAGATTATCAGGACGATTCCAACTAGAATTAGAAACATTGCACCCTCTGCCAACTGCAATTTTCCATTGCAGACTGCTTCAATAATCTGTACACAAAACGATTTGGAACTGGTTTATATATATATATATATATATATATATATATATATATATATATATATATATATATATATATATATATATATATATATATATATATATATATATATATATATATATATATATATATATATATATATATATATATATATATATATATATATATATATATATATATATATATATATATATATATATATATATATATATATATATATATATATATATATATATATATATATATATGATTTTCAGTTAAAGGAAATAGAAGCAGTAACCATTTGTGTATAATATATTTGGCTGCGTTATTGTTATTTATGACACTTAGAGGAGCCAAACATTCTATGCCAACGGCTATGCGAATTGAAGTCAGTAGGATGCGTCTTTCTTTTAACCAGAGCACCCCCAAGGAGAAAGTACGATTTTGCTCTAAATTCCTCTGATAGATGACACCAGCCGAGTATCATTTCCCCAATTTTGAGTTTTGATCCGGAGAGGGAGAGAATTTTCTCCAGACCATTACACCCATGATAACTGCTCAACGATTGACCACATGACTTTCAATTCCACAGATTTAACATGCACTTATATCGCGTGAACTCGATGGGTCTTTGGCAGTAATAGGAATCGAACCCTACCAGATGGAAAGCCGATGCCTTAACCGCTAGGCTACCACCGCCTATATAAAAGGTCGCGGTGTCATTGTTGGTTAGAGTGTCATTCTCATTATTAGAAAGTAGTGAGTTCGAATCCCGGCTAAATCGAAGATCCGTCGTATTTGCTAAAGGTGGTTGAGGCACGTTAAAACTGGGATTGGTTTCAAAGTAAAATGATACCCCTGGAGATGGCAAGAAAAGTAGTGGGGTTCTTCTGCTTGGTCCCTGTTTGAAAATCACGAAGACTCCACCTGGCTGCTTCTAACTAACTAGTAGAGCCCATCTTAGGGCTAGGTACAAGAAAGCATGCTGGTGGAGCAACGATCCTATAAAATAATAACATAGAAAACAATAAGGAAAAAGAATTCTTTTCTAGTTTTCCTATAGTAGTATAGTCTAACGTGACGTAAATCTTGTTCAAGCCAATTAGAAATCTATGATATTTTTGAATTTAAGCGAACAGCCATTCTCGGATATAACATCTTTTCTTTGGTATAATGTGAACGCTTAGAAGAGGGAGACAAGTCAGGAATCATATTCATTAACTCAGAAATCAGAGATAGTTAATCGTATAATAATTTAATCATTATATATTTTTTATTTTAATATTATATGACTATATAATAGTCATGCTAAAACTGCAATTTTAATTATTTTAAAATCGCATTTTATACATTAAATGAAAAATGATTTTTAGGGTTGATTTAATAAAAAATAAATTCTAAAAATTATTCTTTAATCAGTTTAGAAAATGCTAGAAATATATTAAATTTATTAATATTGATTCTGCAGTTTTATTAAGAATAAAAATTAGTATTCCTAAAACAAATGCAGATACTTTCTCATGAGGATTTAGGTGACATTTAAATTATATTCAAATACACAAATATAAAATAATTATGAGTTTAAATAAAACAAATGATAAATTTGAAACACTATATAGGCATCATAATTCACTATATTTGCATAATAATAATATATGATCTCGTAATTTTTAAAAACTATGTTTTGATTGAAAACTTATAGATGGCAGCACTGATCCTAAAAAAAGTAAACCCTCCAAAAATTTCAAAATTTTTAATTATATTCAAATAAATTCATTAATTTAATTGATTGAAATATTACAACTGAAATGTAAAAAAAATTGACTCATGCTACTTTTTCATTCAAAACTTTATGCTTTTTATAAGAAATAACTGAGAAAATTTTTATGTAGATGTCGCAATACTTCTCAGCATAAGAGAAAAGATTGATTATTTCTAGAAGATTTTCCATATAATTAGGGACATAAAGATAAATAAACAGGAAGTTGTCATATGATTATATTTGAGCAGCTTCTAATTTGTTGCGGTCATTGTTAGGAACTCAGGGCGATCTTTGAGTTATTCTGGGACAAATCACCGAATTATCGTGATTCAAATCTCCGATAAGGAGCTGAAGACAAACCAGGAAGAAATTTTGTAACATGTAAAAATCGAAGACATTTGTAAAGTTATACGAATGAAGAACTGTCGATTAAATTCTTCAAGCTGAGATTTCTTTCGGCTTCGGATCTTTATTTTTCTCGGATAATTACATAAAATATTCCTCCGAAAATTAAAAATAGAGAAACTGCATAAAATTTGGCGAACTTTCGCCAAATATGCCTGGTTTATGCCATATCAAATATTTGAATATGAAATCGAATGATTAACGCAAGAGAGTAGTTGTAAGCACCGTTAATTGAACTTGTGATAAGGTTTAGGTATGTATAAACAAAGTTTTTGTTCCAATGTATCTATTTAAGTGTGTATTATTTATATATTTGTAAGATAAATATTTGAAATTAACTGAGAAAACATTAATAAAACTAAAAGAAAATCTAAATTTTGAGGGATAACTTTCTTATAGACAACGGAAACAAAAGTAAAAATGTATCAAGATAAAAAAAACTTTATGTTTGTTCTACTTACCTCATTAATTTTTTTTTTCAGAAATACCATGAATTTAAAAAATTAAATTAACTCAAACATACTTTATTGAAAACAAATATCCTACAATTCTTAAGTCGTAAAACTTATTAACTTTGTAATTCTGGTGTTTTATGTTTCTCAATAATGTAAACAAATATTGATAACTTTTCTAAGTTTAATTCCTTGTAATTCATGAATCAGATCGCCAGGTGTTTTCTTCCATTATTTTAATTTCATTGTTATGTTCGCTTGAATAAATAATAGGAAATAAGAGAAAAGATTGATCAGAATGAATAATATGATAGGAATTTTTTATTGTTAGAATTCCACTATCCATTCTTGGTCAAAAATTTTATGATAAGCTTTTAATAATTTCAGGATTTTATAATAAACATATAGCATTATATATATTTGCTGCAATTTAAATATGTAGTTTACAAGTCTGTTTTATTTATATATTCATATCTTTTTAAAAACTTAGGTTAAGGAAAGAAACAAATTAATTACTTATTTTCTTTTTTCTACATTAGGATAAATGTTAGAATTTTTTTATTAATTTTTAAAAATCCCATTCATTTTTTTAAAGTAGAATATTACCATAATCTTTATTTAGTAACTTTTTATTTATACAAATAATTGTATTCTTTATTTAATAAGAATTTCATTAGAGAAAGCTTAATTCTATTTCTATATTTGATTTTCTAGCAAACATTTAATTTTCTCCTTTATTTGTTCACCATTTAAGTAAAAAAGAAAAATATAGCCTTTGAGTTTATTGCATAAAAAGTACATATTTTTCCTTCTTATCATTTTGCTTTTAGCTAAGAAATCAAATTCATATTAGCAATAATGTTATTGTATAAATTGTATAACTATACTATATTAAAACATAGTGAAAGAGACTAAAAATTTCATCATTTTGTATTTTTTCATAACCAAAGAAGAAATATTTAAAATTCACAACATACCTATATTAATTCATTTTATAAATCATTTTTCCTACTTTTATTTTTCTATATAAATTGAAATGATCATTTACCAAATATCATGATAAAATTTGTTGTAATTTTAGTCCTGTACTATAAAGTTCTTTTTTATTTGTTTTGTAATAAAAAAATAAACATTATTGGGATGTAGGTTCGAGAACAGAGTTAATGATGCGATACTAAATATATAGAAATAATATAAAAATGCATTATAGAAATAAAATGATAATATTTGCATATATTTTTGAATTTTTATATGCTTAGTAAGATGAATACATTTATTAAAATATTCATAAAGTATTCTACAATATAAATTTATTTTACTCGTAAAAACAATTTAATATTGTTTTTAGAAGTAATATACAATATGAAATTATATTACTCGTAAAATCTATACATTGTAAAATGTATTTTTTTTAATCTTAATTTTTTAAAACAGTTTTTTTTTTTTCATTTGCTGAGTTGTGTTTAAAATTCTTTAAAAGCTAACAATGGCAATAATTTATATATATATATATATATATATATATATATATACCGGGTGAGCCAAAAGTTCGTTACAATTTTAAAAATTCATAGAAAAAGAAGAAAGTGAGATAAAGAAGTGCGGTTTGCAAGAAAGGGCTCACAAGGTAGTCGGATTTTTTTTAGCAGCAAAAAAAGTTTTAGTTAAAAAAGTCACCTATAGATGGGGCTGACATCGAGATATTCAGCAGAATTATGCAAATTAATCTTGCGAAAAAAGGCCGTGATACTCGAGAATTTCTCATTCGCTTTCAGAATGTTATCACTACCAGATCGAGCGTTGTTGGTGAAATTGTTTTATTTGAAAGGAGAGTCAGCAACTATTGCGTTGCGAAAATTTCGCACGACGAAAGGACTGAAGACGAAGAAAGGCCCCATTTCGTGTCCTGGAACAGTCAAGCTTGTCAAGAGGTTCGAGGAAACTGGCTCTTTGGAGGATCGGCCACGCAGTGGAAGACCCTCGTTGGTGGAGAGCCGAATTACTGCAGTGGAAACCACAATGAATGATTTAGCGGCGGAATCGTCCATTGGGAGTAGCAGTGCTCGCGAAGCTGGAAAAATATTGGATGTGCCTCAATCATCGATTCGACGTATCCTCCACGGGATATTGCATCTCTATCCCTACAAACTGCAGTCACTGCAGGAGTTACAATCGGGAGACACAGCTATGCGGGAATCATTTGCAGAGTGGGCTATGGCAAGAATCGAAAATGACCCTCAGTGGTTGTTCAACGTTTTCTGGACGGATGAGGCGCACTCCACACTACACGGGGATGTCAACACCCATAACACTCGTATATGGGCAACATCTAATCCTCGTGAATACACGACGAAATCTCTGCATCCAGCTAAGTTGACAGTCTGGTGTGGCTTCACCTCATCTTTTATCGTCGGACCTTTCTTCTTTGAAGAACCGTGTCCCAGATTGGGCAGGAAAACGTGCACAGTAACCGCTAAGCATTACCTCACTCTTTTGCGTGACAAAGTTGTAACCGCATTAAATAAAAGAGTTGTGATATCTGTAATAAACTTTATGCAGGATGGCGCCCCACCACATTATGCCAATCCAGTAAAACGATTCCTTTTGAGTACCTTTGGTGAAGAGAGGCTGATCAGTCGAGGTTGCAAGATCGCATGGCCTCCACGATCACCCGACCTCACTCTGGTCGACTTCTGGTTGTGGGGCTATTTGAAATCACGTGTGTACCGTTCATCTCCTTCAACATTGGCCGAACTCAAAGATTCCATACGTCGTGACGTTTCTGCAATTCATTCCGACTTATTGCATTCAGCTGTAACGAGCGTTGCGAGTCGCCTTAGTTGTGTCGTGCAATGTACTGGAGGTCATATTGAACAACTGTTATTATCAGAATAAATGAATGGAGCGTACTGTTATTCTTTTCATTGTGTTTCGGACAGTCAGCGCCATCTATAGGCGACTTTTTTAAGTAAAACTTTTTTTGCTGCAAAAAAAATCCGACTACCTTGTGAGCCCTTTCTTGTAAACCGCACTTCTTTATCTTACTTTTTTCTTTTTTTATGAATTTTTTAAATTGTAACGAACTTTTGGCTCACCTGGTATATATATGTAGCTTTTCTTTCTCCTGAAATTACTTTATAAAGCACATTTAAGTTCATATTTTTAAGAAATTAAATGTTAATTTGAATGTGTGTGCATTAACCTTTCTGGAAGGAAGACTTTTTAATAGTAAATTATTTCTTATTTGATCTACTTTGTAGTATTTTCACAGCAATTCTTTGTGAGTTGATTCATAAACTATGAATTTCGCGATTCAGGTTATAAAATTATTTCAATATCACTAGGTTTTCATCTCAGTAGGTCACAAATTCTTTTGTTCACACTTAATGAGTCTGCTCTTAGGGTCTACTAGTCTATGATTTAAGCGCAATCAGTAAGTGATACTATTATAAGCTTATTAGATGATATCAATCGATAAGTGACATGGACATATTTACGTGGTGTTATATTCATTTATTGATTAAAATGAAAATATGCGGCATTCCCTTTTACTTTTTAAATTGTAAATATTTGAAAATATTAAAAATGTTTTAAATACTCATGATTTTATTTTTTACGGCATTGGTAATTAAAAAGCGCTCGTGGAAGATTTTGCTTAGATAATGAGTTAAAAAAATAAGGAGGAGGATAAAACTTCCAAGAGAGCCCTTATTTTTTCTGAACAAATGAAGTTGAATCAGACTTAGGATTATTAATTCTCTTTATTCATTGTTTAATAGTGAAGGAATAGAGGAAGGCAGTTTCCCAAACTTCACTTATGCAATTCAATATAAATTATCACGAGCTTAAGCGGAAAATATTGTTCAACAATGAAATATTTGCTTTGTATTTGAATTAGAAAAGAACCAATAAACATGTTGGTTTCATTATATTCTTTCTGGCTGCCTATTTATCGCTCTAAAAATCAATTATTAGAAGAAACAATAATTTTTAAAACAGACGTCTTTGACAAATATGTCCATTTGATTTCTTCTCCAAATGTACAGACCACATCAACTGTCAGAAACGAAAAACATTTAACGTGCTGTGTCCGCTAAATAATTTTAGTGGGTGGCAAGTATCGAACTCACAACTTTCTGAACATCAGAACAATGCCTTTTCTCATCAAACTTCACTCAAGTTGTGAACCATAAAATTTAGAATTCTATTTTTTGGAAGGAAAAGGCGTCAGGAACAGTTTATCTGTGTAATTTATTTTTTAGAATCTTTATACAAATGTAATCAAAATACCTCGACGAGAAGGGAAAAGGTTTTATTTCTATCATTTCTCAGTTTTTTTCGTTTGTTTCCCCGCTATTCTCTAATTTCCATTTTTACTTTATATTATTTTACTCCAATTATTTTTTGAGTGGTTCATCTCTTCCTTATTTAAAAAAGTTTTTTTTTTTTAATTTAAAAAAAACTTTGTTTAATTTTTAAAAAAACTAATTTCTGATTTCAGCAATTTAAGTAATTTTAACTTTTTACTAACTATGTTAAGAATATTTTAAGAATTTCTAAGAGATTTTACATTTTTTAATGAATTCAGTTTAGAGCCAAAATTAATTTAATTAGACTTTTACTTTAATCAGAACACATAACACATATGCATCCATACACATATGTTATATCCATACACATATGTTATATCCATACACATATGTTATATCCATACACATATGTTATATCCATACACATATGTTATATCCATACCTTCACTGGGTGTCAGTGGGCTACTCTCTCCCTTAATTTCCTTTACTTCATCTACAAATTCTTTTTTCATAATTTCTCAGAGTAAAAAGTAGCCAATTTTTGAAATATTTCTCCAACTTTTATGTATATATATATATATATATATATATATATATATATATGGGAATCAAAATTAATATATCACAGAAGTGTGTACTAGTTTCTCCTTTGATTGATTTACAAATTCTTTTTTAATGATTTCTCACTGTAAAAATTTGCCGATCTTTAATAAAATTTTTTTCAAACTTATAAATAAAATTACAATAATATCGTAGGAATCGTAAAAGAAAACAAACTAATGAATAATACAATTCAGGATCCTTTCCTCCCTGATTTTTTAAAAATATGAAATATAATATACCTACATAAAATCAAAATGTGTGTGAGACTTAATGAAAAACCGAATGAACAAAATTACAAATTGATGATGTTCCTTTGATGTGGAAAAACTCATTTAAAATATTGATTAGAGGAGGTATTATCAGTGCTATCATAAACAAATATTTAGTTCTAGTGATTTCAGCACTTTCCGAATGTCGCTTGACCGAATAGATAAGTATCATTTTTTATCGAAATCAAAAATCGTAACCTTCGTCTTAATTATTTAATTTTGAGTCATTAGTTCTTAGACTTTGTTGCTAAGATAATTGTTAATTGAATTCTTAGTCTGTCACGGGATGACTTTTTTCCATTATGTCATTCTCTAAAAATATAACAATATTCATTATTGGTTCTCAATTTTTGAAGTTTTATTTTTGTTTTCTAGAGAGAATGTATTTACGGTTTTCCCAGTATGGCACCTATTGAAAATGCGTTGGAAGGCTTAACTTAAATATTTATTAGTTATTAATTGGAACTAATTGGAAGATTTAAGCCTCTCTTTACACTCATTTTCAGCTGATTTATATTTGAGACTTCAATATGTAAGGCAAAACAGTGTTTCAAACAAAGCTGAACAAATAATAAATATCGATGAAAATAATAAATATTGATATTTACCTAAATCTCTATTTTCCTTTAAAAGACATGAATAAAATTTCTACTGTGGAAACTATGGTCCATTTTTTATTCTAACACTTTTAGATAAACTTCTACTCATACATAAAATGACTAAGAGAAGAAGCGCTGCGACTACTGCTTTTGATTTTGGAAACATAATGTCTATCTGCTAAGTCTGTTGAAATAAAATGTTGCTATTTTTCCTTTTATTTTTATGGATAGACTTTTTCCACCATTTTCTTCAACATTTTCCATAAATAATTTAATTGCTTATGTAATTTTTTCCTGTTTTGTGGTAAGTGTTTCTATTGCATGAAGTTGGCATAGTGTTGATTTCCACAATTTTAGAGCAGAACAGACACTAGAACGTTTAGAGGTACACAGCCTTCTATATAGTTCATCTCTTGATTCCAACCTTTAGTTTTAATGTTTAAAGTGGTTCGATGTCCACTTCAAACTGTGGGCTCTAGGGCAATAAAAATAACCGTTAATGTATTAAAAGAAACCTTGTTTACACTTAAAATATTCTATGCAATATATGTTTTTTAATTTTTCTGATATAATATTAAAAAATAAATGCTATTTTGCATGCAACCAAATATTAATTATTAACTTTTGGTTGCATGCAAAATAGCATTTATTTTTTAATGTTAAATTTATAAAGTTTTATTTTATAAAGTTTTGCGCTGAGTGTTTTAGTGATCACAATTTTAGTAAACATTTTCACCACAAAACATAATTTTCCTTACATCGAGTAATTAATTCAAAAGAACTTTGCAGCATTTCTTTGAACAAGTGCATAACAATTAACAGCAATTGTTGCAAATAAAATGATTGATGGACACAAATTGTCTTATAACTTTTTTTGCCTTTCTTAACAGATACATTAACAATGTGTCGAAGAAAAAAATGCCAATTGTACAGGATTGAATATTTGAAGTATGTCTTCTTTTCACCACCAAATAATACTTCCCCTCTGTGTTTTCGATGAATATACAATTACGTCAAGTGATTCAATGACAACATCTAATAAAAATCCACACACTGACTAAAACATAAGGATTTAAAGTTTTTAAATAGACAAAAATTACATGAGAACATCGTCACTGCAACAATTTATAGAGGCAGCCTCTAGGCGAGATGAAGGTGGACTGCTTGCTTCTCAAAGTCCGGGAAGATCAGTCAGATCTATTTTCATGACGCTTCTACACTGGTAGGGTACTGGATTTTATTGCAAAAAGTCTGGACCTTAGAAACATGATTGTGACTCAAAACTACTTGAACGTTGGGTGAATTCAGCAATTCTGTTTCATAGAAACATGTGCGCCTGAAAAGTGCGCCGAACTCAGTATATTTGGAATAAAAAAATAATTACTTTCTCTGAGAGATTTTGAACTTTCGAAATACGAATTCATGCAATCAGTGATTTCGATTTTATGCAACAAATACCCGTTATTTGACTGTTCTGATGTTAAGTTACTGATTTCTTTTCTCATGTATGTATGGATGTCTGAATCAATGTATGTATGTATGTATATCTGAATGAATGAATCTGAGTATGTCTCATTCATTCATTCAATGTATCTATATGTGAATGAATAAATTATCTACTTTCTATTTTGTAGAAACTGTAATGCGTTATTCTTAATTATTATTTTGCAGCTCCTAATTAATCATTAACTTATTTTCCATTTCTCCCTGTGAGTTGAAAACATTTTTATCAATCTCCTACTTCTAATTTCTATCCAAATCACGAGGTGAGATTTCGTCCCGTATTTCTCGTGCTCATGATATTTCTAGAAAGCTGGAGTACTCGAAAGTAAGGCACAAAAAATAATTAAAACAATCTATTACCTTTGCCTAAAAATATTTATTCTGATTTTACACACCAGATGACACAAAACCACACTATTTTTAATATAATTGGAGATAGTTTATTTTATGCTAGATGTCAGCACTATTAAAATTTCCTTTGATAAAAAATAAGAACTTTTATGATCATTTTTTAGTAAAATTATATGATCGTTAAGGGGTTCAGTTCTGTGTCCTGCCTCAATAATTTTAGTATGAAAGACCAAAAATTGCGTGAACTACCGAAGGGAGAATAGCTCTTAGGGTCGACAGCAAATTCCATGAATACCAAGCTTGCGCATGTTAAAATGATATGTAGGATCCATTGTACTTCCTATGTTTCATTAAATGTTGAGAAAAGGATGCCAGATCAGGTATCGACTTCATCTCTTTATTGAATTGAAACACTTTTGAGGAGAGCGACTGTGAAAACTAAAAGTATCGTTATAGTGAAGAGGGTGCGTCAATCCGCTTTAGCCTGGACAGGAGTGCCAGCTCAGGTGTTGACCTTGTCAACCATAATTTAAAATAATGAGACTGCTGGTTATAATAATCAACTTTGGATGACCATGCGATGGGAACGTACTTAACTTTGTATTTAACAGAAAAACATGTACATTTTTTGTAGTATAAACAATATTATGACTAGCATACATTAAAAATGTAAAGTTTTATCTCTTACATGAATAACTTCATAAATACGCAAAACGATTTCCTTTCATCACTACTGTTGGATCATAAATTATCTTTTTTTTTTTTAACTTTCAAAGTCAGCTCGCAATTTCTGTAGTGTTGGATCAGAACATATTTCTTCCACTTCTTTAATGTCACCTAGCGTTTTTTACTTGAAATCTGAAGTTGTCCTGTTACCCGTATCTAGTATGTTAAGAGGATGTCTTTTTTTCGCTTAGAATGAACGGCCCGAAGACTACAAACTGGGTAGTGGCGTGGATCTGCAGCCTCATGTGCTTCCTCCTTTTGGGCACAGCCAGGCTTTCCGGCCTGTTCTTTATCGCTGTCATGGGCCGGTACGACGTCAGCAGGAGTGCGGCATCCCTGCCCTTTGTCCTCTGTTACACTGTTCGAAACATCGCCGGTAAGTATTCATTATTATTAAATGCGAAGCATTTGAAAAAAATGTTTCACTATAATACTTAAGATTTTATTTATTTATTTTTTTAATCATTGTGCTTCAAGTGGTTTGCAAATTGTTGTAGAACTTTTCTAAATTAACAGTTATTTGTGTTTTATTTTAATTGCTTGGCATATAAGATATTCTAAAATATTCCCTAAGTCAAATCTTGTTAAAATAAAATTATTGGAATTGCTAAAATTTACTCAGCCAAAAGGACAATCGAATAGATAACTTTCTGTACTTCGGTTCAGTACCTCATAGGTTCAATTCCCACTGCAGCTGCGTGTGCTTATAATAGTTATAATCACTTTAAATGTAATCACCGATAACATTTCAGTGACAAATTATCAAATTTATTCCAATGAAATCGGCATGATATGAAAATTAGAATTTCATTGTATCGATTTTTGTTGCAATAAGATTTAGATGTATTCAAACATCAGAAATGAAATATTCCTATGTAAATCTATTTCTATATTCAAAGTCTCTTAGTTGCATTATTTTTTACCGTGTATTACATCCACTTATTAGTTTGCATTAAAAATATCGGTGTTCTAATTTTAAACTTTTCCACTAATTAATCTACTTAATAATTCAAAATGAATTGGTCTTAATATCTTATATCGATTTACATCTGATATGCATGAAAAATAGTGTTCAAATTTCAAGCTGATTGTCACTAATTTACTTAAAACTAAACTTAATTAGATATGTATCTTATATTCATATGAAAATAATCATTATTTTGCTGAATGTAGTTTAACATAAAAACTACAGTTTTCACATTGACTAATCATAATTTTCTAATTTTATTTTACAAGGAAATAGTGTGCGATTATGTGTTAAGCATATTAATTTTTAATCAAAGATTTTTACTTACACTGGATTTTGATTAACCAATTAAGCATTGATGAATACAAATTGTCTGGTTAAATATTAAATGAATTAGATTTGACGTCAAGATTAAAAAAAAAATGTTTCTCTTTAACTACCAAATAAGCAAACATACTCAAGTAATCTCAGAAGCTATGTACTTTAACAAAGATTTGTAAGATTAAATTTTCCTTTGATCTGATCATGGATTTGCCATACATCTGATTAATTGATCATTAATTTTCCTCTCATCGATTTGTGACTATCTGATAAATGATTTAGCTCTTATCTTGAGCATCTTTATGTATACCAAAGAAAAAATTTAACATTGTAATTAGTAAAATTAGTCGTGATGAGGAATTAACACTGTTATGAAATTGGTGTACTTGAATCCAGTTGAATTGAACTGTCACAGCAACACAAACGAATAAAGAAAATGTATACATCCAATAATAAATGTCTTTTACTTAATAAGATAACATAATTTATGGAAATCGTATAAAAGTATTGAAAATATTAATTTGATAATAACGTCTATGTAAGCGTCAATTTTGGAAAACTCTAAAATATTTCTATGAAATAAGATTTATTCAAAAAGGAACAGTGGAATTTTTTAGATAAAAGGAAGAATTCAGGAATAATTTCATGAAGGAAAAAATTATAATTATGAATGAAAATAAAATACTAAAATTGATGTGAATTTACCTTAAAGTTAACTTGTATTGAAATCGTAAATTTTGTCCTCTGTTGTTATGTACTTTTTTAATGTTGTTTCTCTAAGTTGTTGGCGTATTTGGCTAAACTTATTTGGCTCAAGATGTTCTATGTTAACCTACTATAAATCAGACAAACACTGGACTATTTTAAAAAGCTTCTAGATTAAAAGAGCTGCAATGAATAATCTTATAACACTGCCATCAGTCTATTAATTATGTATGATATATAACTGTAGCAAGAAATATTGCGAAATTGGATAATAAAATGGGTAAATCTTTCGTAATCGAGGTAATTGACAAATATGGCGACAATTTTTATTTGATGTTGATTTCATTTTGTTTTGGCTTCCGATGAATATTTTTTACATCAAGTACATTGTTATTCATCATTTTATAAGTAAGCACTTTTTCTTAACATTCTAGCTTTTATTTTTGTTATTTATAGAAATGTTTTCTATAAAAACAGTTGTGCGCTTCAACATGCTAGACTTGCTCTTCCACGAGTCCGATCGCTGATGGCCATGGCATCAAAATATGGAATTGCTAGCTGAACCTCTTTGAATGCATTTTTCAATACTTATTTTTAAATCAAAGTTATTTTTAGTTTTCGATAAATCTTATTATTTTAAAAATTAACTTAAGAGTTGAATATCTAGAATGCCAGTTAAGAAGTCGTTGGTATGTACTAGTATACTTGCTTCAAGTTTGTATACTGCCAGTTTAAATTCAGTGACCATTTTCATTTGGCGATATGTATTTTCATGCCGCCAAACGTAAACAGTTTGGTGCCATTTCACACAAATCATTAAAAAATTAACTGTAACGCATGATAAAGAGAGCTCAGAAAACTAGGAAAAGGAAAAATGAAGCCTCATGAAATTAAAATGGACTTTGATTTCTTCTGGCACATCATAACGTATTTTCATGCTCGCCATAACTTTTTGTATATGTGTGTGTGCGTGAAATAATGCATCTATGTACGAGAGCCACTCTGAAGTTTTTGTGATACAACTAGGTTTTTGAAGATATACTTACAAAATTTTAGGTGTGTTCAAAGTAGTCTCCTCCAGCATCATGCACTTTTGTAGACAAATTTTCCACAGATTAAATGCCTCAAACCATTCTTTTCTTGGAATAGAAGAAAAAATGCATTTATAGCCGATTCAATCTCTTCTTCAGAATGGAAGCGACGTCCACGTAAGCTCTTTTTTTAGATTAAAGAATAACCAAAAGTCGCACATAGCTAGATCAGGTGAATACAATAGATGTTCTTCTCTTTAATTTTTTTTTTTTTTTAAAGAAATTCAGCTGTTAAACCGGCTGTATGTGAAGATGTATTGTCATTGTGAAGCATTAATCCCCTAACATTCAGTTCTTGTAGAATTTCTGGAAGACATTTAATGGTATACCAGTTTGCTGTTACTGTCTTCCGTCCTTCCAACTTGATGACTTTGACCAATCCCGTACTTCTGAAGAAAAGTCATACATCACTTTTTTCAGTGCGCGATGCTTTTTCAATCGGCTTGGGATCATCTTCAAAGACCCACACTTTGCTTTCTTGACGCGTTGGAACGTCAAAAAACGGTATGTACGTTTCATCACCTGTAACAATTTTAGAAATGATGCGGTGGCTACCATCATTTAGCAATTTAAGAGTTTCTTTACTGATTCTGACACTCTCCTCTTTTTGGTACTTAGATTATGGGGAACCCAAAGGCAAACTACTTCTTTCATATGTAATTCTTCATGAATGATTTTGAATATGGCGGCGGATCCAATGTTAAGTTCCTTCTGTATCATTTGATAGGTATAGCGATTATCATCCATTAACATTTTTCGTATGGCAGGCACATTATCAAGGATAACTGCAGACGGCGGCCCTCCTGTGTATTCTTCATCCTGAAAAAAATTGTGACCTCTTCTAAATTCTCTAAGCCATCTGAATACAGTAGCACGAGCTGAGTATTCATCACCAAATGCTAATTGCAATCGTTGAACGCATTCTTCTTGATTTAATCCTGCTTTAAAATCATATAAAATCATATTGCGAAAATGTTCTCGCGTAAACTGCATTTTTCTCTTCTGTTTAAAATTTATTCTACGCTAAACAAGTTGATGTAAGTCATTAAACAATCGTCTTCTGTGTTAAAATACTTTCTATTTTAAAATTAAACCGTTATTTTTATTTTGTAAATTCTCGTCTGCGCGTATCTCAAAAACTTCATAGTAACCCTCGTATCTAACCTGAAGTCAAGCTCTATCAGCAAGGTGAAATCAGTTGAGTATGAGGTTTCGTAAGTTAGAAGTAGAGAATAAGTAGACCTTAAATACACTTGTATCAATAATGTATCATTTACTATTTATCAGTAATGTATCTTCAATAATGTATCATTTACTATTTATCAGTAATGTATCTTCAATAATGTATCATTTACTATTTATCAGTAATGTATCTTCAATAATGTATCATTTACTATTTATCAGTAATGTATCTTCAATAATGTATCATTTACTATTTATCAGTAATGTATCTTCAATAATGTATCATTTCACTAGCAGGGCATTGCAATCATTACCTATTTCACGTGTTCCAGCCGGCTTAAGTGAGTACGGTGGATCTTCGGTTAAGTCGGCATTCAAATTCACTACCTTTTGATAACGGAATTGGAAGGAAGTGAGTTTGATCGCTGACTCAACCAAAGATCCATCGTATTTACTGAAGACGGTTATGGCAGGTGAATCACAATATGGGTATTATAGCTTCTCTCATAATGTTTTCTTAAAAACTTGCATTATTTTGAGGAAACTGTTACATACAATTACGAGGCAATCGTGTAAATTCTTTATCCGGTTAGAATCAAGAAATTTTGCGTGTTACGGTATTCGCTCAAAGCCTTCATTTTCAAGGATTCATCAATGTGCTTTACTTGATAACATACAAGCATCATCGTCCGTAAATTAAAGTTTACATTCATATTCTACTCTAAATAGTCTAAGTCTTAATTCCAATATCTCTACCAATCATAGATCCGTTGTTAAAAATATGTTCGGGTATAGGGCCATTGGTCATCATTACTTGTCATATCAATGCTGCAGGACTACCAAAATGGTCGCATTCCATTATGCTCGAGGGAAGTTGGATCAATGTGTAATTACAGGTTATACTAAATGTTTTTACATCATGAGGGAGTAGATTCATTACAAAAGAAAATATGTTCATTTCATTACGAAGACCTTTCTACAAATTGAAGGGATACCCCTTTTGTGAAAACAATGATACTTACTATTGTCTCGTTTAATATCCATAAGGAAGCTTTTTCCTTAACATTACTGTGTGTATATCATTTGCCTTGACATCAGTTGTTGTTGTTGTAATCTTGGGACTATCTATCAAAGCTTGACAATCCTCAGGTAGTAAAACTTTTAGAGAAATGGGCAGCTTTACAATTGACTCAAAGTTCTAGGGCACCAAAAGGGAGGAGTCTGCCCTGGATGCCTGTCTGTATTAGGTGGGCATAATGGAATGGCCTCAAGCCTTGGGTGGCCCTACGAGGAGTAAACTCTCGACGTACTTCACCCATTCCACGAAGGAATACTCCTTCGCCACAATAAACATGTGTTGCAAGTTTTTACAGGTCTGGCAATTCCCTGCAACCATGAGTCGAGCTAGTAGACAATTCACGCTCTGCCCTTTGCTTCAACAATCTTTGAATCAATTCCAATCTAGACAATAGATGTTTATAGTGGTTTAAACAATCAAATTAAACCTTGTGCACAAAAAAAGAGCATGGGACAAAAAACAAATCAAATTTTGCTACAAAATTCAGTTATTGCTTGATATTGATTTTCAAAATCTCAAGTCATTCAACGTATGTTTCTTACAAATAATCCTCGAAAGAACTTCATCGTTCTAAAATTGTTTTCATAAATTAGAGAGATTTTGTTTTGCAATATTCCGACATGCCTGATTTCAGTCTCCATGTCTGGATTTGCCTCTCTGCTTCTAAACGACTCGCCAATCCATAAATTCATCTAAGCAATATTATAATTCATCCGAGCCGTAACAAGTGAGTTTGAATTTATAAATACTAAAGTCAAACAGACTGTCGAATTCACTCAGATATTTTGCGCAAATCACCTAATTAACGTCAGATGATGTAAGTTTAAATTGGCAAGTCACAAAATGTTCGTTTACTTTTATTGGATAATATTAGTGCTTGTTCCCCTCAAATTATTTGCAAAGTTTAATGCGTAGATCAGATTGGTTGAATATATAATTCTTGTGTTAAGAAATGCATAAAGATTTACAAATTTGATTTTCAGCTTATGTATTAGCAAAACAAAGCCTTCCAACCGTCTAACTTTCGGGAAGAAATTTTGATCTGGAAATATAATCATAATGGTACATAATTTTGTAACTATGCTTTATCAAAAATCCTTTCATATACCACGAACAGATATTTCATTCAAATGAAGAGAAATCGTTATCAGGTTTAGGTTACGAAGTTTATTAAACAATGGCGTTCAGATTCTTTCATATGTTTACCAATGCATTATTCCAATTGATGGCGTCTTAGGAAAATCGAAAATACGGTGCCCTGGGCAAAAGCAATTTTTTGAAAATCGAAAAAATAGTAAAAAGTAGAAATTAATATAATAAATGGTAAGAATTATAGTAAATAGTAGTTTCAAAAGTATATTTGTATTTATATATATATATAATTCATTTTTAAGGTAAGCAGAGTTCTAGAATGATATTTATCACGATATAGACAACTTTTCAGTAAGTTCATATAAGAATTAATTACGATTATAAATTGATTGCAAATGGTATAGCCAAAATTAAACATAGCAAACCTGTATTTTCAAATATCCAAAGAGAAACTTCTTAGGGTAAGGTATTACTCAAAGAGCTATGGCCTTTCCTTGTTGGGATTCTCAGTTATATAGTCCCTTGTCACACACACACATATTTCGGAGAACGAACAAAAGAAGGCATATATATATATATATATATATATATATATATATATATATATATATATATATATATATATATATATATATATATATAATTTAATCGTTAAAATGTGTGATAGAGTTGTTTTATGAAGTAACTATAATGATAGACCGTTAAAGTGGAAAAAAAACTTTATAGTCATTTTATATAAGTTGGTTTGTGATAAACAGCTAAAATCTCTATAAAAAATACATTTTGCTCTTTTTAAGGATGATTAGTTCATAAGTAACAAAGAGAAATATTTGTTAATAACATAAAATAAAAAACACGAATATAAATACATCGTCTGAATTCTATATCTAAAAGCAACAAAATAAAATGAACACACAGATACATCATTGCACAAAGCAGCTATAAATGGTTTAAAACTGAGTAAAAGTAGTTTAGAACCTGTTTAAAGTATTTTCGAATGCAGTATTTCATACTGAAGTGATCAAATAACCGTTTTTCTTTTGAATACCTTGTTAAATAATTTTAAATACTTTAACAGACTTATCTAGTTTTTTCATGAAATATCTAGTTATTCTATCAAAAAACGGATTTTACACTTTAACGGTAGTGTATGCAAGTAAAAATAAAAAGGATAGAAAGGAATCTGAAATAAACTTTCCTTTCACAAAGTAAAATCACAAATAAGAAAATAAACCCTTTTTGTTAAACGAAACTTACGTATATTGTTATATTTAACAATTGAAAAATGTTGATGGTTTTAATGGTAAAATATTTAGAGCCAATGAATTTAAAAGTTTGGTGTTTAAGAACATTGTGGTTCTTGATACTATTTGATCAGATGTGAAATATAATTTCTTTTATTAATTTGTGAGACTAGCATTATTTGAATAATACTAGATAATATATTCAGGATATTATTTGAAAACTATTTTGAAGTTATCTGCCTACTTATGCCTGTTGAAAATCTCTAGAAATATTGTTTTTCGGTGATTATATTCTTCTTAATTTCAGCTATTTTTGAGACTTATCTTCCGTAATTATTCAGAAATTTTTTCTGGATAGTTTGTAGCAGGATATAACAGTTCGTTGATCAAGTAACTTCTTTCATATCTTCCTAGGAACATTCTAAAATTTAAGGTGGTATTTATTCAATTCTAATAATTTACAAACAATACGAACAAATGTTAATCGCTTTATTTATTGAAGATCTATGATTTCACCGTAGGTCTGCATTGAACAAAACATACGGTTTGAAGTGAACTGTAAGCGACTACAAACAGTCCCATCCGAAGTGATAATTGAACCTTACACGTAAACTAAAGGTCTCAGAGTCCTAACATCCAACTACCATCTCCACAGGTAGCTGCTGTAAAGGGACGTTTGCATTTATAAAAAGTACTACTATCAATACTTCTGATACAATATAAGCCTCGCCCCCTCAGTCCTCGTATTCAAAAAGATGGTTCAGTGGCAAACTCAATCAAGCCTTTCATTTGATAGTTATTTTCTGTGTCAAAATTCTTAATAATTTATACGATAAATTTATATGTACCAATGTTTTTTATTTTTATTTATAAATCCTTTTTAAGCTAATAGAAAACTGAAACTTAAGATAATTTTTTAAAACAAAATTACATTCAAAATAGGTCCTCTAATTGGGTACTTAGGTCGACGACTTGGTTTGCGTGAAGTCTGCGTTTTAGGCTGCGTTCTATCAGCCATTGGAATCGGCTGCTGCTTTTTAGCAGAAGATATCATCTACGTCACTTGTTTGTGGGGTGGAATATTTGGTAAGAAACTTACATTTATTAAGTTAAATATAAATTGGACATGTCTGTTTTATTTGTTTCCTTTTATCTTTTCAATACTTACAATGAAATTAATCATTTGCGAGATTAAAAGATTTTTTTAAATCTTTTATAAAGTAAAATAAATTTTTGAAAACAATTGTTTTTTTATTCAGATTCTTTCCTTTTAGTTTGACCTATATTTTTATAACAATGCCTTCGTTTGAGATTCGTTTTATTTTGGACAGTAATTTAAAATTATTTTCAAACTGACTATAGCATGTGAGCCAGAATGTCATTAAAACTTTGTAACTGTATGAGAAAAGAAGGAATAAGTATGAATAAATGGTTGAAAAAATACTCGCCTTTCTTTAGAGGCACTTAATACAATCAGCATTAATATCATCTTTCCTTGTTCCTCTTTGAAGAATCATATCGAATCATGATTGGAAAATCTTCCCAAAATCGGCAAGCTCTATCAGCCTCATTTGCGCCGTTAAGTTCTCCTAATCAAAGAGTCGTGATATAAAAGATCAACTTTTAATCCCATCATGAAAATAACATGAAACGATTCTTCTTACAAATCTAGTCAACACGGATTCACCACCAGAGGTTGAAAAGTAGCACGCAATCCAGTCAGTATATAGGTGCAGGGTTTATTTGAAAGCACTTGCATAACCTTCCTCCCTTTCTACATTTATTGAACTCCAGCAATCTTGAAGTTTCTGCATTTTCTTCCAAGTTACATTGGTGCAGTAGCTTCACGCTATTTCCCGCTAAGATCAAGCAAAGTGAAGCATCTTTTGCCACGAGCTATAATCATCAGTTATCTCCAAAGTCGTTTGGAGAAGAGGATACCAACTCAGGTGTGATCTCGTCAATGGACCGTGGTTCAAAGGGATAAGACGCTTGGTGATGGGAGAGTATTCCAAGCCCTTTGACCTTAAGGTATAGTCCTAGGCTCTGTTGCACCTCCATGTATGCAATTCCTTCCAACACGTTGTTGTCACAAGTGCTGCATATTGTCTTAATAACGTTGTTGAACATTTGTTTTTGCGCAAATGAATGAATGTAATGTACCGTTTTCCTGCACACATTGTTTCAGGTCGTCAGAGCTCTTCACGTGAATATTTTTGACTAAGTTTGCTTCTCAACAAAATCCGACATTATTGTAACTTTGCTATACAATAAGGTCTCAATGGATTATTGGCTCCCCAGCTATTTTATTAGCTTAAGAAGGAAATATGGCGATCTCAGTTTAGCTAGACCATGATAGCTTTTAGTTCAACAGTTCGTGGGTTTAATTCCCAAAAATGACCTGTATAATTCTAATGCTCCAGAATCCCTTTTTAAACTATAGATTTCAGATGCATTGGACTTCATTAAAATAATCATAAAGTGATAAATTCTTTAAACTTTAATCTTTCCAATGTTTCAAAATTTTGTAAGAGTGGGGAAATTCCAAGTTATCAAAAACCTTATTTTACGCACCCTATATTATTCACTACATAAACCATGGAAATTTGCCATATGTGTTAGTGATTTATGAAAAAAATTAATTGGAACTCTATTAGAATAATTATCTTTTTCTTCTAAAAAATGCAAAATTTTGAAAGGAAATATGAAAGAGTCAAATTTTATTTTTAACATTTATTATTAACGGATAAAGGAACCTTTTTAATAAAAAGTTTAAAGTATTAAAATTTTCATTTTAAAAAATAAAAAGGTGTATTAATAACGATTTATTTTGAACATTCTAAATTTCTAGGAAAAATCCTACTGCTTTTAATAAAAAACATTTACTGTGTGAGTGTAAATATTTTATAGCTTAGTCTTTAATATGAAAATTATAATACAAGACTTATGAATATATAGTTATATTTTTAAAAATATGCTTACAACCCAGTTAATTCTAGGAATATATAACATATTTATGAGTAATAGATCCTAAATATATCAATTAGCTAATGATCTAGTTGACTCTATTAGGAAATAATAGAATGCTTGTCAAATTCATTAAATAAAAAAACTTTTTAATTATAAACATTTAAAAAATTATTAGCTTTGCTTTAAAACTCATCAAAAAAGATTAAATTTGTTTTATTATAATTGAATACTGGAATTCAATTTCACACATTATCATTTTCTCAAAGACAACGTTATATTATACATTTATTACCATTCTATAAAACGTGTAATTTCTAATATAATTCGTAAATTAAGAATTTAAAATATTTACACACAACGGACTATTAAATACTTGAATGTAAATGGGAAAATGTCTTTTACATAGTACACTGCTGGCCACCCAAATTGCAACACCAAGAAATACAAAAGATATCCCAATAAAAATTTTTTTGTAGATAATATGTTGACCAAGTATCAAATGTTTACATTTATGGACTTTTGAGAAGTGTGGTTACTGCCAAAATCAGTAGCCAAAGAAATCGGTATTGATGGAAATCACAGCTGCCACACGCATCAGCATTGATTGAAAGACACTTTGGATGTGTTCTTGGGGTACAGCAGACCAAGCAGTTTCCACACGTTACCAAAGTTGATCTGGTGTGGTAGCTGGGAATGTAATCTTGGTCAATCGTTGAGCAACCATGGACCACATGTTTTCTATCGGCAAAATATACAGAAAGCGAGCCGGCCAAGGAAGATATTCAATCAGGTGATTGATGAACTTTTGGATAATTTGTGCCACGTGTAGTAGCGCATTGTCCCGTTGAAATATGACTATCGGCAATCCCTGAAGGTAAGGAAAGACATCTGGCTCCAAAACTTAGGAGATATAGCGCTAAATGCTTAAGCAACCAGCAATGTATACTAGAGATGTGAGAGAATGATATCCAATATCTCCCCATCCAATATCATGATATCCAATATCACCGTAATACCCGTTGCTCGACCAGTTTATGGGGCATATTGCAGCTGTTAAGCATCTTCTCTCCACGGTCTCTCCAGACTCGAATGCAACTATCGTGGTGCTCTGACAGAAGATCAGTAAAGACAATTTAATTCCATTCTGACGTCTACGTCCTTCTTTCATCGCATAATTGGCGGTGGAAATATCTGTGGTCAAGGGTAGGCGATGCAATGGACGTCTTGCAGACAGACCACTCTGCTTTAAATGGCGTCGAATGATACGCGCAGACATTGGCTGATGCGTTACAGACTGAATGTGCTGTTCGTGATGTGACTTAGTGATTCATCACTACCATGCTCACAGTTTGCCTATCATCCCTTGAAGTGGTACACTGAAGTGGATGCGATCGAACATGTCGGTCCGTTGTACCCTCCTGCATTCAACAATCACATATCCGCATTACAGTTGTTTGGTTTCGTCCAACACGTCTACTAATTTCCCTGAAAGATAATCCACAATCTCGGTAGGCCACTGTACTTCCTCTGCCGAAGTCAGATACTTGATTAAAAATTGATCGCTGTTTTCTACAAGTTAAATTGATCGATTTTTACAGAAAAAAAAACATTGTTGAACTTGAAATTGTCAAAATCTCTAAGCGGAATATCCAATCAAATAGCATTTTGAAGTGGTGCCACAGACACGAGTGATGTGCCTCTGCGCTGAAATTTTAATCATTTGCATATGTCACCTCCGCTAATGCATGTCGTAAATTTCATACTATTCGCATGCTTCGTTCAGAGTGTTGCATTTTCGGTTTCCTACAGTGTATTTTCTAAAAACTTTAATTCTAGAGGGGAAATGGTTTTTTATTTAAAATATTTAAGAATACGTGTCAGAGAAATTAACTGTATGCCTAAGCATTTCGGTAAAGTTAAATCCCATACTGTCACATCGTTATCAATCATACCTTTACGAAATGCTGATGCTAGATTCACTTTCCTTCGTATCGCATACTTTCACACACAATTTTTTTTTTTTTTTTTTTTTTTAAGCAGACAAAATTTATGGTGTAAAATGTGTGACCACATTACGCAATTTAGCATATTTTAATTTTATGTCGAGATTTTAACTATGAATGGTCACGCTTTTTAAAATTGGTAGTTTATATAAATTTGATTTGTTGATGGAATAAACCACAAGGGGAAACTTTTATTTTTTTCAAAAGGTAAACAATTTTCTTATTTTAAAAGTTAGATATAATATTTTTTATTTTTATTGATAGTTATTTGAGTGAAGATTTTAATTATTTTCAATACAAATGTTTTTTTTATTAATTATTAATGTTACTTGGTATTTAATGAAAGATAAAAAGTTTAATTATGCAAAATCTAAATTTTGGCGCAGTTGTCCATTTTTGGATTTTGTGTTACAAAACACTCAAACTACACTCACCGAAACTAAATGTGTATTTATCACTAATAATTCCCAAAATTATAAATGTACAAATCAATATTAATATGCATATGAGCTATTAAAAAAAACTCTATAATTAACATAAATGAGCATATATTAAAAAATTATGGAATAATTATTTCAAATTTGTTCGCAATTTATTCAAAAAAATACCCTAACTTCATTTTTTCCATTGAGAACTCTAAATTAGCAACTGAAATTTTATTTGAATTTAAATATGACTGTTAACATGCAGTATCATGGGTAATCGAGATCTTCGGATATTATAAAAATGTAATAATTATATATTTTCCAAGCATTATTTCGTAACAGGTGGTGAGAAAAAATATTTGTTCTTATCCTATTTTTTATTTCCAATAATAATGTTAAGCGTGTTTTCCGCAATTTTATTTTAAGTAGCAAGTAAGGATCAGTAAATCTCATCTAGAAATAAATTGATCATTAATAAAGGACAAGTTATTTCGTAAAATCTTCCAACCTGCTCCTAAATGCTGTTATTTTACATTATAGATTGGCTCAAGGTGAGAAAAATTCTTGCAAAATTTACAGTGCATGAGTTTCACTTTATGTCAAGGATAGTTTTTGTTTCACTATTAAGTTAATAAATCATCACATTAAAGATTTTAATATTTTCAAAAAAGCTCACAGAAATTAAATTGTGGGTTTCAGAGTGCTTAATGTGAAAAGAGGTTATCGTAATATTTTTTTGAGATTTTCTCGGATGCTAAAAAGCATTATACAATTTTTTACGGAACTCGTATCTTTCCCATGTAAAATAATTATATTTTAAAATAAAGTTATAGCTTTTTGCTCTCTTTCAACATTTCATGTTTTTTCATGCATTTCCACCATCTTTTCACCAGCAAGCCAACACTTGAGTCAGCTTCCATTTCAATTTGCTTTCTACCACTAACGAAAAAACATTGCATTATGAATAACTATAAACCGTGTTGATAAGATTATTTTAACCAAATGGATTTTGTTAACTTAATTTTATAATAATTTCATGTTGATGGACAGCAGAGCTCTTTCAATGAATAGCTATAATGATTTCCTCTAAGATAACCGAAAATCTTCTGGTTTAATTTAATAATCAAAATTATACTGGCTATAAAAGTGCATCCCATTCACAGAGTACCCACAAGATGCCAGCCAAATGATAAACGCTCTAGCCTTTGGTTCTATGAATCTTAAATTTAGATTCCTTCCCTAGTTTGGACGCTTATAGTGGTTTAGAACTTACTTTAAACTGTAGGAACCGGTCTAATTAGACCTCATGTGCAAAACGAACTGGCATTTGAATGGCTCTCTCTTGCCTTCGGTTCAACAATTCGGAGATTCGAATCCAATCTCAGGCAATTATGGTTGTTTGTAGTGGTTCGGAATCCACTTTAAACTGTAGGCGCTAGTCTAATTAGTTCTTGTTTCCAAAAAAGAATTGAGATGTATAAACAATTCAAACTCTCTCGTGTGCGAAAAATGACTTGAGGGGCAATCAAACCACAGATCCATTATAGTATTTAAAGTAATCAAACCTCAGCATTCAATCCCTTCTTCCAGTGATTCTCGAGCTATGCAACCCACTTGTATCTTTGGGATACTGGACGAAAGGAAGTTCACGTATTCTTTCCGGTCAGCTTCATTGGCTCGAATTTTTCAACCTGAAATTTGGAAAATTAGTGCCTTGCGGAACACTCGTACACAGCAATCTCAAAATGCTTGGCACATTTTCAATAACTTCCTTCAATTGTTGATTTGCTAGGTATGATATTGTGTATCTACATTTTTCGGTATTGGTCGCTTTACAATGGTAAACTCTTAAGGATCTAATTAGACGTTCAATTTATAGTTGGAAGTGTACGAATGATGATTTTTGTATGGTGACTAATACTTTTACTCTACTGAGTGGCAAATTTTTAAATATATTTTCATTTAATGATGAAGTGAAAATGGCATTAATAACTGTGTTGCAAAAATATTTTGCAACAATTAGTTTTTAGAACTAGTGAAATATTTGACAGGTCTCTCACAAATGAGAATTTTGATTCCATACGACAAAAAAGGTGTTGAATGTTATAACTGCTTTTTATCAACATTTTTAAATTTAAAAACAAAAATCAATAATAAACAATTTCAATTTGTACACTCAGTTTCTAGTAATGAACTGTATTATCGATTAGAAAAATAATTATTCAATATTGAAAGTTCAGGTCTGAATCAAAATAGAAAGCTGCCATCTATATTGTTAATATTTGAAAATAGTTTATTAATTTATTCATAGTATCTTTCTTTAAAAAAAATCGAGGAGCATTTTACATAACTTCAATTTACCTAAAACTGTAAAAAATATGATCAATAAATAAGGTCTTAATGATATTCATAAAATTGTTTTCAATTTAATTAAAAAGTTTAACAAATATGTTGGCTTAATATAGAAATGCTTTACATTTTTGCAGGTTTAGGTCTAGGTTTAAGCACAGTACTTATTCCAGAAATCCTAAGGCAGCATTTTAATAAAGATATAGCTAAAGCAAATGGGGTAGCTTTCGGAGGTGAATGTCTTGCTGGTTTCCTGTTGCCAATTTTGTTTGATATTTCCTTGAGAAATTACGGAACACAAGGAACTTTCCTGATTTTATCAGGATTAGTTATGAACAGCTTACCAGCTGCACTCCTCTTGAGAAAGCCCGAGACTTCGAATTCTGATTTAGAAGGACAAAGCATTCTAGACAACAGTAAAGCCATAAGCCACTACGTGGAACCGGCTGCAAGTGCAAATCAGAAATGTCATTCAACATCCCTTTCGTGTTTGGAGAAGGACTCGTATGGCATCCGGATAAAGGAAGATGTAGGAATATTTACAAAAAGTTTACCCTCAAGTATATTTCAGAATAGTTCTTATGCAGTTGTGGCTGGTGCCAAAGACCGCTGCTCTAAAAAAGATGAAGTCAATATTTGTTTTGGTTATTCAGAAAAACAGCCTGCAGATATTCCGAAATTGCTCAGATATGATGCTTTATCTGACAAAACTTCAGAAAATCCTTACAAACCTCAGTGCATACATACTTTGAGCTGCGGGAAATTGTGTTCAGAGGCGCCTGCTATCACCCGAGTCCATACTGCAAAGCAGGAAAGTTCCTTAAGCCATACATTTGCGGTATTCTGCGACACGCCTTTCTTCCTCATGCTTTTAACGCAAAGTTTCTACATGTACATCGTGACAACAGTTCTCACGGTAGTGGTGGATTTCTCCAAGGACATTGGCGTTGAGAGCCACAAGCAGATCTACATTGTGATGGGCATGTCCATTGCTGACATGCTTGGACGCTTCTTCCTTGGGTTCGTCACAGATTCCGGCTGCATGACTACTACAACGTTCATTTCTTGTGGCTTCGGTGCCATGGGCATGTTCTTGTTTGTCACCGTGTGGCTGAAGGGATTCACTCTCCTGATGATTGTTATGTTTATGTTTGGGCTGATGATTGGAGGACTGCTTATAGTGTTTCCTGGAAATGTTTCGCAGTTCATAGAAGAAGACAAAGTAACGATGGCTCTTGCATCGAGGTTCTCTTTGTACGGACCCTTGAGCTTGACTCAGTCAACTTTAATAGGTAATGTGTTTTCAACCTTCCGAAACTGATCTGGCAAACTCTTTTAAGTGTGTCTAAATCATTGTTGCATTTTAAGATTTCAGCTAATTCCTGTATTTTACAGAATTTATATTTAAATTTAATACTTTTGGCAAGTATTTATAAAATGCCAAAACTCAATACTGGCATATTAGGAAATTATTGATACCTTGTTGTTAATATCGAAACAACGAGGAATTAATTTGAAATTTACGCTTTAATTGTTTGAAAAAATTTTTGAAGAAGAATTTTTTCAGTCACCCTTGTAGATCTTGATATGGGTGAATTTGTAAGTATATAAGCTAGTTTCTTTCTACATGTGCATCTGCATTTGTAATTAAAATTTTGAAGATTTTTTATAGATATCGAAATTAATTAATTTCAAATTTAAATGGTATATGATTTTTAAAAAATATTTTTTCAAATGATTTAAAGTTTATATTTGATTATGGTATACATTAACGTTCACATTTACTTTGACTCAAAGTTTATCATAAAAAAATAACTTTAAGTAAGAACATTTCATTTGTTCTGAAATTAGTTCATTTTGTATATACGTGATCAAATTTTGAACGAATGTAAAAATATTGAAGTTTATTTCTGTATCATTTATATACAATAACGCTGGTGTAAATGTTAAGTAGTCCTTTATGGGAATTCTTTATGCTTCAATCTAGCTGACATACAAAGGTTAGCATTGTTCTTTATACAACCCCAACCCCTTTCAGAATAAAAATTACAAATTTAAGCAATTTTAAGAATTTATCATACTTGTTTATGCATATCACACACAATGAGACTTACACTACAAAACGATCATCAGTAAATATCGACAACTTAATTCAATCATGATGACTAAAAAATTTCGTTCTCAGGCTCAGCTATATATCATTGCAACTAGACGTGCTGAGCATAATTCCAAAGGTTTAACAATAATTATACCCGTAAGATTTAGTTTATTGGTTATATAAATCAACATTGGTGATTTCTTCATTATTCAAGCTTTCAACACCGAGTCATTTCATTAATTGAAAACTGGTTCATTGTTATCTCCACTTACATGCGATAATGATCACACCATTTCATACTTGTGTATTTATTGAATATATATATATATAATTGATAAAATATTGATTAAACACATATTATTGTGAATATATTACTGTCAATATATTACTGTCATTTGTCAGCAATTTTGTCAAAGATCAGAATCTCCTGTTTCTAAAATTGTCAAAGATTTCCCCTGTGTAACAGGATTTCTTTCTTTAATACACTACTGGCTATTAAAATTGTTACACCAAGAAAGCGACATGCTCCAGACGCGAAATTTATACGAAAGGAAAAAGGTGCTGTGATATGCAAATGATTAGCTTTTCAGCACATTCAGACATAGCAGGCGCCAGTAGCGACACCTATATTGTGTTTAAATGAGGAAATTGTTCAGTCAGTTCCTCATTCACAAATTGCATTTGAACGTTGTTGTCTAATGAAAAGTTGTTGTGATGCCTCGTGTAAGAAGAAGAAATGCGTACCAGCACGTTTCTGACTTTGATAAAGGTCGAATTGTAGCGTACTGGGATTGCGGTTTATCTTATCACAGTATTGCTGCTCGCGTCGGTCGAGATCATATGACTGTTAGCAGAATATGGAATCGTTGGGTTCAGGACGGTTATACGGAACGCCATGCGGGATCTCAACGGCCACCTATTAGTAGCAGCCGAGAAGACAGGCATATTATCCGCATGGCCGTAATGGATCGTGGAACCACATTACGAGCCGTGAGTCAAGAAACGGGGTCGTTTGGAAGACGAGTGTCTGCACGAACAGTTCGATGACGTTTGCAGCAGCATGGACTCTCAGCTCGGAGACCATGGCTGCGGCTTCCCTTGACGCTGCGTTATAGACAAGAGCGCCTTCAATGGTGTGATCAACGACGAACCTAGACGCACGAATGGCGAGACGTCATTGTTACAGATGAATCCAGGTTCTGTGTACAGCATCATGATGGTCGCATCCGTGTTTGGCGGCATCGTGTTGAACGCACACTGGCAGCGTTCATTCGTCATCGTCATACTGACCCATCACCTGGCGTGAAGGTATGGGGTGCCATTGGATACACGTCTCGGTCACCTCTTTTTCGCATTGACTGGGCTTTGAACAGTGCACGTTACATTTCTGGTGTGTTACTACCCGTGGCTCTACCCTTTATTCGAGCCCTGCGAAACCCTACGTTTCAGCAGGATAATGCTCGACCGCATGTTGCCGGTATTGTAAGGATCTTCCTTGATACGGAACATGTTCGGCTGTTGCCCTGGCCAGCACGTTCTCCACATCTTTCACCAATAGGAAACGTCTGGTCAATGGTTGCCGAGAGACTGGCTCGTCACCAAACGCCAATCACTACAGTTGATGAATTGTGGCATCATGTTGAAGCTGCATGGGCATCTGTACCTGTACATGCAATCCAATCACTGTTTGACTCAATGCGCAGGCGTATAACTGCTGTTATTACTGCCAGAGGTGGTTGTTCTGGGTACTGATTTCTCAGGATTTATCCAGTCAAATGTTTTGAAAATTTAATCACTTCTTATTTCTAGTATAATATATTTGTCCAATAAATATCATTTTGTTATCTGCATTTCTTCCTGGTGTAGCAATTGTAATGGCCAGTAGTGTATTAATCTGAGGCCACGTCACAGTATTTTCTTAATAAGTGATAAAAACTATTTATTCCTATTTCTCATAACAATTACCGAATGAAGGATTTTATTAATAATTTGCTGTGTTTTTGTTCATTATAAATAAGGTACTAATAGTTTCCATTCTTCACAATTTCATACTCTTCAAATTTTAAGAAACAGTTTGATTTATTTCAGTAGGGGCATTTAACAGTAACGAGTGTGAATTATATCACTAACATGTGGTGATAAAAAAAATTTATCCCCATTCCTACATTTTCAGATCTTTTTAAATTTAATTTTTATCTATTTGTAATGATCGAATACTGCATTTATCCTTATCACATATGGCCTCTCTCTATTTGTACTTATATTTAGATAATAAATCATAAAATAATTTTCTAAATATAAATCATTCTTAGCAATATTAACTTATGAAATAAATTAGGTTGTTTAAATTCAATGATTAGAAAGTATACAATCTGTGCTTCAAAGTGCAATGGATTGATTGTATATACAGTGAACTCCAATTATCTGAACTCCATTTATACTAAGAGCTTTCAGAATTTCAGAAAAATAAATGAAACTGAAAAAAGAGAAGGAAAATGAAAATACCTAAAGAAAAGGAAAGGTAAAACATGATAATGAGTTGCCTCATTTGAGGAATTCAGAAACATTCTTTTAAAAATCCCTGGGTGTTCGAAAGTCAGTGCAGAATATATAAGAGAATGGATGATTTAATATGAGTCAGACGTTGGAAGGTCAAAGTATTGAGAGTTCGGAATCTACTTTACATTGTAAAAACCCTGCTCTAATTAGACCAAGAACAAATATGGTCATTGAATAACAAATGTGACAATGAGTTTAAAATTACAAATGAGTAGTCAGATTAGACATTGAGTCAATTGACAAACCATTCATTGGCCAAAAATGAGCATAAACAACTAAACGAGGGTAATAAACTATCACAGTTTATAATTTTCAGTCATACAACGCAGACTTCAGAGACTGGCAGAGTCTCTGAAGTGTATGTTAAAACTGGCAGAGTTTGTATGCACAAATAGTTTAAATATAAAGTACTTTAAGTAACTTATTTCAACTCCAAAGAATTTTTTAAAAGGAAAACCTAAAAAAATAATACTCCATTGGCGACCAC
Source organism: Latrodectus elegans (assembly GCA_030067965.1). NCBI lineage: Eukaryota > Metazoa > Arthropoda > Arachnida > Araneae > Theridiidae > Latrodectus > Latrodectus elegans. The sequence continues at coordinate 2,493,829 of CM057815.1, forward strand.
TTGTGCATCGTTACTGGTTTTCTACTATTAACGAAAAATAGTGTTTGCCACCACCTTTTCATAGTCTACAAGATTTTATGCATGTATCTTTTTTTTTTATTATTATACGAGACTATATAAATAATTTTCCTCATGTTTTCAGTCTTAATGTCAAGGTAGTATTTAATAACTATAACTGTGCTCTCTCTCTTTAAATGTTACGAGAACTGATTCTTAACCAAATATTTTTGCCACTCAACGCAGAGTAAATAATAAAATTATTCACCGAAATTTAGAATAATTTTGAATTCAAATCTGCAAAATCATAGGACAAAATAAAATAAAGTTAAAAAAAAAAAAAAAAGAAGTATGGGGAAATTTCCAATACTGAAATAAACTTGATGAATGGACTGCTGCAAATAAAATAACTTATCTGTGTTTATTATTTACAAACCAACTCAGAAATGTATCTGGACAACTTATTTGCGTTTTCAGTTTTGTGTTTCGTATGTGTAAACTTATGACGCAATACACGAGATATTTGTCCTTCACATTTAGATTACCGAAAGTGGCACTAAAAGAAAAAAAAATTCTTTTTTATCATTTAAGTCTTTGCAGATATGCTCTCCAAATTTTCTGTGAATTTTCAGTTGTGTAATCGCATCAGTCGTACGATTAACCGTTTTGATTAGGTTTCGTAAATTTATTAATGACCTGCCTTCCACAAAATATGCATTTGTTTAACACGTGATTCACATAATTATGCTGATAAAAAATAGTTTCGTGCATTTATAATTTCTGTTGGTTAGTCTTCTACAGGAATTGCAAAAAATCCACATTGAACAAACAAGTAAAATTTTCATTTATTAAATCAAGAGTTGAACAAAAATTGATAGTTTAAAATTTACATTAATAGAATAAGAAATACGTAAACATATTCTACGAAAAGCAAGCACAGATAAAGCTGCGTAAATCAAGACTAACCTAAACAGTAAGCTAACTACAAATTATATCTTTAAATGAATTCAGAAGATTTTGAAAATTTTTTTAAATTTGTTTCTATATAAAATATTATACTCCAATAATTCAGAATTTTCTCTCCTAAATTTATTCTTCATACAAATTCCTAAATATAGTTAATAAAAACTGAATATTTTTATTTTGCAAAATATATTATTGTAGTTTAACAATCAACAACTTAAGTGTTTAGTTCCAAGATTCATGGGTACGATTTCCCTCTTGAGATTAAGTGTTTTTAATTACAGTAAAGGTGCTTTAAACTTAAATGAATCAGTCTAAAAAATTAAGCACTAAAAGAAATTAATCTCCTTCAGGACTCTAAGGCAGTGATTCTCAACCTGTGGACCCACCACCCTAGGGGGCGCGAGCATACTCAAGTGAATATGTCATTTAAAAAAAATGATTAAATGACTGAAAGAAAAGAACACACATACAAAACAAATACATTTCGGCATATTTAATAATTAACTTATTAAATTAAAACAACTGACTAAACTTAAAACAGATTTAATTAATATTTTGATTTCCTTGGGCCTGTCTTTCACAGCAGTTTTTCGAAGGAGGATTTAATATTAGAAATAGACACTCTCAGCTCTTTTCCCATATTTAGTTTAGGTCTATATTTTGTTTTCAAAGAAGCCATCGCATAAAACCCAGTTTCACAAAGGTAAGATGTTAAAAATGGTAGTAGAATGCGAAATGCCTTTGTTTTTAGTGCAGAAAATTTATCATTCACTCTTACCTAAAGTTCAAAGAGTGATTTATTACTCAATTGTCTTTTAGTTTCACCGCTGCCGTGAAGTCTATAAAGGATTCTTCCGCTTCCATTGAGAGTCCTTCAGGAGTATTTTGAAATGGATCTCTCACCCACTTGTAACTTGATACCACTTTGTCATCAGCAAGAAAGTACTTTTTAAAATTCTTTGCTAGCATTGATGATTTTCAATGGTTACAAAAATAACTTTTATATGTTGTTCTTCAGCCTTGTAAGTTTTATTACAATCATTCAAATTTGCAAACATTGTTCGGTTTTCTTGCTTTAAATTTATGCTTTAAAATTCCTACAAAAAGCATTAACTTTATCACTCGTATGCAATATATGTGTATTTGCTTTTTGCAATTGAGGATTCAAGTTATTTAATTTCTAGAATATGTCGACCTTGTAGCTCAATTATATCATAAATAAATTATCGCAAAATTTCTCATCTTATGATCTGTTTTCCTCTTCTACGTAAACGGTGATTTCTTCTCTTAATTCAAAAACACGTTGCAAAAATTTCCCTCGTGCTAACCATATTGCATCGCAATAAAATAATAACGCTGAATGAACTGCACCCATGTCTTTATAAAGTGTGGAAAAGATTATTGATTTCAGGGGTTTCATTTTCATATAACTTACTATGGTTACACAACCTTAATTAACACAATATTCAAATTAGGACTCATTTCTATGGAAGCCAAAGCTTCTCTGTGGATCATGCAATGTGTCCAGACGCACAGTGGCGATTTTTGTTTCATGAGTGTTTTAACTTTGGAATCTTCCGGGCATAGAACGAGCAACATCGGTGCATATTCTGACGCAATTTTTCCATCCTATGTTTACCTCGTTCATAAAATCGATAGCAAATGATGCGAGTGCTGTTGCTTTGAGTTCTATTGGTTTGCAGAAAAGTAATTCTTCTACTATTGACAAATCATCACAAAATCTAACATAGGCAAGGAAATGATCATCTTGATTACTATCTGTTGCCTCATCGAGTTGTATTGAAAATAATTTGTCACGCAACTTCGACAAAAGCTGACGCTCTACATCTTCAGCTATATCAGCAATTGGACGGTCAACAGTATCATTTGAAAGAGGTATAGACTGCAATTGTTTTGCAGAATTATCTCCAAACAAAATTTCTACAATTTCAATTGCGGCTGGCAAAAATAAACTCTTCACCAATTGTGTGTGAGGCTTTTTACATCTGGCTATTTTATATGAAACTTTATAAGAGGTAATTAAAGCTTTTTCATTCACAGACAAAGTTTTTTTAAACAAAGATTTTTGCTTTTCATATGATTTTGATTCGAAGAATTCTCTGGGTTTGTTTACGTACTCACTATGAAGCTTTCTCGGATGTTGTTTAAGTTTATTAGGTTTCATGCTGTCTGCCACCAAAATTTTTGAGCAAATGATACACAGGGGCCCTTTCTTCTTCATTTACTTCAATACTAGTGAACTCAAAATTTAAGTATTCTGGAGAATATTTTCTTGATTTTATTTTCGGAACCACGCTTGTCTGTATACTTGTTGATGGTTGTCTATCGTCTAATGCTCGCTTACGCCCACTTAAAAATGTATCCACGATTCTGCATAAATCTGCGGTGTGAATATTTAATACGGTGAATTGCAATTACATGAATATATATAATATAACTTACACACATTTAGAATAGATTCAATAGCGATAGAAGAATAGACTCGAATAAGATTGTTTGGAATTGAAATTGGCGTCATAGAACTTTCTCTTTCTCCCTATGAGAAAACATTTGTTCACATCTGCACACACTCCTAACTTATCTTTTAAACTGATCAGACGAATCGAAACTTCTCGCGAAACCGTGAGAATGCCCGACATGGACGCAAGAGCAATAAAAAGGCATAGGATTCTTGTTTTTTCAATGCTGAGGATTGGTGTTGCAAAATGTCGATAAATTTGTTTATTCTTGATAATTTCTAAAGTTTAAAATTAAGGTTGTAGGTTTAGCGCCAAAATACTCAAAATATATTATCATAGTATACATTTTATTGTATGCGGTGGAGTGGAGGGGCACGATGAAAATTATGATTGAAAATTGGGGCGTGAATACTAAAAGTTTGAGAAACACTGCTCTAAAGTATCCCGATAAGACAAGAAATTGATTCAGGCTACTTACATGATATTAAGTAAATCTACTAACTTTTTTGTACAATTAAGTAGAAGCTCTAGTTACCATATATCCGAAAAACATGTACTTTTTCATAAATAATACATTTATTGTCACTGAGAGTTGCTTAGGTTTTCGTTTTCTTTTAAATATTTTCGTAATACCTGATTTTGTATTAACAGTTTCTTTGAAATAAGACACACATTTTAACAATATCATTATTTTATATAATCAAAAAATGTTTTTTTTTCTTAAAGCAGTTAAAATAGTCGAATGACTTACAATTCATAAATTTCTGTGGCTTATTGTTGTCAAATTTGATTGGGATATTTTACTTTTAATCAATCAATGTTGATATATGAATAAATATCGTTCTATAATTAAATAGTAAATATTCAATAGTTCTTAAACATTTTTACGTTAAAAAGGAAACATTTCTGTTTATTTTTAACAAATACTTTCTTAACAAATAACTATTCAAATATTTATTTGTTAGAAAATATAAGCTTATATTTCACGCAAATGATTCATTCTAAGCGATATTTGAAAATGAATGTATATGAAAATTTGATTGTTATTATAATACTGTTCCCTCTTTAAATTGTAGGTTTCTTTAGAAGTAAGCTGGGATCGTACGACGGCGTCTTTTACATCTTATGCGCTGCGTGCATCACCTGCAGCGCACTTACAGCATTGATTCCACTTGCCGCTAAAACGAAAAGATCCCTGAGACACGCCCCACCTAGCAGATGATTGGTTGATAGTATGACATAATAATATCTAGCATAACGCATTTGACATTGCTATACCACTGTACTGATTAAAAGGTTTTTTTACATATAAGTCATTTTAATTCTTTTATTATTTTTTTAATATGTAAATAAAAAAAATTTAAACTTCTAAAACGTACTGATTCTCTTAATTCATGTGTAATTATTTTATTTAACATTTATGGCACAGTAGACTCCCATTCATTTTATGAGTAAATTAACAGTAATGCTTAAATTTCAAAAAAAAAATTTTACAGACCTAATGTCACAAGAGAAACCACTTTTAAAATAAGGTTATGTATATCAAAAAAGAGGATTTATTGGAAATTTAATTTATATTTTGCATATGCAAAGAATCGAAATAATAATGTACAGAAAAATGTTTGAGCATTATTTTTAATAAGTTGTAAAAATGGAATGAATGTGAAATTACGGCATATATTTCATGCGACATATATACATTTTTGTTTCATATAAGCATTTGCTGCTGGTTTTTGTTATTGACAACTAATATCATATTTGACACAACTAAAAGTTAGAAAAGATAAATTAAGAGCAAAGGGTATATGCTATCAAATATGATATACATCATGAAAAATGCTCAAAACAATATCCCAAAAAGGTTGATTCCCATTGCAAATTTTGTGAAATATAAAATATTTTATGACAATGAAAATGTTTACAAATTTGTTCATTTAAATCGTAGAGCTTGGTTTTATTTCACTCCACAAGCAACATGCAAAAACACTAGTTACCGCTTTACATACATACATACATACATACACACACACATATATATATATATATATATATATGTACAGTGGTGGGGCCAAAATTGTGGACACTTTTGGAAATTTTATATCTTTTTGAACTTTCTATGCTTATAGAAAGCGTTACGTTTCACAAAATGCAAACTTGTATGTATCATTTTAAACAGAATTTATTACTAAATTCAATACAAAACACAAAATTCAGTTATTTGCAATACAAAAATAATAATAGTTATCTACATACATTAGTGATGATTGCAGTGAGTTATCAGTACTTAGTAGAGTAACCTTTATTTTTGATTACAGGTTCACATCGACGTTTCATTGAGCAGACAAGTTTTAAACTTTTCTTTCGTTATTACATGATGCCAGGAAACAATTATAGCCCTTTTATTTGATGGGTGTCTTATTCGGTCAAGAGTTTTCAAACGGTGCCACAAATTTTCGATAGTCTTGAGGTCCGGACTGTTTCCTGGCCGTGACAACATTTTAAATCTCTTTGTACGAAACCATACTTTCGATACTTTGGAAGTGTGGCAAGTAGGAGAATCCTGCTGAAAAAAACAAAGCGTTGTTGGGAAAGAGATCTCTGGTGGAAGGTAGAAGTTTTGGTTCTAGAATAGTGTTAATATACTTTCAGGCATTCAGTGTCCCATCGATGACATGAAGGCAACCAATACCATCTGATGACATGCATGACCAAATCATAACACTAACTGGGTTCTACACAGTTCCTTGAATGCAGTCGGGAAGTAGCTCTTCTTCTATTTTACGTCTTACATATTTTCTCCCATCACTACCGAATAACGATAGCTTAGTTTCATCACTCCATATAACTTGTGACTACTGATCATCTGTCCAATTAATGTGTTCCTTTGTCCAATGTAGTCTTTTTTTTCCGTTGCTGAAAATTAAGATAGGGCTTTTTTCGTGGAAATCTTCAGTCCAGCATCTGTTAATCTTCTCCTGATTGTTATTGAACTGACAGAAACACCAGCATCATTCATATCACTTCTGATGGCCACTGATGACATTTTTCTCTCTTGGAGACATAGTCTTTTTATACTTCTGTCATCAATAGATGTGATGCACCATTTTCGGCCTTTTCCTTTTTTTGTTTTTTATTGAATTAATCTCCTGATATCGTAAACAAAACTTCGTACTCCAGATGTAGTCATTGAACCACACACGTCTTGCATTTCAGCATAGGAAAGACCACTTTCTTGTAACACAATAACATTACATCTCTTTCTAGGTGTCCATTCTACTCTTTTATTTGATGTCATTGCTTCTTGACTAAATATTAAAAACTTTTACGAAAATTCCTACTTGTAATTGCAGTGTATAAGAAACAGGTCCTCCTTCTACAGAACAAAGCAAAATAATGAATTGTTTCAAGTGTAAACATGATGTCAGCTTCTACTGGAAGTTACTAATATTTGATTGGTTCTCAGAACAAGAACAGTGATTAGCCAAGAAAGCTAGACATTACAAACCACTTCTTAACTGTGTTTTTTATTTAAAGTATATATGTACAAAATGAAAAACATGCGGATGTATAATTTCTTTGTAAATTTATTAAAAAAAAATAATGCATATGTATAGGCTTGCATAAATCAGTCCTTTTCATTTTTTGTTCATTGGGTATTACAGAACATGTCCAATATCGATTGCTTTTTTAAGACTTTCTGGAAATGATTAATAGCATTGTTTTTGGTTAGGATCCCTAACCTTACTAATATCAATTTGGTTTGGGTACTGCACTGGCATCCTCCACTTCTTCAAAAGATCTTTCATGGTAGATGTTAGCAGTGGTGAGAATTCTGTTTTGAATAAAATCAAAAGCAGTCAGTTTCGGTTTTGAATGAAATCAAAAACAAAATTGAAGGTATACCTTGACTATAAATATTTTATTGAAAAAAATATATTTTTCCCAATATAGAACTTTAAAGTTTTATGGACAAGCACCATAATTCAAGAGAAATGAAAAACGATATTTGGTCCATTGGGTTTGGCAACCCTGAATATTATGCTCCCAGCATTAAGAATTCGTTTTAATTATTTATCCGAATATGTTTTCTTGTCAGAACAGAAAAATGTTAAATGTTTCGTGAAAGTGTTTGTTTTCCAATTTGTTCGCAGCCGAACTGTTCGTTAACCAACCGCCCATTGTATTAATTCTGAAACAAAGCAGATTGGCTGAATACTTCAGACTGAACAATGACTCATAACATGTTTGTACCATCTGATTATACAAGCTCTTTACAGGAAATTAAAATCAAACATTTCAGAGCAGTTGAATTGTGAGGTGGTTCATCACGTGATCTCCCAAGTCCCTTGATTTTCTGGGACAAAGAAAAACATTGTCTTCTGCATTCCCGTAAACAAAACTAATACCAATCAAATGTGGCATGGAACGGTTGAAAATTCCCTTTTAGTGGCGAAGCTATTAATTGATGAAATCGGGATTCCTTTAATTCATGTTTCAATGTATCTCCGGTTGGAGGTATTGTAGAAAAAGCGAAACAACGTTCTTTAAAGTACTAGAAACAAACATTTTTTCAAAAATGAAAAAAAAAATCTATTTTTAAAAAATCATGTGTATGGAGAAAATAGTGCATACTCAGTACATTACAAACATTTTTATTCGGATTCTTTATCCATAGATATTCATTTTAAAGCAAGCGAAGATCCCGAACAGTGTGCATCATAGCATAAGCAACTTTGCGCAAAGTTCAAAACAGTATTATTTATGATTTAAATTAGTTACAAATGCTATGAATATAATAATGTAATTATATATATATATATATATATATATATATATATATATATATATATATATATATATATATATATATATATATTGTATTTAAAACTTTAAAATATTATTAAATAAATGAAGCACAGAGTAGGTTATAAATTTATCAGAAACAAAAACTAGTAAAAATTTCATTCCTTTTGGTCCAAATATTGTTCACTCACAACCGCACAAAAATTCTATGCAGAAAGAGAGAAATTCACTTACATAGAGCATTAATATTATGTGTGTACCCTACGTTGAAAGCTAATAATATCTCCATTAAAATAATTAAAATTCTCTTAGAACTACAATCGATTTTTATTCAGAGTCACTAGATTGATAAATATTTTCTGTTAACAAGCTAATTTTGTATTAATTTTTTACTAAATTATTTCCATTTGTACACTATTTAATAATTCTCAATATATATATATATATAGTAACTATAAATGCTTGATTTCTGATAAGCGTCGCTTCCTTTTAAGGAATGACAAAAGAATAAGCTTTTAAGCATTTAACTTTCTTAAATAAATTTACGATAAACGTGGGCACGAATTCACATCAGTTACATGTCCGTTTCTTCTATGATTAAAATTCGCAGTGATGCGCCTACCTTGAAATTTTCTTGTGGCATATGCATATTTATGTCAGATTTAAATTAATTCATACAACAGTAACTCAAAATAGTTTTTGTTTACACAATAACGTTTCATCACTTGTGCAGCGTGATAAACTATCATTTAAATCCTTGTAAAGAGTGATCGGAAGTTTTTAATCCCATAAAAGGCGTCATTTTAATAAACTGCGAAATTGAAATATGGGTTGCGAAATGTGACTTTATAAAAACATGTTCCCGCAGCTTCAGACTGGCTATCTTGTTATTTTTCTGTCCCCTTAAAAATTGAAATGAATTAAACGTGACTTAATTTCAAATTAAATAAAAAGATATTTATGATTTTACTATAGGAAAGTCTATTTTAGTATTAAACATTATAATAAAATTCTTTTGGTAAGGGTAATGCTGTTTCATAAAATAAGCTTTTTTAAAATAAATAAATAAATAAAAAAAGCTGATAAAGAAATTTCGATAGTTTATTTTTTAAACGTTAGTCTATTTATTGCAGCTTTGATTTGCTCTTTTAGAAATTATATTATTTTTAAAGCTAGAAGTTTATGTAGATAGTCCTTTAACAGTTAAGGCAAAACTTTGCTAAATATCAAAACTAGTTTACAAATGTATAAAAGAAATATTTTGCAATAGGAATACTAAATGAGTAAAAGCATAGGAGCGGTAGTTTTTCTCAAATTTTATTTGAAATTCTGGGTTATAAAATTGATACTTACTATATGAAAAACATTCATTGGAAAATATTAAGAAACACATGAGTTACAATGATATTTCGAAATTTGAAGTGCTCCTTGTGTGTGCGTCATATGTATCCAACTTGCCAAGGTCATCAAGGTATGCTTGGCAAGGTCATCTCAACTTTTCAGCCCTTCAGTGGATAGATAAACTGAATACCAAGGTAAACCAAGCATGCTTGGGAACTAAAGACTAGGGATTATACTGACCACTTTACCGAGACATATCCTTCATATTCCAGGGCCCTTGGTTAGAAAAGGAGATATGGGCAGTACAGGCCTTGGCCAACAAGTGAGCTGTCGAGTTATATATATATATTCTTCAACACAACAGCCCAGGGTTAGCAAGGCTCCTCCATTGTGTTATCCGGGAGGCGAGAGTTCTCCAGTTTCTCACTTTCAGCACTTTAAAGTGCTCCTCTACACAATTAGACCATCCAAGTTTGAGCCGACCCCTAGATCTATCTTCAATGAGCTTATAATTAAAAATACTTGAAGTCAAAGACGAAGGGTCCATTTGACAGATAGATATGGCCGGCCCGCATATATATATATATATATATATATATATATATATATATATATATATATATATATATATATATATATATATATATATATATATATATATATATATATATATATATATATATATATATATATATATATATATATATATATTTATATTTATATATATATAAATTAAATAAAAGTAATTTGAACTAAAGAGAGCAGAAAAGCTATTAAAGATATGAGAAAAACGCTTAAATAGAGCAAGAGTGAAACACAACGTAAATAAAAGAAAACTCTTGGAGAGTTAATGTAATAAGTAAAAATGGAAACTGAGAGCATAAGAATAATGAAAAAAAAATGAAAAAAATTGAGAAAGGAAATTAATTTTTTTTTTTTTTTTTTGTCAGGAGAGCAGATGACAAAGGCAAAGAATTCCGAATTCACTTGCATAATGTGATTCCAAAGAATAAATAATACAAAAAAACTGTTTGCAGTGCTTTCGAACGAAAAATTAAAATCAATTAAAATTATAGAAATTAAAATATGAAAGCGACACTTCCACATACTAAATGTCAAAATAATCATCCTATTTGGCGGTGTAAAATGTTTAAAAATATTATAGGGCGGTGTCATTAACAAAAAAATTTAAGACAGAGACTGATATTTATAAACACATCATTTTCTACAATTTGTTTTAGTATAATTTTAAAACTACTTTAGTCTAGAAATCTGAATTCATGTTCAATTATAACTACCTTAAAATTATCTTGAAACAAATATAGGGGAAATTGATAGAATGCGTGATATGAATTTAAATATCTGATTGAATTACAAGAAAAAAAGCAGATCAAGAGAAAAAAAACAGCGGTGGCCAATTAGTACAAAATTACATCTTGTGTACACAGACTGTGTCAACAGCCTGTGTCCCCAAAATGTCAAATAGGTGGTGATCTGTGTCAATATTTGGGAAGAAAATGGAGGAAAATGAGTGAAGCATACAGCGCGTCGTTTGTGATTGTATGTCAGCATTTCTCCTTGTCATAGAAGTTTAGCATCCGTTTGGCTTAAACATCCAATTAAAGAACTGCATCAAATGGAATAAATATATACATATATGCAACTTTGAGTTAATAAATCTGAAGAACTATTTTAGGAAACATAACATGTATAAATAGGATAAAAATTAATGATTCATAATATAAATGGAAAAAATGTAAATTAAAATATTTTTTATGCTTTTATGAAATCATAAAAGTGGGATTTTCAGAATAGAATATGCTTTAAAACAACGTAATGTAAAACATCGGGGTAAATGACTCGTTTCCTCTTCTTTAATAGGAATAAGTGGCTTCACTTGGTTGAATTCGCTGTGTTACACCATATTGATACAATATTATCCAAACCGACCAATAACGTATTGGTTAGCGTTCCTGACTCCTGAGATGTGGCTTCCGGGTTCGAATCCCATTTTGGGCATAGGTGTTTCTTTCTCTCTGTGTTTCTCTGCCCTTTCTTCTGGGATGATGTATGAATGTGACCCATCCTTTAAACGGGTTTGAGGTAGAATGGCTTGGGTAATGATACTTGCCTCCGTGACTTGGTTCACAGGTATCTACTGGGTAACGACAAATTATTATTAATTTCCGGCATTGTTATGGTGAAGGGTTAGTCACCCAATGCCCCAGCTGTTATTATAATTTTTTATTGAACTTACGGTCTCCCTATACGCAGTGACTTTCGAATTGGGAGACCGTAACTTCAATAAAAAATCACAAATAAACAAAAGGAAATGTGAGATCCTCGGCGTTTTCATCTTCTTACAGTGGCGTCTCGTCAATGCATGCAAATTACAGTCCATCTCTTTGACTTGGATGAATATGTGATTCAGAATCCATTTGTGAAAGGTTGGTCACTGTCTAATCATTCCTCTGAGGCACAGAAAGCAAAAGATCTTCGAAGAACCAAAAAACTCGAAACTACTAAAGTGAGTTTCCGTGTTTTAACATTGAATACCTATCATTATTGCTATATATTTGCTTTTCACATTCTTACTTTTGTCTAAATAGATATTTTTGTATTTCACAAACTTCTATTTTTTAATCACTCTAAGTGAAAAACTTATATTGTACAAATTATTATATTATTTATAAATTATTACACATCATTATTAACCATAAAGTGGTTGTTTCTTTCGTTACATCTGAAATCCTAAATACTCCACTTTATTACGATTCTCATTGGTTTAAAATATCCAAGACGTCATATAATGTTTCATCCACGTCACATCGGGTTGAGACGGCGTCATAAATCCGACTTGTCAACGAATTTGCTGACAACATTCTAATTGAACTAATTTCTAATAAAACTAACTTCTAATTTCATTCTTCGGGAGGCAACAAACAAGGCGAAGTTCACCCTCTGATGCCTGAGGTAGTGTCGAAGTCCATTCTGTTAGTAAAACAATTTCTTATATAAGGAGCAAAGCATCGGTTTGAGAAACCGGTTTCCGTGGATTCAAGCCCCTCACACGTTGACAATAGAAAAGAAGAAAAAGCAAGACATGACGAAACATCCAGTTTAGGATTTGTTTAAATCAGCAAGGAGGATTATTAAAAATTTCATAAATTAATAGAATTTTAAATAAATTATTGCAATATTTTTAAACGATCTTTCTTTGTAAGATTTTATGTTGTATAAAATTTGTACAATAAAAATTAAAAATTCGGGAATATGATTTTGATTTTTGGTATTTATGATAGCACTGAATGAAGAACACTGATAATTCTTCCTCAAATTTTAAAGAAATTTGATTCTGAATGCTTAGGACGAAGTGGTAAATTGTGAGGATTATTACTGTTATGAAATGCTGCAGAAAAAGCAAATATGCTTAATTATAAGACAAAGCAAAGAACAGCAAAAGCTAATTTTTTTATAAGCACCACATTGTAGTCATTAACTAAAGAAATTTAAGCTCCAAACAAAAGAGAAAAGGACAATAACACGTGAAGTAGATTTTCATGGATTATATAACATTGATTTAGATTGAAATTTAAAATAGTTTAATTATTTATAAATAGTTTAGTTAATGCTTTGATATTGCTTATGAAAAATACATACTACAAAGCAGTGGTCTAGGTGTAAGAATATACTTTTCGAGTTTTCTATTACGCAAACTGTGCCAGTGCGTACTTGAGAATTGTCCAGACGTATACTTTAAATTCGTGAAAAGTCTCTGTACATATGAAAAGTCTTTCTGTAAAAACAAAATGCTTTGGGTGTTCAACGGTACGGTATTAAAATCTACTACCAACCTTTGACCATTAAAATTAGTCACACGTATCAGGAGAACAAAAAATATATTTATGTAAGAAAAACAATTTTTTTTATATAATGTGTGTGTATAATTTTTATGCAAAATTTGTAAAATACATTCACGCAAAATATGATTTATCTCTTTGTGCAAAGTGATAAATCCAGTTAAAAGCTGAAACAAACTAATAAGTTACTTTAATTGAAAATAAGGCATATTTTTCTTATCAATTATATATATATGTGTGTGTGTGTGTGTGTGTGTGTGTGTGTGTGTGTGTGTGTGTGTGTGTGTGTGTGTGTGTGTGTGTGTGTGTGTGTGTGTGTGTGTGTGTGTGTGTGTGTGTGAAAGATTGCAGCGTCTAATAAGGAAATTTAACATTAATACTATGCTGCCATCTGTCGATGAATTCTAAAAACGTTTTGCATTTCCAATATTTTGCTTCGATATATTTTTTAATGTTATTTCTGAAATTTAATTGAACATTTACTAAAATTAATGCTTTCATGAGCATAATTCCTCCATCATCAAAATTTTCATTATAATTTCATAAATCAAATAAATCTTTTAATTGATTAAATTGTTGATTAATAAACACTGAATCAACTTCATAATTCGAGAATCTGATTTTATATAAGGTATTTTATGTGAAATATAATATAGTTTAACACTGATCGAAAAATTTGCAAATGAATGTTTTATAAATACATCTATTCACAAATAACAGTAATTAGAAAATTATGCTTCCTTATCTTCTAATCATTGTATTAGTTTATGAATTTAATTTACTTTAAAATATAAAAGATGCAACACCGAAAATAAGCACAAAAGAGCCTCATTAATCCGGATAAATTGGGCGTCCAATTCATCCGAATTCATGAAAGTAAGGTTTAAATAAATTAACCTATCAATTGAGTCATTGTTCATAAGCAAATTACTTTACACAGTAAAAATTGCATTTTTAATTCAAGAGAATGAAAAAGAGAGAATTGAGTACAGCAAGTCCATACATTACATTACTTGCAATAAACATCAGATGAAAAACTACTTTGAACACAATGGTTCAGGCTCATTCCAAAAATCTAAGGACACACAAACAGGTTGCAAAAAACTACTGATCTTTTGCTGTCTTGTTTTAGTGGTCATTTCTGGAACAATTCATTGAGATGGAGATATTTCAAATGTTCATCATAATATCCGGACATGGTTTTATTGTTGTAGTCTTCAACGAATTTTTGTCATAAAATTTTGGCGTGTGTGTGTGTGGTCTTTACTATCACAAAGCTTCAGTTTTGGGCTGTTGCTTATTTCATTGTCTTCATCATTATCCCCTTGAGAGATTTCTGCTGCGGTCATTCAATTCACTCCTTTTCTATTAAATAATGACAGCCCTGATCGTCTTCATCTGCACCTCTAATCACAATTCTGTCTTCGAGCGTCACATCAGTTTCCCTACCTTCATTTAGGATGATGTAAAAAACCTTCAGCATGCACATATGTATGTACATATGAGCATATAAATGGCTGTCCGATTTTATACTGATTTGTATTTTATACCGATTTGTACAGATTTATTAGAGTTTACTGGATAAAAACAAAAATAAGCCAAACAATAAAGTATAAAATAAAGTAAATCAAACAATAAATCGAAACTTATTTTTAACTTTGCATGATGCATTCACTTTTATTCAGTTTAATAACTATTGAAAAATTATCAAAATGTTTAGTAATTTTTCGATAAGCAATTATGTTATATGTATGTGTGAGTGCTAATTGTTACATGTAATTATATGCTATATGTATGTTGTGTAACATATGCACACATATACATATACAAACGAAAGGTGCTTACAGGAAAAACATTTTCTCCATCATAATATTCGACAAGGATTTCTTAAGCCATGTGTTAAATAATTATCAATTTGTTTTATACGACCATCTCATTATGAATTCAATCCGGTGACATCATCATGTAGGATCGCTGAACTATAGCAGTGCGTGGGCGTCATGACATGAGTTGTTCAACCGGCATCATGCTTTCGCGGTGGTATTGGATTTCATTCTCTCATCCCTCTAAATGCATTGTGGGTACACAAACGCTACATCTATGAGGTGTTGGTGTGCATGCTTCTTCCACACCTTCAGCGCTCGGCGTTAGTCCTTACATCAACAGGACAACACATCCCCGCAGTGTTCCAGAGTTCTTCACATATTAGATAAACTGCTCCTTTGGCCTGGCACCTCTCCCGATCTATCACCATCCACGCTTGCAGAACAACTGGTATTTTATTTATCTATTTTTTTTATTTTGATTGCAAGGAAAAAAATCCCTGGAAAATATTAACGAATAGTTTTACAGGTTGAAGAAAATTCAAACAAGCTCTGTTACAACCTGGAGCTAATTCCACGAAGTAAACAGTAGCTTCCTGGTCGCGTGTCTCTTCCCACAGGGTTGTACGGTATTCCTGGGGAAACTTGGGAAGATAATATTTACGGAAACTTCGCAGTTCCTGTTTTATTTATTAAAATGTCTATAACACAAATGATAAGAAAATTCACAGAAGCATACAAAGATGAGGTTAATTGTCATTGTTAAATATGTTACTTTATCTAACAAACTTACTACAATTCTTCATCCATCTCAATATAATTTAAGAAATTCTTTTATTCTGAGTGTATTTCTTTCATCATATTATAACATGAAAGAGATTTTTGCTGCATCAGATAGTTTTTGTATCATCTCAATCCAGAGCAACAACTTGCAATAGTTCTGTGTTTACTCGTGTTTAAGCTATGATAATATTTTTTAGAAAACTATTTCTGAAAAAAGTAAGAATAGAGTATAATATATCATGAAATGTAATCTTAATAGTAGATATTACAAGCAGACAAGTGAGTGAAGCAATAAATACTAAAAAAAACTTGTAGGTATATCAAGTTGTAAAATTGACTAAATAACTTTTTTAATTGAGAAATTTTTGGAGATTTTTGTTTTCAATTTACAAAGCCTACATTTCAAACTAAAAATAATTATTAAAAAATGGCACCCTTAAAAGTAATTTCCCGTACTCTGACAAGCAGAATTCAAAAGGAAAAAGATGTATCGTGTGTGTGCTTAATTACTTTCAACCCCGTTAACAAATCCAAAAGGAGATATGAATCGTCCATAGCGGGCTTCAGAATTTGCATTGTGGTCACACTTGGTTTGATGCTCCTTCCACTTCAATGCAGTTTCAATGCCGAAAATTGCTTCTTTAGCTGTCTCGTGTCTGCTTTAACTTAAACATAAAGATCATCTTCTTAATCAACAATTTAAATAAGTTTACCATCATTTGAAATTTAAAATCCAATGTCTGATTCTTGATGCATTCGCCTTTATCTTCAAGCACAAATTTCTGGACATCCAAAAATTTTTAAAAGAACGTTTTTGAATTCCTCAAGTGACACGTCTCTCTCTCTTCCCTTCTCTCTCTCTTCCCTTCTCTCTCTCTTCCCTTCTCTCTCTCTTCCCCTCTCTCTCTCTCTTCCCTTCTCTCTCTCTTCCCCTCTCTCTCTCTTCCCTTCTCTCTCTCTTCCCCTCTCTCTCTCTTCCCCCCTCTCTCTCTCTCTCTTCCTCTCTCTCACTTTCTCTCTCTCTTTCACTTTCTCTCTCTCTCTTTCTCTCTCTCTTTCTCTCTCTAATTCTCATATTCTCCATTTTCTTACCTTTCCTTTTCCAGAGTTTTTTCCTTTTTCTCATTTTCCTTCTCTTCTTTAGTGTAATTTATTTTTCTGAAATTCTAAAAAATATTCGGATAATCAGGGATTTAGATGACTGGAGTTCTATTATATTAAAATAGTATTGAATAAAATTAGTACTCATACATAATATAAATATATATGTATCACATAATTTTTACTAGTGTTTATTTACATTGCTTCCTAAATGTTTTTTTCTTTAAATGTATGGATTCTTTCATGCAATTAACTGGAGCATGTTTTCGTTAAGACATAATAAGATAGTCTGAAAGCCTAGTACTAATGAAAAAAGTTATCTACAAACCAATAATTTGTTAACGTCCCTTTCTCCACTTATCTCATAACAACCGTAATACGTCACCGAGTGCATTGCTTTGAGTGCGTTGTTGAGGAGCTTCGTGAACAGCAATGCAGGGCCCTCATTTACCCGATCCATGTTTCCAGCAAATTAAAACAGATTGATGCCGAATACGGATTATGACACGTAGAAAGATACAAATGAACCCAGAAAAGACCCACTAAAAAACGGCGATGTCTCGAATATCGGAACAACAACTGAAGTTATCTTCAAGTAACTCGTTATTGATTGTTGGCCAGTCTTGCAACACATTTTGTTATGGAAGACGACCTTCAAAATTATGTCAAGTTCGAATAGTCAACAGTTGCAGGCCATCTGAAACTGAACTAAAGTAAAGCTACTGGAGTTAAAACTACTTTGTTATGTAGTATTAAAACATGAAAATTTCCACTGATGTGTGGAAATGCATTTTTTGCTAGAAATCTGACCACAATTAAGGACTTAAGCTAAGAATGAAGAGTAATCTACAAGCTCTCGTCGTTCTCAAGATTAACCAATGTGGTTAGTACGGCATGTGAATACTGAAACCAGTTTATAGTGCATATAAAGCCAATATTATGATATATAAATGCATAGCGGTTCAAGCGAACCTCAGACTGTGTCAACAAGGATAACGGGTTTGGAATACTCGCCCATCACCAAGAAGTTTTGAATCACAGTCAAGTGAGGGGATAACACTAGCACTCACTTACTTCCCTCCATACCCATGCCATGTAAGACCAATTTGACGATATTTACAAAAGCAGATGATCTTCAGATTGTACTTAAGGTTAACGGGCTTAAAATACTCTCCTCTCACCAAGTGATTCGTCATTTTAAACCATAGCTAAGTGACGCAGTCAACGCCAGAGCTGGCACGCTTCTCTCTGCATCCACGTTTTACTAAAGAAAGATCTATTTAGGACATAGATTAACTTAGGCTCCAGCCACCCAGTGATGCTGAATGAGGTCACGGTCTCCGGCAAACGATGCTTCACTTGGCTGATCTTGCGAGAAGCTATTGAGCCACTGAGGCTGTAAGACGATATTCTTTCATAAAAGGATTTCAATGATCACAAAAATATATCAAAAATTTTACAATATATGAATTATTCACTGACAATATTGTAAACAAAAAACACACTGATTTTGGAAAAATAGCCAATTTTTCTAAATTTATGATTAGTTAGATTTTTAACATCTTCCAGCAACTCCATAGGGAAATAAGGTTATAACTTTGAATAACATGATTAATGCAAGTCTGCAGTTGCTTACGTAAGTTTTGACATTTTTGAGATGTTAAAGTGCGTATATCTTTGTATCCTGAACTGACCACGTGCCACCGATACATGCGCCGCATTCATGGGATGTCAAAATTGGGGGTGAAGTAAGTAATTCGATATAAAAACAGGAACACACGCTTAATGTTTCCAATATAATGATAAAAGAAAAAGCCCCAACCAGATACATCTCTTTAACGACCCTAGTGCCGATTGTTGTCTGTGTCAGAGACCTTATTGAAAAAGTAAATAAAACAGGCTGAACCATCGTTCGCTTTTTGATGAGAAATACTTAAACTGATGAAACTTATTTGAAATACCTATTAAATCATATCGGAACTCTGAAAAATCTTCGTCCTTTTTTTTGAAAAGTAAAATTTTGGATCATTATAAAATACACTGAATTTCAATAACTGTGAATATGTAGGATTACTAGAAAAACAGTGACAAACAATTTCACTTGTTTGGTTTAATGATTTCATTGATGATTTTGTGAATGAGCTGTAAAATGAAATCACATTCGAGAAAATGAAAAGTCTCGTTTTAAATGAATTAGGTGAAAAAATACTCTACTTGGTACGTATAAAAAGTTTTGGAAGATTATAAATGTGTGAGTGTGATGATTATTTTATTCCAAATCTTGTATAATGGCCTCTCAACAATAAAATCTGTCAAACTGCTCACAATGTAATATGTTTGTAAGAATAAATCAATTACTGTTAAACTTTAAGAAAACTCCTGCTTATATTCAAAAGAAATTTGAAAACATGGTGGCTTTAGACTATATGTTTTCATATTATTAATTTTGGCCAACAAATAATTAAGTGTATTTAAAAGCAATTCACCTATACAAATGTGTATATGATCAGCGGTAAATTTATCTAAATAAAGTAATAATTATATTACATTTCGTTACGTCGCGCAGGTGCTTCCGTAAATTCAGCAACATGAAGCATCACCGCGGGAAGTGATTGGGAGGGTGCTCACATTCCCTCTCACTTTGGTATTGAAGGGGTTGAGGACGTTCATCTATGGTGGCCGAAATTCTTCCTCTGGTGTGACGTAGGCCAGCTCCAGTTTGACCTCCACACTGGACCGCAATTCAAAACTATAAAGCGCTTAAAATTAGGCAAATGTTCAAGAAAAGAAGAAAAAAAACTCAATCCTTAGAGTACAGTCTTGGTCTCGTGTACACCGTTATGTACGTTTGCACATATATTTCAATATTTTTATAATCAGATATGATTAAAAATCATTAAAAAAGGGTAATTAATATGTATATAATTACAGAACAACGAATATAAATACAGAATAGTCATATATAGAAGGAAACATTCATTAAAAATGATCTTCACCCCAAAAATAAGCTTTACTAGTTGTATTTAAAGAATCTTATTTTTAATCCTTTTGTTTCTTTACAAAATCTTTAGGAAAAATCAACGGAAAATTTTCTGACATGTTTTCAAACTGCATGGATATGAACAATGCTTTTTGCCGTTTCAGTGAATAAAATTCTTACTTTGCTTCATCACTGAATTTCTGTCCGGAGTTCAAAATTGGGTGAAATTTATATCACGCCCCGAGTAATAACTTAAAAGCACGAAATTTTAACTTTACAATCCGGAGGTATAGTTAAAATTTCCGAATAGAATTTAGATTTGTGCTTCTAATTAATATGCTAAGTTAATTGTGTTTCCAATTGATTGAAGACTAACTAATGTGCTTTAGATTCTCTGTAAAATTGGTTATGCCACGATGTATTTCATTTAAGTGATTTAATTTTTCGCACAGCAGCCGAATGTTAATTCTCTGGCTTTGATTCAATAGCTTTCACTTATTTAGGGCTTTTGAGTTTGTAGTGGTTCGGAATTCATTTTCAAATTTAAGTCCCAATATAATTAGCCTTCGTCTGCAAAAATATTTACGGTTGAGCAACAAGAAAATTAATCAACCAATTCACCTACAGAAGTAACCTCTTAAGAAAGAATCCTTTTGTTATCTACTAGTAACTGCTTTTTTTGAAAAGTTACTTTTCTCCTCAGCAGCGAATGTATTTTCGACTTTCCCAATTCCGACGAAATGCGTTGGACGGCTGAGGTTTGGTGTGTTTGCCGCTTAAGAATCGATTTTTGTACGCGAAAACTAATTAGATCTAGAATTACAGTTTAATGTTTATCAAATTACAGTTTAAATTTTATGGAATTACAGTTTATCAAATCACGAAAGAGCACGCAAAAAAAAGGTGGAATTCGAACGCACGAATCGTTGAATGAAAGGAACAAGATATAACCTTTCGGTTGACAAAAATGTTCTGGAAGGAGTATTCACTCTTCTTAGTAATTTTACAGTTTTCCAGCATTCAGTACTTCATTCGATTCGAATCTGTAAGTAAGATTCATTTCGTGATGCGAAACATAGTTTTGAGAAACTGGTAATTAAGTCATTTTGTAATACGAACACTTTTTGAACGAAACTTCGTATTTTCTTGTTTGTGCAAAAAATGTAATTCAAATCAGAATCTTTCATTTTTAAAATTCATTTGGTTTTGCTGGTTTCATTACGCAGTATTAAATAAAATCTATTGTGAACCTTCTGAATCTGTTTTCATTGTATATTTTTAATCTTTGTCTAGCAGCTTGCGGTAGAATTTAAAATATATTTTGTAATACATATGCACTTTTATATATCAATGTAACTTTTTTCTTCCCTTTTAATTAAAAACATCAGTTAGAAGTAAATTTTCGAATTATTTTCATTTTTGTTTATTTTGATATGCAGCATAGAAAAAAATCACTTTGAGTTACTCTTTTTTCAAATAAAAATCCCTTCCCAAAAATGCAGAATCTTCGGGAAAGATTTTGAAAATAATCTCCAAGTTTAAAAGTGCGCATGAATATCCTCTAGACATGTGTTTCTTGCTAAATTGTAGGCACACATATTATAAGAATTCCTTCCCTTTATGCTTACTTAGTTTCAAAAAATCCGAACTAAGTAAGCAAGCATGTAAAAGCTGTAAGTTTATTGAAGCAGATATATATATAAAATGTTTAAAACAGAACGAAACAAAGCCAGTATGTATATACCAGATGTATACAAATGAAATAAGACGATTGTTTTAAAAACAAGACACAATAAATTTGCGAATAGTGTTAATATTTCTTTATTTGAAATAATATCCATCGCTAGCTACATATTTTCCCCATCTTTTGGGCAATTTGTGAACACACACGAAAATAATGATCGGTCTTTTGAAGCCAGACAGTCATCAAGCTAAAATTTGACGTTTTCGTAAAAAGAGAAACTCTGGTCTGCCAATACGTGTCCCAATGATGCATTAAGTGTTAATAGGAAGGAGCTAAGTCTGGATAATATGCCGCATGCGCTAAGAGCTCCCAGCAAAGTGCTTCCAAGATGTCTTTGGTCGGTTTAGCACGGTGGTTAAGTGCATTATCATTAAAAAAATCACTTTGTGCCGCCGTTTCTTGTATTATTCGTGTTTTTCGAGTATAGCATCTTTCAAATCAAGTAATTGTTGCTTGTAGCGATCAGTAAACGATTTCGCCGAGTTTGAGAAGCTCATAATATATTGGTCCCTCTTGTTCATAGAAAATACAAAGCAATGTCTTGCGGCCGAAGCGATTCGACCTTACTTTGATTTGGACGGATATCCGGGGTCAACATGATCGATTACACTTGGGATTCTCAAAATAAATCAATTTTACATCGCTAGTCACAATACGATGGAAATATGACTTGCGTTTGTAGCGAGCAAGCAAAATTTCGCACACGATTTTTCGGTTTTCCTGACGGTCCGTTAGCTCGTGTGATACCTATCTACCGACTTTTATTGTCTTTCCCATTGCTTTGAGACGACGGGAAACAGTGCTCTGATCAACATTTATTTGTTCTGAAAGATGCCATTGTGTTTGGCCATCATCTTAATCGAGTAATGCTTGCAATTCAACTTCTTCAAATTTTTTGCTGGTCTGCCACGCTCCTCGTTTCTCAGATCGAAATCATTTTGAATCTTTCAAAACACCTGTAGGATTGCGCACGACTCAGAGCATTGCAATTCTATGCTTCTACAAGCACTTGATGCAATTGGGCAGCATTTTTCATCAGATGTTAACAAAAAAATAATGCTGTTCGCAAATCATGGTAGGAAGGCATAAAATTCGGCATTTTCAACACAATAAAAAAACACAATGTACGCTGAAAATCGTCCAAATATAAACTAAACATGAGTATCAAAGTTCAAACTTTAAGAAATCACGTGTATCGTTTTCGTAATGTTTGTATAAATATACGTGGCGACATCTGTTAGCAATCGTATCATTTGATATGCATACACCTAATATATATATATATATATATATATATATATATATATATGATTGCCAGATGTCCCAGTTTTTAAGACAAAATCTTGGCGTCCCGGACGGTTTACTTTACGTTTAGATTAAAATTTCATTTAATTTTATTGATGAGCAGACATGTGCATGATTAATTAAGTGTGAAGGATTATTTAGAATATTTTTTGTCATTAATTTCGTAATTCTGTCTTGCGTATGAAAAATGAAAACCGTAAAATGATTGCCTACGAATAAGTAATGTTGTCATCGTGTAGTCTTGTCTTGCAAAGTCATGGTCATTGGCGGAGTTGTGTTTGCAAAGGAGCACATGAGCTGTCAAATGGTGAACAGTGGAGGCAAGAAGAGGCTGCTAAAGATGTGATTATGTCAAACGGCTCAGGCTATTTGGTCACTTCAAGGATTATCACAAAACAGCTCTCGATCTGATCAAAATTGCTGAGAGCGCATTCTGCTTATTAAGGGATCAGCACCATTTTCTTCAATGAACAATGCATGAATTGATGATGAAAGCTTGATGTATGAATCTAAAGAGCAGGTGATTAGACTGTGGAGATTTCTACAACAATTTTAATACCAAAAAAGTCTTTCTAAAAACCCTCCTGGCCAATGATAAGTAATGCATGAAAATATTGCTCAAATTTTTACTTAAGTAACCCAGTAAAACTAACATGTCTGAAATGAACTTTGTCAAAGGCTAGAAAAATCTAGTTTCCATAATGCAAGAACTAAAAGTACAGAAACCTTCATAGGTGGAAACTGAGGTCTCTTACCGATCGACTGAGTTTCATCTGACTGGCCGTTTGCTATTTATACCTATACAGAACTTCTTATAAAATCGTGTCCTCTGGAGATTTCTATAGCATTCCTATAGTAAGGATTTAAGTTAATTTTCGAGTCGATAGGGCCATTGGTTCAGCGCCTATGAATCCTATCGACTCGAAAAGTTGACTATCGAGAACGTTGGTTAATGTTTTGGAAATAAAACAATGACTAAGCATTATTAATTCATTAAAAATATCGCCAAATGTCACTAATCTGTCTTAAATTTTAGATTTATTTCACAATTTTGAAAACTGCTATTTTCATATGGTAAGAGTAATTTAAACAATAGCCACAAAATTCACACAGGAAAGCATTTTCTGAAACTGTTCAAAAAAACTTTGGTAGACATAAAGGAAGACGCTGTTTTTCTTATTCTCGCTAATGTCCTCCAAATGGGCGAATGAATTATTACTAATGCAGAAATTAAAACAACATGGAACTGCGTGCACAGATCCTAGTTTTCAAATTTTTGGCACTAAAAATAATTTTAAGTGACATATATTGTTTCCAAGTGTGTAATTTAAATGTCAGTAAATCGCAAGTAAATATTGAAAAATAAAATATGTGAAAATGTTTTTAAATAACAAATAATTAAAGGCAATAATTTCGGAGATTTTAAAAAATCACAGCCATATTAATGGGTTTTCTAGGATTTACAAAATATTATTGCTTTTCATGTTTGTACGATAGGCATGTGATAGCCGTACGTGTTACAGTCTTAAAGCTATTATTTTTAAATTCTATACTACAATTATTGACAGCTAATTCCATTTTTGATAGGAAAGAAAAGTAAATTTTTGTCGATAACTGTTATTTAAACAATTCACAGCAATATTAGAATTTGAATTTTAAATCTCTTTTATCATTTTTCATCCACTTTGAGAATATCTCAAAAACTGGCATTCATTTTTACGAAATTACTTGTGACCACATAGACTGGTTGGGTGGGGTGTTGTTCTTGTTATCGGAAGGTAGAAGACTTGAACTCTGGTTTAAATACAGGTCCGACTTATTTACTAAAGGTGATTGGAAGCAAATTAAATAGAGCATGGTTTCAATGTCTTCCTGATGAAATGATACCTTTAGATGAGACAGTTCAAGTATTATGACGTTTTCTGCTTGGTCGCTGCTTCCGTCGGTTTTGAACACTTCCATCCAACAGTTTCTCCTAATGGCAGAGCCTAACTCTAAACAAAGTACCGGGAAGTATGCTGTTATACAACAAACTACTACAGTAGATAATTATTGTAAGTTGAAAATTAGAGTAAAATTATACATATTTTTAAAGAAAAATAATTTTTTTATCAATTAAATAAAAATAAAACACTTTTAAATGTTCAGGTACTTGCAAGTGATGCACATTAATTGATACAGTCTGGTATGTATGTACATCTCTGTAAGTTAAAATCGTTGTTTGCTGAACATTTCGGTCATTCAGATCTGCATCAGACAGAGTGTGAACACATGCAGAGTCTCACGGTAAAGCTGCTTCTCTGCCTTCATCAGTTTTCGGGCAGTCAAGTCAGCTTCACAGTGAGACTCTGCATGCGTTCACACTCTGTCTGATGCTCTCTCCACTTCAAAGCAGTTTGAAAGGCGGCAAATGCTTCACTAGCTGATGGCCCCGAGTCTGCTTCAATTGGGACGCTAAGGTCATCTTCTTTCTCTACACTTTCAATAAGATGACCATCATTCGCAATTTGAAATCTAGTGTCTGACTCATAACCCATTTTCCTATATCTTCAGTACTAAATTCTGAACATCCAGAACAACGTATCACTTGAGGAATTCAAAAGAATGTTTTTTGAATTCCTCAAGTGATACGTTATTCTCATCTTCTCCTTTCTCTTACCTTTCTCTGGTCTTATTCTTCTGAGTCTCCTTTTCGTCAATCTAATTTATTTTCCCGAAACTCTGAATGAGATTGGAATGATCAACGATTCGGATAATTGGAGATCTAATGTGGTGGGTTAAAGTTTTCAATGGAAAGCTTATACCTAGTTTTAAGAGAGAAATTGCAATTTTTTTCAAAAAGAACTGATATTATTTTTAACGGTAATTACTACGTTTTATAGTAAAGGAGGATTTGCATTACGTGATGAGATCTATTGTATAAAAAATTGAAAGAGGTATAAAATTACAAACTTTCTATAATTATGAATCTGTTAAATATTGAAACAGATAGCCGGGGTCAAATCTGTCAGCTGAAGGAGATCGCCCTTAGGAGAAACTTTGGTTGGGACTTCTCGGGAAGCGTATTCTATTTCTTCCTGGGCCGTGAGTCTTTTGAACCAACCTTTTAAGCTCTTCAATTTGTTTGAGCACCTGAGAGCAGTCACTGCTTTGAGGACGGGCGGACTGTACGGCATGAATAGTTGAAAAATCTGTAATTTCTAAGACTTTATCAGCCATCTTAGCTAAGGATTCCAAGTCTTCGGAACTCACTGCTAAAATCTGTTGCACTGCTATTGGCAACCGTTGCAACCACAGGGATTTGAGGAGATGTTCAGGATTTCTCGGCGAAAGGTCTTTCATCTTGCGTAGCAATTGAGTAGGGCGGTCGTCTCAAAGTTGTAGCTCTTGTAGCAGCAACTTCAATCTGTGCGTCTCAAAACCCTGGAATTGCTCAATGAGACGATTTTTAATGGCCTCGTATTTCTGGGTGGGAGGAGGATTCAGCACAATATCGCTTACTTGAGCAAGGATTTCAGTCTCTATTGCAGCGATAACGTGATGGTATTTGGTCTCATCAACTGTAATACCGGCTATCACAAATTGGCTTTCTATTTGCGCAAAATACAGAGTAGGATTTTGCTTCCAGAAGGGTGGTCCCTTGAAGGATACTCTAGCAACCATAGGAGTCTCAATTCGATTCGTAATACCTCCATCAGAATGAGCAGCAGCAGCGTCCGCAGGGAGAGATCCTTCAGAATTTTTAGTTTCAGCATCAGACACAGCATTCATGATGAAGCTTATAGTAAGCTGTAACTATCTTTCTAAAGGACGTTATTAAAGTTCAAAATGCATCCGGGTCACCAATTTTAGACGTGATTAAATTCCGATTAAATATTAAGTCTAAATTAAAACAAATACTTTAAATTTATTTACAATGCATTAATATGTACAACGAATCAATACGAGCAGTTTTACTAACATGATGATCAGCAGTCTGACAACGAAGTAGATAGTAGATTGACCGAAGAGGTATCTGCTATTTATACACAACAGTTTTGCATAAACAGAATAAAGTGTCAAAAATAATTTACATATGGCTAGAAAAATGTTCAGCTGCTTTGAAGACAACGAGTGCCTTAAAGTTTTGCTGATGGGATCCGGAGTTAGCAAAGGTTGCTTACTTTTAATTTGTCGGCATGGCAACGATAGGAAAGCGGCGTTTCTCAAACTGGAACTTCGCCCTTTTCTCCTTGCGTTACTGTCATTGAAGTTCGCGTTTATTATTTTGGTGAGGTCTCGCCGAGGATCGACTTTGCATTTGAAAGTGCTTCTCGGCGAGCTTCTTTCCAAGCTGTTATGCATCATTAGCGTGAAATTTAAAAGTGCTTTTTATTCAAATATTTCTTCTGTAGTTCCGCTACAAATGCATAAAAAGTAAATATAGTTATTTAGACAGACAAATTACTTTACAGGAATCTATAAGAAGTGGAGATTCATTACCGTTCGTTTTTTTCCCACATCACCAGCAATTGCGCATAAATGGTAATTTTGAAAGGGTGATTCACCTCTGTTCTTGAAGTGAACCATGTTCCAAAAGGATGTGCATCGTGACGTAAGCAACTTTACTGTTAGTGCAAGTCAACATTAATTGCAGTTTCGAATTTCGAAATGAAACAACGATTTTTTATAAGTTAGCCACGAACTAATATCTTGATTATAAATCAATTTCATTCATTTGCTCTTAATTCAAAATTTCGGTGTACAAACAGAAAAAAAATAAGTTTATTTATTCATACCGAAATTTTTCAATGAAAAACAAATTCTCTCTTAAAATTTTAAGAGCTGTTATATAAGAAGTTATCAGGATTCCACCTAATTAATTGCTTATTACTCTTTTTCAATTCAAATATATTTGGTTTTGACGTCAAATTTAGGAAAAATTAGAATTCTGATTTTATCATCAATTGAATGTGTTGATACATTCACACAGTAAATAGAGCCGCTTAAAAAAAACTAATTCATTCATTTATTGTATTTATTGTCTATTTCATTTGCGTTTCCTCTTTCTTTCTTTATATTTTATTTTGCTGTTTTAAGTTCAGATAATTAACAAATGTTCCAAAACATTGCATTCCTTGGAACAATCACAGAGAATGAATCTCAAGAGAGTATAATTTTCCTTTTTTATCAAGCGAAGTAACCGCAAAAATATAATAGCATTAATTTATAGCGCTTAAACATACAATGAAATACTTTCAATATTTAGCTTTTGCTATTATGAATCAATTACCTTATGAATCGAAACAGCGTACCTTTGTCATGGACTACTCTGTCTGTCACGTGTTGTTTATCCTTACAGTGATTCAATGAACGCTCAATGATTGTGCAGCACGTGCGGCAAATTTTCTAGGCGCAATTAAAATTGCTGTTAAATCATACATTTACTGCTTATTAGTATTTGTAGCATTTGCTCAATAGAAAAATATATTTAATGATATTATCATTGTGCCATTCTGACTAAATATTTCACGTTATTATGTAATTTTTGTATATGTAATATTTTGATTTTTGATTCAATTCCTTTGTTTTGGTATAAACAAGAAATCCACAAATCTAGGAAAATACTAAAATAATCACAAGATGTTAAGCTTATTTATGGTTTCCAGCACAAAATTAAAGTTATATATTAATGAATTAATTCATGAAATCTAAATAAAATGATATAAAACTATGGCATTTCAAATCAATAAAATTTCTCATGAACTTTGGAATCAGACAAGTGTCTCAGTTTCAAGAATATTAGGAATTATGAAAGAACTGATATCATTACATTCATATTGAATAAACTTTGTCTTTAATAGTTAAATTAACGAACAGATTAGACAAATGCTGAAATCGAATCGTAATGCCCGGTTATATTATGCTACTAAGTGAATGAAGTCATAATTCATGAAATTCAAGTAATGAAATCAGAATTCATGAAACACAAATAAACAAATCCTACTCCTGAATCGCAAATAATAAAACTATAATATTCAAATAATGAAATCATAATGCTTGAAATTCAAATAAGGAAATCGTGTTGCTGTATATATCCGGTGTTTAGCAATGCTAAATCAAAACTATGAAATTTGTCACTCTAAGAAAATTTAACACTAAAACCGGACTCGTGAAAAGATCAATTTTGAAAAGCCCCAGACAATCTAAAATATGATCAGAGAAGTGGCCTGATGGCCAGCACACTTCAAACAGGTTGCGAAAAATTTTTTTCTCATTAGAATAGAACATAGATCTCAAGTGTTCACTAATAAGCTTGGTAATGGACTTTTGGTTCCGTCCACAACACTAGGGTGATAACGTGCTCTCAGGGCACTTTCCCTGGTAACATTGGTGAACAGATGGGATGGTCCAAGAAGCGTTAACCACTTTTTCATCTCTTGAGAACAGCTCCAAAGGAATGAGTATCTCAGGCATGTCAAATGGCCCGCCAGCACGCACTTTAGACGAAATATCTGCTGTCCCTTTACCATGCATGGGAAGGTATCCATTGAAAGCGCACTTCAGTGAAAGATGTAAGATGCACCAATTTGTTAATAATGGCCTTTTCTATACTATCAAACTCTTTATGTCAATTAGAAAGGTGCTGAGGAGAGTTTCGGCTATCAAACAGAATCCAAATGGCAGACGAGCTGGTATAGGACAGAATCGAATTGAGTCGAATTGCCGTCAGCTCACTTCTGAGAACTGAACAACTGTATCTATTTTTCTGACATAACATTGTTTTAGGTTTTTGGCTTAAGATATAAATTCCACTACTGAAACAGTCAAGTTCATCTTTACTTTCGTCTGTATATATTAAGGAGGAATCTTTTACGGAAGGTGTTTAATGATTTCAAGGAAAATTCTTTTTCAAATAAACTGGAGCATCAAAATTCTTGCTTGCTTGGGAAGGAAGATCCGTCTGGAAGTACACTCAATTTAAAGCATCTCCAGGGTCGATGCTTTGTTTTAAGCTATGCTGTATAACATTTTGGTGGATGAAATTGCTTATATCAACCAAGCCAAAAAGGTTACTTTTCTTTAATCTTTGTGTGGATACTGCGCTTCACCCTATTAAAAATTCTAATGTTCGATTTTGAGTCCCATAACTGGGGAGTTGGGGAAAATATTTCATCATACCAATCGTTCTTCTTATGCTGAGAAATCGCAGGTCAGCCTCATAAGGAACTCCTTAATTTCAGCAGCTTTTTCTAAGTCCTGCAATTCAGTGGGCAACACTAAACGATCAAGTTTCTGTAGATTTGAGTTGGACGCACTGCAGTAAATTAAAAAACCGTAATCTAAGATAGACCTTTAAGTGTCATATAAGTAGTCCTCATGTCTGTGTCAGCTCTCTAATCTCGCCCTGAAATATATTTTAAAATCTTTAAGCGTTTTTTTTTTTTTTTTTTTTTTTTTTTTTTTTTTTATAACTATTATTTGGTTTATATGTTTATTGCATGTACTTTTGCTATCCAAATAAAGCCCAAGTATTTCGGATGTTTTTCAATATGAAACAGATGGTCATTTAAATAGATTTTAGGCTGATAACTAAAGCACATTTCGAACTTCTTGTTTGTTTGTTTGTTTGTCACTCAATGGTCATTTTTTGCACACGAGGGCTAATTAGACCGGGACCTACGGCTTAAAGTGGATTCCGAACCACTACAAACATCCATGCCCAAGGTGGGATTCGAACCCACGAATTGTTGAACCGAAGGCAAGAGCGCTAACCATTCGTCTGCCAGCTTAGCTCCAACTTCTTGTGAAGAAGCCAACAATAGACTTGGATGGATTAAAATGCAAATTACGATTTTCTACAAGATTCCATTCCCCATTATGTGTTAAATTGATGCTATTCCGCATTCTTAAAGGTGAATATGTCCACAAAAGATTGAAGGTGAATTCGGCTGTTCGTATCAATATCTTCGCCAATATTGTCCCAGTTGAATTCAAAGGTGTATCTGTGACAAGATTCCAAAGAATTGGGCCACTAAAAGACACCTGTGGGCATCCTAGGGATTGGCTTCCAGAGGCAAGGCCCATATTAGTTAGTAGTAGGAACGTTATGTCGTTAAGGTTGTTGATTAGGATGTTTGTAATATTGTCCGGGCTATTGGTGGCACAGAGTTACTGCTTAAGTCTTTAATAGTTTATATTGTCAAAGGCGCCTTTTATGTCTATTGTGATAATTGCAGTGTGGTCATTCTGGCTACGAAGAGTTTGAATTTACTTGGTGAGTGTCAAGAGGGTATCATCGACAGAACCGCCTTGTCTATTGGTTTTGATGGAAGAAGCTGCGATTTTCCAAATGAAAAGACAGTCTCTGGCAAGTTTTTCAAGGACTTTCCCAAGAGTTGTAAAGAAGGAGATAGCTCTATAGGAACTGACATTAGACTTGTCTTTGCCTTCTTTATAGGACAGAATAATAATTTCAACCTTGAAGCAGCGAGGAAAATAGAAGAGCAACAAGCATTTGTTGAACAAACTATGCAGGATGTTGGGGGAGGAACTGTTGATGGATTGAATAATAATATTATCAATCCCATCGAAGCCTGGAGCTTTGCCTTTTCTTATGTTAATAACTCTTGCTATTTCTTGTTTGCTGAAGTGGATGTCATCTGTCGCAATTACATTTGAAAAAAGGCTTGGCTGTGCGTGATGGGGAAAAGTTTTGCTAGAATATTTTCTGCAATTTCCAGATGCACTTTCCTTTTGGTTGCCAGTAGAATCAACAAAGAGATGTGAAGATGGAACGACCTCTTTGAATATTGCATTATAAACTTTGCCATAGGGAGAGCTTACAGCACTGCAAAATTCCCTCCAGTTTTCTTTTTTGTGCTTCTAAGTTGTTTGGTGTAAATTGCACGTTTGGCCTTATACAGATAATATAACCCATCTTTATCTTATGCTAGGGCCCTTTGATAATGCCTCTTGAAAGCTCAAAGTTCTTTTTTCGTGATCTGGAGAGATTGTGTCCACCATTCAGGGTATTTTATATTAGGTTTCTTTGATTTTATAACAAGAATTACAGCAAGATGTAATGGTAGCTTGAAGAGTCGAGGCAGCTTCCTCCATATCAGTGAAATTGTGCCTGTTATCAATTGACTGGGTTAGATTAGTGATATGGCCCTGGAGAAGTTTGCAAAATTTATCAAGTCCACCAAATTTGGTTTTATATCTTTTAAATTGGAAAGAAATTGTTCTATTTTTGAATATAACCTTTATATATTGATGATCCCTTAAAGTCTCTTCGTCCTAAACTTCCCAAGTGATATCTTTAGCCATTTCAGCATTCGTGACTGACGCTAAATCTGGCCATCCTTGTGTAAATTTATTGCTGAAAGTTTGTGGGAAGTCTTCTGAGTTTAAAATAAAAAGGTCATTGGCTAGGATGAAATCCAGTGCTTGTTCCCCTCGTGAATCATCATTGGGGTAACCCCAGATTTGGCAATGAGCATTCAGGTCCGCGCCAATGATAGTATTTCCTGAACAAGAAGTTCTAAGAACATTATCCAATTCACTTAGAGTTACGGAATGGTCTGTAGTCGTGGCCACAGGTGAACTCCTTGTTCTGTGGTTTGGAGGAGGGTTGTAGGCTGAAATGAGGTTCAAGGAGGCCTCCTCGAGAGTTATTCTAATCGTTACTGTTGTTTCTGAGCTGTGGAGGAAGGTTAGTTTAAGTTTCTGGAAAATGAAAATGATTTCTGCTTTGTTACTGATTGAAGATTAGCAAGTCCAATTCTGGGAAATGGATGAAATTTTACAATCCTGTAGGAAAAGCTCTTGTAAATAAAAACGTCAACCTTATGGTCTTCTACTGTAATCCGGAGGAGATACATAGGTGGTTTTGATTTCCTGGAATTTATTTGAATGATTGTGAGAGGGTCTTGAACATTTCTGATGAAATGCGATTGGATAAGTGGATGGATGGAATGATTTATGGCATGTGGATTTGCGAGAAAATCACTAAGTTGTGAGATCATATTCTGAGTTCTGGTCAGATGATTGCTTCTTGAATGTGAGTCTAAGAATCTCTGCGGTTGCTTTTTGAAGTTGGCGTAGGTCGTGTTGGAAATAATATCCTGCACTAAATAGAGGTAATATGGACAGTCGGGGTCTGCTGTAGTATAGTCAGTATGGAACTTTGTTCTGCATTTCCTGTTGGAAGAGTTGCAGTTGATGCAGTAGAGTGTAGAAGTTCTGCATGTCGTCGTTGTATGTAATCCTCCACAGTTTCCACAGTAAGTATGATGAGTACAGTCTTCCTGTTCATGCCCAAACCTTTAACAGTTGAAACAGTGGAAAAATTCGTAGTGTTCTTTAAATCTATATAGCACTTGAGAATTTTAGGGTTATTAATGGCAGTACCCTGTGCCAAAGGGTACTGCCATTAATAACCCTAAAATTCTCAGATTGAAGAACCATTACCAGATTGTATCTTCGTCCACAGCGTCTCAAGCAGTGGAATCTCACAATTTGATTTTCTTGGATATACTTGAAACTATGCAAAAGGTGGTCCATGAAATCAATTATGTGTATGGTCTGCGGAAGGCCTTGGATCACCACTCTTGGAAACCTTAGCACCTTGATGTTAGTAGGCTGAGAACCCTTTGCTGGGCGCTGTGAGAAAGGTGCAAAGGATTGAGGCTTTGTAGCCCTTGTTTGCTTTTGGACTACAATGGCAAAACTTTCTCTGCAGGATTTGTGCGAGACATCTTATGCACTATCTGTTTTGCTTGCCTCTTGGGTGCGTGGCTTGCTGTTGAAGAATATTCCTTTTTATTTTTCTGGCCTTTCTTTGAGCCCTTTAAAGATATTGGTTTTAGCAATGTGCTTTTAATGCTGAAAGTTTGGACAGCTTTTTCCTCCAACTTTACAGATGTGTGTCTAAGTTTGCTGTTCGCTTCATGAACCAGTGAGACTGGACTAAGTTTGTGCTCAGGAAACTGTAGCAAAGTGCTAAGTTCTTGACGAATAAAGAATGGTAAATACAGTTTGTTGTAATGAGAACCTGATTCAATCAACTCTCTACACCTATCTAAAATGTGCTTAGGTGTTTCAGAAAATTCTGAAAAGAAATACTTTACCCTTCGCAGTTCGTTTCTGTTAGAGCATGATCAGGAGCTTCCATTGGAGTTGTAGGGTTTGCATTTCCCTCCGCATTCTTGTCTTCTCTTTGAGGGCAGTCTTTGACTGTGCATTCATTGATAATCTTTTTTACCATAGTCAGGAGAGTCAATGAAGAGTCAAATGACCCAGTTGCAATAGTTCATCTCCGCCCATCTATCTGTGCATCTTGTAAATAAATTTTAAAAAAACAGATTTCTGTTTTATAGAAGTATAAATGATGTACACAGTAGATTTTACAATTTAATTTTTTGTTAATAATGGTATTAATTGTAATAAAATTATATAAAATTAATTTCAGTAAAATTGCTAAGTAAAAGATTACCTGCGTAGTATAATGTTTAAAACACAACTTTTCTAAATATAATTAGGAGCTGAAATATACTAGGATTTATTATTAATAAAAAATAATTTTTACGTCCTCCCTTTTTTTGAAATATTCTTTGAAATCGATCGAAATTATTAATTTATTTTCAAAGATTTTTTTCAAGTCAAAGCCAAATTAGTATTGCTCTTTTCTTAAGTGTGGAGATTTGTGGGTAAATTCTAATTAAAGAATATTGGAAGAGACAGATAGAGAAAAAAATGATAAAAATACGGAACTTGAATTTGCTATGGTGACTTGGCCCTTTTAATCCTACCAAGCGCAGACTCACGATGTGTGTAACATTTTCTTATTTTTAAAAATATCGTTCTTACTCAAGGTAGTGAAAAGTTTTTTGATCTTCTCTATATGCTGTCTGTCTGAAATGCATTGTGGGAAGGCGGGTCAAAGAAATCCTGACTTACGTATATTTCATAAAAATATGTTTTTCAAATACTCCATAACTCTTTCAATTTCAATTTCAACCGTAATTCAATTACTGTTGATTATGCTGAAAAAAACGTCATTTCAAAATATAAAACATTGCTTGGAAGAAAGCTAGTTAAATAGAAGAAATTATTACGAGATTGTAAAAAAGTTATTTTTCCATGTCATAATACTTTCCTCTAAATCTAACAACACATTTCCTATTAGACATTACGCCTTTACGCAAGTTGGCGTAGGTCGTAACTTAAATTACTTAAATTGATGGATTTTGCTCTTTAGTCCTGAATCTCTTCCAAAATATGTAGCATCACATGCTATCTTTCTTCAAGAATTAGTGAAAAATTGCTAAATCACTTAAGCAATATACTTTATGCTCCTTGTGTAAATTTATACTAGAATACCCATGTAAATATACAATAAACCGAAAGAGTATTGATGGAAACACCTGTTATATTATATCATTTTTGTGTTTGACCACCAGTTTTCATATTCACAAATAAAAATATGATTATATTTATTTTATTGTTCTTTTGGTGAAATACTGAGCTTTTCAGAGAACAGTTACTAGCCTTAAGGAAAACAACACTTCAGTTTCTTTTGTTTTGGTAAGAAATTTTTAAGTAATTTATCGATTAATTTAAAATAATACATTTACTACCAAGAATGATTTCTTCATGAAAATGTACCTTTACTTTATAGATCAAATTCTAAAATATTTACCATTTCTCTTTCTTGGAATTAATCCTGAATATTATCATATATGCCATGAGATATATTCATGAAATATTTGATACTGAACATATTTTAAATAATTTAGAATCAAAGATTTAGATTAGATTAAAATTAAACAATGCTAAGTTGTAGTTTATTGTGACTTTGTTCCCTATTTCCAGTGTATCATAGCATTCCTTTTCAGTTTGAGAATAAACTTAAAGTTAGCTGAAAGTTTGAAATATTTCAAAGCAAATAGTTTGTAAAAAGTCTTATATATATATATATATATATATATATATATATATATATATATATATATATATATATATATATATATATATATATATATATATATATATATATATATATATAAATTAAGATTGTAAACATTTAGCTCATAAAATTTACAACATGAGGTAGGTTTTATTTCCTAAGAAATTTTGTATTAGAATGTAATTTTCTTTTACTATGACCGATATATTTTTGTTTTATAAAATTTCGTCTTTAATGTGTGCTTTATATAATAATTATATATATAGATATAGATATATATACATACATATATATATATATATATATATATATATATATATATATATATATATATATATATATATATATATATATATATATATATATATATATATATATATATATATATATATATATATTATATATATACATATACATATATATATATATATATATATATATATATATATATATATATATATATATATATATATATATATATATATATATTATATATATACATATATATATATATTTATTTATTTATTTATTTATTTATTTATTTATTTATTTATATTCCGGCTTATGATATTAAAGAAGTTGAAGTTGCAAGTTTTTACAGAGAATCAAAAATAATAATATAATCTAAATATGATGATTTTAATGCCTCAAAATTTTATTTTAACTTCAATAAATTCCAAACGAATTTTATTTTAAGCAAAAATAGACTAAATACCGATCCATAATGATAAACAAAGTTAAAGCTAGTTGGTGTAAAAATGGCTTGGCGAATTTTGTCAGTTAAAAAGAACATCGCGTCAGTTGCAAAAAACAGCCAATTACAGCACAAATTTTAACTTTGCTTCATTGGAAAATTTTTCAGCAATACATGATTCAGGCACATGGGAATATTTACGACAGTAATCTGATTTTTTCTTTCCTATTATCGTACTAGGTTATAATGGAAAAGTACCTAATATATTCAGAAGTTAAAGTAAAAACAAAGTCAAAATCAATTAATTTTAAAAAAGTAAAATTTTTAGAATTTTTTCGTAATACGTGAAAAAATAAAATAATTTGAATCACATAAAACAGAAAAAATTTTTAAGATCATTTCTAATAAAAACAAGTTGAAACATTAAAAACACTACTGGAAATTATTCGAGAAATAAAGCAATAAGTTAAAATGAAGAATAAAAAAATGAAATTAAATATTAAAAACAAAAAAATTGGTGTAGAAAGAAAACAAAATTTATTTATATATATATATATATATATATATATATATATATATATATATATATATATATATATATATATATATATATATATATATATATATATATATATATATATATATATATTAGAAAAATACGGTTTTTTAATAAGAACAATTTGAAACATTAAGAGAACAAAGGAAAATAGTAATATAAGTGAAATTAAAAAAAATTTTAATTAAAAACAGAATTGCGAACAAGGAAAACAAAAGAAATTGAGAAACCAAGTAAATAAAACTCATTGGGTGTGTATAGGATACAAGAAGGTTTTTCGAATTCATTTGTGTAAAGATTCTAAAGAGTAAGCTATACACAAATGAGCGAACTCTTTTCAACGCCTTTGAAATAAAAATTAAAATTATAATCATTAAAAATTTGAAAGGGGAGACTGAAAGCGAAATATAAACCGTATTTATAGATGATTTTTTCTATTTGCGTACAGAAGATACTCGTATTATATTATACTTGTGTAAATATGCTAGGTGTGTTTTAATGTTATTCATCGTAATCTAAATTTCTAGAGAGGTGTTCTTCCAAAAGTTCGTGATGAAGACCAGGGGCTTCAATAGCGTCACGAGTTGGATCGCCACCGTCGCCTGCTTCGCAATCCGATTTCTGGTCACCCTACCAATGCGAATGCCTGGACTGTTTTATGTCATCCTCTTGGAAACATACAACACAGACAGGGCAACGGCCTCCTACCCTTTTGTAATATTGGGATTTCTGAGAACACTGAGTGGTATGTCATAAGCTGATAATATTGAATAACGGAATTATACTTTGGTTCCTAATCGGCTTAAGTTCTAAGATATCGTCAAAATTACCATTAAACTCCTTTCATACTACAATAATTGCAACATAGTTATCTTTAAAATTTACATTTATATTTTCAAATTTAAGTTTACTCATATAGTTTAGCTATTAGATGTCTTAAGACTTCAAAATAAAACTCAAAATTACTTTTATACCTATCAAAAGTTTGCAATACAACTTGCGAATAGATCTTTTGCTCTTAAAGCAGTTCCTTTAGCCGAATCACTATCTGTTAATTATTTCGTTTTTTATACAATTTTGCTTATTTTCTTATTAATGTATTAAGAAAATATTGTAGTTATAAACACGATTGAAAATAATTTAAATTTCATGCGAATATGGTATAATCAAAATTATCCAACGCATTTTTTGGCCTCTTTCTCAGGTAAACGGCATGATAAGATTCTCAACACACCCATCGGTTTTATGGATCAAGCGACCTACTGGATGACCCGGTGAATAGAGGCCATCTCAGGGATGTACTCTGAGCGTATAGGGACTGACTACCCTAGATGCAGCTGGTCTGTATCCCCTTGTTGGATTCGGTAGTGGGTTGGATGATCAAGACTCCAAATATTATAAGCTCTCATCAATAAAATAAATTTTCAACTCCCGCTCAGGATCATCTTGTTCAAAATAGTCCTTCTTAACTTTTTGTAATTAAAAGAAAAGAGAGATTGTTTGAATCTTTGTGCTGCAAAAAAGAATATATGGCATCTTTGGACAAGTTTTGAGTAACCGGAAGTTACAATCAAGGGACTTCTCGGCATAGGCTGCTAACTCTACATAAGCAACCATGCTGAGCAACATGCGGATGTCCGAGGTCTCTCCCCGCAGCGTCTCACGGAGTGTCATTTACGTTAGAGATTCGCGATAAATTTGTAGTATAAAAACATCTGTTTTGTCTAACTCATTACTATAAGAATTGATGACAACATTTTAGGTACTAAGCTTCTCTTTCTTTCATTTGCAAAGCCAGACCTTCCAAACAATATTAAAGCTGCCTATATGAGTTTACCAGTCCAGCAATGAATGAATTTACCAATCCGGACAACGCTGCTCGCCTCCGTCACTTGGTTTACAATTGACCGCTAGGTAATGACAAATGAGTGGCAGTTTCTGTATATACAAACATACATACATACATATATACATACATATATATATATATATATATATATATATATATATATATATATATATATATATATAAATTGCTACTTATTTGTCGTTACCCAGCGAGGGCAACTGTGAACCAAGTGATGGAGGCTAGTAGAGTTGCCCGCGCCATACCACCACAAGATTGGAAGTATCATAAGCGAAAATTGAAAGGTATATGAATAGATAAAAATTTGTGAAAAGTATAAGAATAGATAAAACGTTTATGTTTAGCAATACATTCAGTGCAAAAGCAGCTAAAATAGAATTATTAAAATGTAATTAATAGTACATTTTTACAAAATTAAATATTAGATGGAGAGTAATACATTTCAAATACATTGAAAATACCAAATGGAGAATAACATTTTCGTTCCATTTTCCTTTATTCTATTTATTTGAAATACATATTGAACTTCTTTCCAACTGTTTACTATATTTTGTATTTTCAATGGATTGTTCTCCATCTATTATTTGATTATTTTTCTCAATTTGCTTTTTGACTAGTTTCATAAATATATTATTATCCTCCATTTGGTATTTTCAATGTATTACTCTCCATCTAATATTTGATTACTACTCTCCACCTAGTATTTGATTATTATTCTCCATCTAATGTTTGATTTTATAAAAATATACTATTAATTGTGTGTGCGTGCGTGCGTGCGTGTGCGTGTGCGTGTGTGCGTGTGCGTGTGCGTGCGTGCGTGCGTGCGTGCGTGCGTGCGTGCGTGCGTGCGTGTGTGTGTGTGTGTGTGTGTGTGTGTGTGTGTGTGTGTGTGTGTGTGTGTGTGTGTGTGTGTGTGTGTGTGTGTGTGTGTGTGTGTGTGTGTGTGTGAGTAATAAATTTTACAATCATATTGCATTTATTAAATATATTTCATTTATATCTGATGTGCATAGTTTAAATTTTATTCACTGTGAATTTCTTCAATAATGCTTAATAAATTTTTATAAAATAATCAATACTTTCCAATAAATGCTGTTTGATATTCAAAGAAAATTTATAATATGTTAGTAGTAATACACAAAACTATTATTAATACAATACATATAATCTCAGTTTCATGTATCAATAATAATATTTTCTATTTACATACAAAATGAGTGCTTATGTCGCCACATCAAATTTTGTGCCATGCCGAATCAGCGCCAAGATATCTAAATAAGAAAATAGCTATAGCAAGAAAAGTTCCTCCTATGTTTTGATTAAAATAACTCAGGTGTTTTGTTGAAAAAATAACGTGCTTTATCGAAAATGGCATACGCGTTTTATTTGAAAAGAATCACAGTCATTTATAAGTGGAAAATAAGTCTATATTGACTTTAAAAGAAAGTCAAAGCAATCTCTTTCTTTTTACCTTCAGGTACCATTTTGCATGTAATTAAAACGAACATTTTTCCTTTTGCATGTATGCCATTTAATTCTGATATCCCTGCGCGATAACCTTGGCGCTTATTTGGATCTGCACCTAATTCGTTGTGTATACTCAAAAACGTAAATACCTCAAAAGATATTTCATTACATCTTAACATTACATATAATTCTAAAGTAAATGAGTTAGCTCTCCTAAATCATTCTGATTGGCGAATTTTATAATAAATAAATTTAATGAAGCAATATTTTTTATTTGAATCCGCAGGCCCTGTAGTTGGATATGTTGGCGAAATATTTGGACTTCGGCCCATCATTCTCACTGGTTGTGTGTTGTCAGCTTTGGGAATCGGCACCTGCTATTTTTTGAAAGACATTCTAACAGTTACAGTTTGCTTAGGATTTATATATGGTAAAACGTTATTATTTATGTTTAAAAATTTTATACCATTTTTTGCATTGCTTTAAATTGATGCTGGTTTCTATATATATATTAAGGAAAAGAAGCTTTCTTAAAATATTTAATAGCGATTACTAATTTTTATTACAACTGGCGAGCAATAGTTCCATCTTTTATTAATAATTGATATACATAAAAATGAGTGCGTTTGTTGTGTTACCGTTTAAAAGTAAAATCCGTCATTTCGTGAAATAACTAAACTAATCAATTAAAGTGTATGAAACTAGAATTCAATGACTTAACTAGGTATTTTAGAGAAAAACGAATGATTGATCGTTAAAATTTGGAATACGGGATTCAAAAGAAGCTCTATAAACCGGCTTTAGCTTCTTTTAGTCCGTTTGGAACCGTCTGTACTTGCTTTTCAAATCCCGACTCAACCGAAAATTCCTCGTCGTCACTAACGGTGACTTCGACACATTCAATACGTAGTGGTCGCAGTGTTCTCCAAGTGAAATGATACCTTTGGGTTAGGAGGTCAAGTATTAAAGAGTTTTCTGCTTGGTCTCTGCTTTTAAATGATGAAACCCGGTTGCTTATTCTAAGTGGCAGAAACCAATTCTGGGCTATCCACAAGGAAGAATGCGGGAGCAACAACACCAAATTTTAAGGTCTGTGTATACACATCTCTGCAACTGCAATCTATCTAAAAAGATTTGGTGTTGCTCATCTAATTTGCTTTAAAATTGAGACATAAAAACATTTCTAACAAACAAATAACGAATTTATTTAACAAGGCAAAATAAATCTATAATACAGTGAGCAAGATAAAATAGAAAACATGAGTCTTTCTCTAATAGCTCTTATCCTACATCATAGTTACTTTCTACCTTTTTTTTTCTTTTTTTTACATTTTCTTTCGCTACAAACCTCAAAAATGTTGGCAACACTTAAGCGTCATACCTCTGCTCCTCTTAAAACCAATGTAAGTAAAAAATAAGGAAGACTTCGAAAAAATGCATACTCTCACATCCCTGAAATGTTAATTTCAATTTAGAAGAGAACACAAAGCAATAAAATAAAGAACATTAAAATTAATATTGTTTAACTACTATTTTTAAACATTTTGAAATTGCTATAAATTTTCAAATTCTACATTGCTAAATATTTTCTTGCATTAAGGAAACAAATAAGCATACAAATGTAAATACCAGTATACAAAATGATAAAAAAGTAATTTAATTCTTATTAAGGATAACATAAAATTATCTAAGAAATTATAAAAAAGTTAAAAAAAAAAAACTAAATCATTCTGTT
Source organism: Latrodectus elegans (assembly GCA_030067965.1). Classification (NCBI taxonomy): domain Eukaryota; kingdom Metazoa; phylum Arthropoda; class Arachnida; order Araneae; family Theridiidae; genus Latrodectus; species Latrodectus elegans. Next base: position 2,536,280 of record CM057815.1, read on the forward strand.
TTGGAAGCAATATTGCCAGAGATGTGAAAATTTCAAAACTAATTATTTAAAACAATAGGTAATTTTCATGATTTTGTAAACTTTTACAAACGGCAAAAATACTTCTTTATTTCTTGCTAAAATCGTGATTAAACTTTTTCTCACCTCCGACGATAATGAGATATTCAATAATATACTTAGCCTTGTTTACTGTCGCTTGAAGAATAAGATTTGAAGGCAGGCAACAAATTCGTCAACAAGTCGGTTGAACGGCGGCGTCTCAATACGATGAGATGTGGATGAAGCGTTATCTGATGTCATGGATATCTTAAACCAATGAGAATTGCAATAAAGTGGCGTAATCCTGATCTCAACTGAAACAAAAGAGCCAACCACTTTATGGTTAAAATTGATATAAAAAATTCATTCATTTTCTCCATGTAAAATCGCAATTTTTTATATTTGTTGTTTAAATACACCATTTCTAGTTTTCAGTTTTACGACTTTAACTAAATTATTTTTACCATTAAACGAATAATTTGAATATTTTGCAAGAACAGGTAGACAATTTATTCTCAATAATGACAATTATGTCCTCAAATTTTATGTTTTCTTTGACTAGATATTACGCTGCTGCAAATTATTTAATTGAGTAATTTGCCATCGCTTCCGCACAATTTAAGCAATTTGAGCTCATTTTATTTGACAAATTAAGCGTTTAAAATATCTGATTCAATAGCACAATTGATAGGGCCATCAATGAATGTCCAGGAATCAAGTTTTTAGTATCATTGGGTAAAAAAGTTAATAGATATGAATTTAAAATTCCTTCTATTTGTGAAAAGTAGTTAGAAATTCTTCATAAGTTAATTTTATTTCGCCTACAATATGTTTTAAATGATAATTTAAAAGACTTGACTTCAGCTTCCAAAAGACAAAAAAAATTGGTGCTTTTGGAGGAAGAAATATTCATTCTATAAGTTCATTTAATAAATAAGTTATTTAAACTATTCTCATGGTTACAAGTTAGTCTACAAAACTTACTTTCCTTACCAGCACCGTTAAAATTTATAGCATTATCACACATTTATTTATTTATTTTGGCTTACCTTTCTTAGAAATGAATCTTTTTAAAATAGCAGTGAATACACTTCAATGGAAAATTCACTATCTAAATCTAAATGTATTGCCTTTCTAATCATACAATTAAAAATATAAAAACAAATGCCTCTCTCTCTCTATATATATACGTTATTTTCTATATTTAATTAGAAATAGTCCACAAAAGTCAACACTTGTGAGGTTGAATGCAAAAATATCAGTGACTCATTATTTGCGCAATTCACCCTTAATATTTGCTGCTCTAAAACTGGTTTCACTTTGAAACAGATAACATGGTTGCACAGACAATGTTTTATAAACTGACCGACCATGAACTCTCCAAAATTTTCTGCGCACAAGTTATAGCGATTCTTGAGAACCTACGTGTTAAACATTTCTTATGAATATTTTCTGAAATCATTTTGGTTAACTTTATGACCTTTTGGTAAAATAAGTGGTTCCTTCTGAGCGTGAACAATTTCACAATTCTGGGACCATCTACTCACTTTTAATAACATATTTTTATCTTGTAAAGAATATAAATTTTTAACCTTATTAGATGCAATCTCAATATATAATTTAAACTCTTTAAGGGAAATATTTTGAGCTTGCCTTATCACAGTAAAAACAAAGCGTTTTCCAATTCAGATATTTGCAGCGGCCTTTTCTTTCTGTTGGTGGAGTGCCTGCATTTATCAATAAACTTGAAAATAAAACTCATAAGTAGAGTCACTTATTATAATCATTAGTTATTTTATTGAGTTCATAAAAGACGGTATCAGAGCTTCTTCTACATCTATAAAAAAGTTCATATTAGTAACTTTCTCTAACTGTTTACAAATTTGACTGCGAAAATTTCTTAATAGACTGTCTGAAATTGAAAAATATTCACTAGTCATTACAAGATACTAAATACGTAGGATGAATGCCGCCAAAAAGTCTAGTAGTTGATCTGATTTGTATCTGAAGAATCATTCTGTGTTTACATGTCACCACAAACAGTCTTTAATCAAGTTTTATGTCCGTTGAACTCTGTTTGCAATGAATACCTTTAATAAATTTGATGATGTTTTCAGCCATGCCAATGCAAATGTTAAATCTGTGAATAAAAACACACTTCAAAATTCAAAGAATTTATTGTTTTTTCTTCAAATATGGAGAGCCAGTCATTGTTATCATTGGAGCAACTTTGGACTTGCTATACAATAAACTGACAAAAGCTATTACAATATGAAATATGAAGTATATCACTTACAATATGAAGATCATGACAGTTCCATATGCGTCCTTCAAGGCATCAGAGAGCCCATGCCGCCTTATTCTTACGCTTTTTTTTTTTTTTTTTGGCAGATAATGATTTTATTGAGAGGTTTTTTAATTCAGATAAGGCATTTCGGAATTTTTTCCAAGCCCATTCTTCATATGAAAGTAATTTAATGTTTCAATTCCATTTGAAATTCCATAACTTTTTAAGAAAATGCTTAGCTTGCACAATAATTAGACCAATAATTTTTAGCCGTTCAAATAATTTGGCTATAGCTGCCAAAAGCGAACGTTTAGTTAAATCAGCTTCTTCATGGAGAATTTTAGTAATAAAAAGTTGTATTCTCTTTAAGATTCCACCTTGTACTCAGAGTCTTAAAAGTTTAATTTTCCGAAATTTCAAAGTAATATATTCTTGATCTTGAAAAGTAACATTCTTCAAAAGTGCGCAGTCTTTAGATCACCATTTATGCAACTCCATTCCTCCAGCATGTAACAGAGATATCAGTTCATGTTGCAAATCAATTGCAAAATCAACAGGATTTACATAAATTTCCTTTAATGCTACAGAAGATGCAACAGGATAAAAGTACATTCATCTAAAGCTAATTGCTTTAGAAGAACACAAATGCCATATAATCTAGGCTGCCAATTTTTTTTTTTTTTTTTTTTTTTTTTTTTTGCACGATGAAGAAATATTGCTGAAATGACGTAATGCGACGTGCGCGTTGTCGTAAATACTAGGGTTGCCAAAATAGAATTTTTTGCACAATTCTAATAGGTCTCCATAGGTCAGTCTAATAGGACTTTTATTATGTCTAATAGACATAATACGAGGGTTGCTATTTATATTTCTGGCCTAATAATGAAAAAACAAATATGTAGGATCGAAATTGGTTTTATTGTTTTTCAAAATATTCTCCATGATGATCAATACACTTTTGCATGCGTTTGAACCAATTTTCAAAGCACTTTTTCCAGTCCGATTGAGGTAACTCCAAAACATGCATTTTGAATGCATCAACCGCTTCTTCGGGGGTCGAAAATCGTTGTCCACGTAATTTATTTTGATGTGTGGGAATAAGAAGAAGTCATTGGGTGCCAAATCAGGCTGTACGGCGGATGACCCATCAGTTCGATCTTTCGCTCCGTCAGAAATGCCTTTGTTTGAGTCGATGTGTGAGAGCTCGCATTGTCATGATGAAGAATGATTCACCTGTTTTTCTGCTTTTTTCGAATTTCTCCGATGATTTCTGGCAAACAAATGGTCGTGTACCATTCAGAATTGACCGTCCTGCGTTGCTCTAACGCCACTGTTGCCACATGACCGTTAATGCCGAAGAAACAGGTAATCATTTGTTTCGATGTGCTTCTTCCTCGAACTTTTGTTGGTTTTGCCTCGTCTTAGAGGACCCATACAGTTGATTGCTGTTTTGTTTCCGGCTCGTATGCATAGATCCATGATTCGTCACCTGTGTAGATGTTATACACAGCCTTTGATGTACCTTGAATGTATTTTTCCAACATTTCCTTGCCCCAATCGACACGAGCCTTTTTTTGAGCGTTTGTCAGATTATGCGGGATCCAACGCGAACAAATTTTTTTTACGCTCAAATGTTCATGCAATATTTTATTGATGCTAGTCATACTAATGTCCAAAGATGCCTCTATCTCACGGTATGTCACATGACGATCTTGCTTTATCAGTTCACGCACAGCATTGATCTTTTCTGGCACAACAACGGGTTTTGGACGACCTGCACGGGATTCGTCCTGGATCGAACATCGACCACGATTAAATTCGTTATACCAATTTTTTACAGTGCTGTAGGATGGCGCTTTATCGCTGTATAAAGAATTAAGTTCACCGAAGCACTCTTGTCTTGACAATCCACGTCGAAAGTTATGAAAAATAATGGCACGAAAATGTTCACGATTCAATTCCATTTTTGGACAGAGAAGAACTTTTCAATTTACTGTCAACAACACAAATAAAGCTATAATGGTAAATCGACTGCTGAATTTATGTTTAAAAATATCAAACTTTCGATTAAAATCGTCTTCGGTCGCCTAGCAACACTTACTGTTGCCAAGGCCAGAAATATAAATAGCAACCCTCGTAAAAGTCAGGTTGCCAGATAAATAAGAAAATATGCCAAAAAAATCCCTTAATTCTGAATTTGGGTTCCTCGATTATACGGCATCTGTGTCCTCTAGTAGCCAAGTAATGCTCACATTTTATTCATATATCACATTACAAACTTCATATTGTGTGATCTCTTCATTTAAACTATTTTTCCCAGCTTCTCATTGCCAATTGCAACATTTAAGATTAACATAAATTTATCTATACATCTCTTTATATTTGTTCACATTTCTTTGTATCGTATGTGAAAGCTATTTTAAATGCTTTAAAAGACGCAAAGATAATGAAAATAAACCATCTTGTGCCATTACAATACTCATCAGACAATTACTGAGGGAAATTCTTGAAGCAGTAACAGCCAATTTATCAAACACTATTCTTAATTTATGGTACTACTAATAACATAAATAGTATGATATGATAAAAAAAATAACTGAAAATTTTTTAATTGACTTTAATTTCTACCATGAGGTTTAATGTTTTTATTCTTTTATATATAAAGTTTATATATAAATCTGACATTTTGAAATTTTTACATAATTTTTTTTCATAAGAGTTATTTAATGTTAAATTTGCGCTATATTTTCGAGTCTTCTAAATTTTCAAGTACACTTTTCATTAAAAGAAAATCAAAAATAAATTTAAAATTTTTGTCATTATTATAAATTTTTAAAAATGGACACTTACTCTTAAAATAAAAAAGTAAACAAGAGGTTTAGTGTGAACTCAAACTCTTCTTTAGTTTTTAATTTTGAAGAACAGATAATATTTTTGATTTTCCAAAATCTAGAAATAATTTCTTCTAGACTATCAGTTTTTACTAAAAAAATGCAACGCTCAATCAAGTGAAGGTATTTACTAGCGATGTACACTCATGTCCATAAATTAAGGATAATTCAGAATCACACAGAAATTGAACTCTAAAATAAAAATTTCACATGTAGAATTATCACCCACATCTTGAAGAATAATATGCAAATTATAAGCAATTACCAGATGGCTCCGATAGTACGTCACAATGAAGAGAGTGTAAGAGAGGGGTATATATGGAATGGTTGTAAAGAAATGAAATTGTTCACAAGCACTTTAAAAGCTTTCCAATGCAATAACAGTATAGTTATGGCACAAAGGAAACATTTAAATGATGTTTTACGTGGTAAAATTATCGGCCGTCTGGAATGTGGACGCTCCCATCTGGAAGTATCCGAGGAACTTGGAATTGTCTAGAGTGTCATCTCCAAGCTTTGGAAACGGTTCTAAGATGATGGTAATGTGAGTAGTTACAGACATGGACGTTAAAGAGAGAGAACATGTCGTATGGACGTTACAGAACAGGTCGCCTCGAGTTATAACTCCGAATGAATACCGGTATTTGGCAGTTACTGCTAAAAGAAACAGATGAGCACACCATCAGACATGTCACGTCAGCTCTATTCAACTAACGATACGACATTTTCAAAAATAATATGCAAATTACAGGAACCGTGTACACATACATAGCCCATATTGGTCTATATGCTCGTAGGCCGGTCAGATGTCTTCCACTTACCGAGACTCAATGTCGTTTGTGATTAGCCTGGAGTAGATAGCACGCATAGTGGACACTACAACAGTGGGCCTATGTGATGTTTTTAGACGAGTCTAGGTTTAGCTTTCAGTCAGATTTCTCGCCGGACTTTCATGTGAAGAGAGCTAGGTACCCGTGACACCGTTCCGATGATACAGGATTGCTCGTTACGGGAAAAATTATTCTGGGTTCCAGAACTAACCAGCATAACCATGACAGGCCATATCTATCGGGATGTCATCTATCGGGAACATGTACGTTTATTTCGGGGCGACATGGGTACAGAATTTCTTTTTATGGGTGACAACACCCGCGTCCACCGTGCAAACATTGTAGACGAATGCCTTCAATCGTAGGATATCACCCGTATGGACTGGCCAGTATACCACCGGACTTGAATCTATTAGAGCATGTGTGGAACATGCTTGGCAGAAGAATTGCATCCCATCTACTCCCTCCCACATGTCTACCGGAGAGCATTGCTTGATGAGTGTAATATTCCCCAAGATCAAATCGATAATATGATAGTCAGCATGCCTTGGCGTTGTACGGCCTGTATTGCATCGTTTAGAGGACATACTGTGTATTAACCATCATACCAACCATATTATATTGGTTTTTGTAAATAGATTCTTTTTTGAAATTTTCTCCAGGTTGTAAAAATTGCTAGTTTATTAATAATGTCAAACACATAGCATTTGCTCTTTACTCTGTTTAATAAATATACTTTACAAATAAACATTTGTTTTGCTTCTCTTTCTTTCCCTGAACTTGCATTATCCTTAATTTTTGGACACGAGTGTACCTTAATTAATACAGTATGTATATACAGCTCTATAAATGAAATTCACTGCTTGCAGAACATCTCGGTCAGAGTAAGCTGTTTCACGGCCTTCATCTGTTTTGGGGTAGCTAAATCACACATCTACTCGACAGGAAGAATCTGCATATGGTCACAAAGTCTGATGCTCCATCCATTTCAAAGCAATTTCAAAGCCGGCACATGCTTCACTAGTTGATAGTCCCAAGTCTGCTACAACTTGGACATCAAGGTCATCTTAATCAACTCTTTCAAATAGTTTACCTCTATTTGCAATTGAAATCTGGACGCACTCATAATCCATTTTCCCATGCCTTCAACACTAACTTCTGAACATCGATGAAAAAAGAATGTTTTTTAATTCCTCAAGTGACACATCATTATCATCTATTCCCCTCTCTTACATTTCCTTGAGCTTTTCCTTTTTTTCTCATTTTCGTTTTCTTCTTCAGTCTAATTTATTTTTCTAAAATTTCTAAAAGTGATTAGAATACTCAGCGATTTCAGTAACTGGAGTTCTATTGTACATTCAAACATTCGAGATGACCAGAAAAAGAATTTTATTTGAAATAAGAGCATTCTTTTTTCCACTCATCCCCAAAACTGTGTTATTTATTTTTTAAACCATAAATCTAAAAATGAAGCAGACGTAGCATTAATTTGAAAACCATAGTCAAGACAGGCACAGACCTTTTGAAATACCCCATAACCATCCCAAACATATCAATATGCTCTGCATATCTAATTTTTAGGAACTAGAGTGATCTACTACTTAATACTAAACAACGTCTTTCGATAAATTCAAGTTCATCAAAATTAGGAGCACCATAGTTTGTTAAAGTTAATTCATACTTCTTACGAGTTTCACGATTAAATTTATGCAAAATTACATTCATTAATAATATATCAAAAAATTTATTTCTGTCAAACATAAAATTTGTTAGTAAATCAACATTTTATTGACATTATTTTAATTCTTTATCAAATTTTCTTATATTGATTTTTAATAATTTAAAATAATTTTTAACTAAGTGTATATATATACAGTATGTCCACTACAGTCCCTTGCTACCCTCTTGATTTCGGAGTTGCTGCTGCTGTATTTATAAAAGTGGTGTCTAGGTACAGTAAAATAGCCATGCGCTACTGAAGGAAACCAGCTACCACGCCACCTGGTGGAAAACTGTAGAGTTAGCATTCGTATCTCGAAAATTGAACGAGATAGGTAAAAAAAGTTATTTATATATATATATATATATATATATATATATATATACAAAGTTGTAGAGCACCTTCAATTTAGTACGAAAAGATGAATTGTAGGCATTAATGTAAAGAATACAACGGCTAAAACGCGCATTTGTTGTTTCGTGCTGTGACGTGGCACATAGTACGTGTGTATATTTGCAAAAACAAAAAATAATTTTCGCGATTACATTTTTCACTTTTTTTTTTCGAAATGGGAAGAACGGAAGTATTAAAAATAATTCCTACAATTTGTATACCGTATGCAAATACGTAAGATAAGTCACGCCTATTCACCTGAGACAGCTATAAAAGAGACATCTTGGGGCAGTAGTATGTTGATGCTCATGGTCATGGCTGAGTATTGTGAAATTATTTTACCGTACGGTGAATGTCGACGCAAGCCACGATCAGCAGCAAAGTTTTACCACCAACATTTCCCTGCAGGCCCCCATCTCTTTCTCATCAAACCATCCTAACTGTAGTAAAACGTTTAAGGGAGACAGGTTGCGTTACTTGTCGACCTCGATCTGGCAGACCAGCTAAGGTAGGACGGAAAGTTCAACCGGATGAGATATTAACATATGCCCTCGCATATCCGGAATGCAGCTTAAGAGAGATAAGTCAACACTGTGGTCTCCCCAAAATTCAGGTTTGGAAAATCCTAAGCAGATCAGGTGCTCATCCATACCGACCAACGCCTTAACAGGTTTTATTGGATAGGGTTGCCGAGCGACTCTATGCATGATGCAACTTCATCATGAATTAAATACAGGTCTAGCCAACATTCTTGGCAGGTATAAAATGGATGAGGCATGCTTTTCACGGAATGGAATGTACAATAGACAAAGCACCCATTACTGGGTGCTGGAAAATCCTAAATGTTTCGTCGACGTTCAACATCAAATGCGGTGTGCTATTATCGTTTGGTGAGCAATATACAATAACAAGCAGTTAGGCCCAATATTTTATAAGGGCTCGTTAACGTTTACACGATATTCATAGTTACTAAAGAAGGTAATACTAGATTTTGTGGAGAACCTCCCATTGTTTAATCTTAAGAATCTGTGGTTTCAACATGACGGCGCGCCTACTCACAAGACATCTCCAGTGAAACAGTACCTCGTCAAGGAATTTGGCAAATAAATACTAGGGTATGGGGGTTTTGAAGAGTGACCTTCACGTTCTCCTGATCTCACTCCATTGGATTTTTTTCTGTGGTGATACTTGAAAAAGCAGGTGTATGCGACCCCTCCCCAAAACTTGCTAAACCACTTAAACGACACATTACAGTCGCATGTTCCAACGTGTCAACGTGATCTTCAAGTGAGGATCCAAATGTGCATTGCAGCTGATGGTGAAAAGTTAAAGCATCTTAAATAAAATATATTGTTATAACTATTTTTTTTCTTAGATCGTTTTGTCATGTCACAGCACGAAACAACGCGTTTTAACCTTTGTGTTCTTCACATTAATGCCTACAAGGTATCTTTTCGTACTAAATCGAAGATGCTCTACAACTTTGTAAATCACTTTTTCTCTCTATCTCGTTCCGTTATCAAGATAGGAATGCTAACTCCACAGTTTTCCACCAGGTGGCGCAGTAGTCTGTTTCATTTAGAAGCGCATGGCTACTTTACAATACCTAGACACCACCTTTATAAATATAGTAGCAGAAATTGAATTTCAAAATTTAAAAATTCTTACATTTTCCAGAAAATATTGGGAGCTGAAATTCTGATAATTTTATAGTTAATTTTTTAACAATATAAAATTAATAAATTTACTATAAAAGTAATATAATTTTTACTGTACTATCACATTTACATTACTTTTCAAATTATTAATTAATTTTGAATATAAACTAAATAACAACAACGTTTTAATATTTGTCTCTAAATTCTAAAAGTCCTCCTCAATAAGTTCTATTGATTCTTCATTTTTATTGAATTCTTCATCTTTCCCTGAAGAATAAATGTCCGTTTTTAATCGTTACAATTTTTGTTGAATCTTCTGCAACATATCCAGTTTTGCTCTCAAAATGCTTTCAAAAATGAACCCGCCTATTTTGGTTGATTGTTTCTTTATATTATTTTTTCTTCGATTTAGAACTACGACGAAGGCAGACATGATATTCAGTTTTTTGACTTAGCGGTCCTAGCTCTAAAAATGCCTCGCCACGCATACACACAAAATACCTTTATCACCTCTTGAAACTAACATAAGTATAAAAAGGAAAATTTTATTTTTAAAAAATGCCGTAAACATGGTCTATCATTAACTGTTTCACAGAATAACTAGGTAAAGTATGAAATTTTTCATCCTTCGCATACTTTAGCCAACTTATCTAGTTATTTCATGAAATACTTAGTTATTCTACAAAATATCTGAATTTTACACTTTAATGGTAGTACATATATGACCAATAAAGATACCACTTGTGCTATTTTCAGAGAAATTCTCTCTTTGAAAAACATTGTAATTAGGGAAAATTGCAATTTTTATGCTATTTTAACAAGAATTATTATTTATTTAGCTTTTAAGGATGAGAATTATTATTTATTTAGCTTTGATCTCTTACTTTTTATATAGATATGATCCATAAAAGTTTAACATATAGATCGATTGAGATCATCTTTTAATCTTTACATAGATAAGACTCGTAAAACGTTTTACGTAAAAATCAATTAAAAACAAATGAAATATGATGTGTAATGTCCGAAAATTTCTTTTAGACAAAATTAAAAACAAAATGGATCATGGAATTATTTTTTAAAAATCGAAATTACTTTCATTCACCTTCCAGTTGATATGATTGGAAGAACTGAAAACAAATTCAATGCACGAAATTAAAACACCACTTTTTCAAAATTAAAAATGGTAAATATAGATATTTAAAAAAAAAAAATACATTGCACCATGAGAATGCAAAAAGAAATTACATCCTACACACATCTATTTCTTCTCTACCCCCAACAATTAAATATGTAAATGGATCACTGTTTTAATGCAAGGAGAAAAAATCAGCAGCCTTATTTCCTAAAAAGAGATGAGTTTCAGAACAAAGCCGAGCCTTGAATAAGAAACTTTTTACATTCAAATCAGTTGATGATGGTTTAATTAATTACAGAAAAATTAACTCAATTACGAAATGAAACATTGCTTATATCTTAAGTGAACTTGGGACCAGCATCCCGACATGAGTTTCATTCCGTTCAAGACTTTTACTTGAAACCGGGACAAAAAATTGAGTGTTCACGCATTTGACCACTTAGTTTAACTAATTTCTTATTCGGCTTCTCATTAAATTAAATGACAGAAAAAGATAAGAGTGCCAACCTATCACCACTGAATGGACAAAACATTAGCCAAATTATGTTCTTGTTGTTGTTGTTACTTGTAGCACTTGAACAAGCTCGTTCTGTCGTCGGCTATGTAAATTTAAGTCAGTAGGGTGCGTCTTTCGCTTAATCAGAGCACCGCGAAGGTAAAGGTACGACTAAGACTCCTCCGATAGATGGCACCTCTAGAGGATCCACTCCCTCCATTTTAACTTTGATCTGAAGGGAAAAAAATTTTCTCCAGAGCCCATGGTAACTAAATTCTTGAAGTCTTAAGCCGATAGGGCCAATTAGGGCTGAGTTACCATGTACTTAAAAAAGGAATGTTCTGGAAATGTCTCGTTCTTTTACCGAATAAGAATAAATATCAGTCTCAACCGCTCAAAGAATTACCTTTCAGGGGGTTTACTATTTTTTAAGTAAATATGTGTGTCACAGTACAAAAGTACCTCAGTGATTTTTTTTCTCTTCTTTCTTTTCTTCTCTCCTCTACCCTTCCACTTTCTTCTTCTCTTCTCCCTCGTACTGGCTGTCTCGCAAAATGTTGAGGGCTCACACTGAGCAGCTGTCGCTGCTCTGTTGCTATTAACTTCTCAAGGGGACTAATCAACACCTCTTACTAGAGTAGAAAGCCGTTGCAGTGAAAGAATGAGTCATGCTCTGGAGGCCGACCCGAAATTCCCTTACTCTTCATCGAGAAGTTTTTTATTCACTTAGATGGGAAAAACTTTTAGTCTTAAAAAGATTTTCACTTCGTTTTAATTAAAAACACAGTGAAGGAGGGAAATTTTTTTATGAATTTACTATACAAAAGACATAAAAAAATTATTTTCAAAATGAGCTTACTGTACTATAATAATGTTATCCTTTTTACATAAAATCATTAATTGAACGATATTAAATACATGATTAATATTTACATTTTTCATTCCAGTCAATTTTAGAATTTCGCAAGAATTTATATAAAATTTTTTGACATTTTTTTTGTATAGTTAACGTTTCAATATTTTTACATAGTTTAAAATTTAACATTCTGAAAATGATTTTTACATTTGTTTAGAATTTTATAAACTCATTAATTTACTAATAATGAAAAAATTATTAATGTGCCCGAAGATTTTTATTCTCTAAATTTTAATTTCATAAAAAAGTATTTTAATATAAATATTTGTAGCAATTGAAAACAATTAATGCATGGATATTGCAATTATTTGATAAGCTGTTCAACATTTAATGAGAATGTTTAAAAAAATGTGAATTTTAATGTTTGAATAGACATTTATAGATAAGTATATATTTTTATCACAAACAATTTTAAGGGTTTAAAATTAAGATTTATAATTCATATTTTGGCAAATATTTCTTAAATTTATGTATCACCTTAATATATCTTAAGAATACTTTGATAATGTAAAAAACATGAAATTTTTTCTAATATTTTACACAGTAAATAAACAAGCAAGTATATGGGGAAAAATATTTATTGAAAACAATAAATTATACAATATTTCGAATACATAGCACAAAATCATTTTTTAAATATTTCTAGTTTTCTGTTCTTTTTTGTATTATTACATTTCTTTTTTTTTTTTTTTTTTTTTTTAAGAAAAACTGTTACTATTTAATATTAGAATATTATTACTATATTATAACTATTTAATATAAGCAAAAAACTTACCCTGGAATTTTTAGTAAAATTCAAGTTTTCTTGAGGGATGTTAAGCCATTTGTTGAGCATTTCTTCTTCTTTAGGAAATTGAAAAATACTTATTTTTTCAGTTTTGTTGTAATTACCACGACAATTAACCATTGAACATTTGTAGGGCATGATGACAATAATATCACTTGAAACTAAAAGAAATATATTACAGACTTTAGCAACCAACAACAAAAATCCGCGAGCAAAATGGCGACACTAGAATTGAAACGGGTTCATCAGCTTCGCCTCCAGAGCATGAGTCATACAGGACGGGAAATAGTGGTGCTTCGGCTTTCACTGTAGGAGGTGTTGGACTAATCCACTCATGTATTTACAGTACTTGGAAACTTCTGCTCTAGGTAACCGTAAGGTATGTTGTTGTCCTCAGCGCATCAATCGGCTTACATGGATCAAGGAATCGTTAAAAGTGGAGACTATCTCAGATATGTACTGTGAGCCTATAGGATCAGGCTGCCATTGGTGCAGATGGCTTATATACCCTTGAACTAAGTGCTGTGTCTGAATGTATACGTATATGTGTGTGCAATGTATAACATAGTTACTTCCTTGTTTTCGAAGAAATCGTTATTAAGAAACATTATTGAAGAGGCACATTTTCAAGAATAAGTGTTATCATTACAGAAATAATTTCCTTATGTAAGGACCAACCATGACATCTGTAGCACGCCTGCTCGATTGGAGAGCTCAACCGAAAAAAGATTCCAGAAAACGTAACACTCTCATAATACTGGTCGCTTATTCGTTAAGAACTGTAGCGCAAAATGACATTATCGATCAGTTCGAAATCCCTTAACCATATTTGTTAATGTACATTTTCCAATACCACAACAGAGGAGGTGTTACTTTTACATTTCCTGAAAGGTATCCTATATACAATAAAAAGGTACAAATTACAGGATCATTCAAAATTTTACATTCATACAGGGATACCTTTTAAGACTCGATCATACGTGGTATCTTTCATATCCAGATAAATATATTTACTGAGAGTTATTTGCCTGCGATCATTTTCGATATCTTAGATATTTCTGGAAAATGTTTTATGAGATATTCTAAAGTGATTCACTCTTGTCTTTTATATTCATACAAAGGTACTTCCTGAAAACATTCAAATATCTTTCATATCCAGATAAATATATTTTCTGAGATTTACTTTGTTTGCAATCATTCACGATATAATAGAAATTTATACAAAATACTTTATGAGATTGTCTGAAGTGATTCATTCTTGTCCTTATATTCAAACATAGGTACTTTCTGAAAACATTCAAGTTTCTTTTATATCCAGATAAATATATTTTCTGAGATTTATTTGTCTGCGATCATTTACGATATCTTAGACATTTATAGAAAATACTTTATGAGATGGTCTGAAGTGATTCACTCTTGTCTTTTATATTCATATAAAGGTACTTTCTGAAAACATTCAAGTATCTTTCGTGACCAGATAAGTATTGTTACTGAGATTTATTTGCTGCGATCATTTAGGATACCATAGATATTTATAAAGAATACTTTATGAGATTGTCTGAAGAGATTCACTTGTGTGTCTTTTACATTCATACAAAGGTACATTCTGAAAACATTCAAGTATCTTTCATATCCACATAAATATATTTTCTGAGATTTACTTTGTCTGCGATCATTTTCGATATCTTAGATATTTCTAGAAAATGTTTTATGAGATATTCTAAAGGGATTCACTCTTGTCTTTTATATTCATACAAAGATATATTCTGAAAACATTCAAATAGCTTTCAAATCCAGATAAATATATTTATTCAGATCTACTTTGTCTGCGATCATTTAGGATACCTTAGATATTCATAAAAAAAGTACTTTAAGAGATTGTCTGAAATGATTCACTCTTGGCTTTTATATTCATACAAAGGTACTTTCTGAAAACATTCAATATCTTTCATATCCAGATAAATATATTTTCTGAGATTTACTTTGTCTGCCATCATCTACGATATCTTGTATTTTATAGAAAATACTTTATGAGATTGTCTGAAGTGATTCACTCTTGTCTTTTATATTCAAACAAAGTTACTTTCTGAAAACATTCAAATTTTTTATATATCCAGATAAATATATATTCTGAGATTTACTTTGCCAGTGATCATTTGCGATATCTTAGATATTTATAGCAAATACTTTATGAGATTGTATGAAGTGATTTACTCCTGTCTTTTATATTCAAACATAGGTACTTTCATAAAACATTCAAGTTTCTTTTATATCCAGATAAATATATTTTTTGAAATTTACTTTCTCTGCCAACATTTATGGTATCTTAGATATTTATAGAAATTTCTTTATGTGATTTTCTGAAATTATACACTCTTGTCTTTTATATTGATATAAAAGTACTTTCTGAAAACATTCAAGTATCTTTCGTATCCAGATAAATATATTTACTCAGATTTATTTTGTTTGCGATCATTTAGAATACCTTAGATATTTATAAAAATACTTTAGGAAATTGTCTGAAATGATTAATTCTTGTCTTTTATATTCATACAAACGTACTTTCTGAAAACATTCAAGTATCTTTCATGTCCAGATAAATATTGTTCCTGAGATTTATTTGCTGCGATAATTTACGATATCTTAGATATTTATAGCAAATACTTTATGAGATTGTATGAAGTGATTCACTCTTGTCTTTTATATTCAAACATAGGTACTTTCTGAAAACATTCAAGTTTCTTTTATATCCAGATAAATATATTTTCTGAGATTTACTTTCTCTGCTAACATTTACGATATCTTAGATATTTATAGAAAATACATTATGTGATTTTCTGAAATTATTCACTCTTGTCTTTTATGTTGATATAAAAGTACTTTCTGAAAACATTCAAGTATCTTTCATATCCAGATAAATATATTTACTCAGATTTATTTTGTTTGCGATCATTTAGAATACCTTAGATATTTATAAAAAAGACTTTAGGAAATTGTCTGAAATGATTAATTCTTGTCTTTTATATTCATACAAAGGTACTTTCTGAAAACATTCAAGTATCTTTCATGTCCAGATAAATATTGTTCCTGAGATTTATTTGCTGCGATCATTTACGATATCTTAGATATTTATAGGAATTTCTTTATGAAATTGTCTGAAGTGAATCACTCTTGTCTTTAATATTCAAACAAAGGTACTTTCTAAATACATTCAAGTTTCTTTTATATACAGATAAATATATTTCCTGAGATTTATTTATCTGCGATCATTTACGATATCTTAGACTTTTATAGAAAATACTTAATGAGATTGTCTGAAATGATTCACTCTAGTGTCTTTTATATTCATATAAAGGTACTTCCTGAAAACATTCAAGTATCTTACATATTCAGATAAATATATTTTCTGAGATTTACTTTGTCTGCGATCATTTACGATATCTTAGATATTTAAAGAAAATACTTCATGAGATATTCTGATGTGATTCACTCTTGTCTTTTATATGCATACAAAGATACTTTCTGAAAACATCATAGCCAGATAAATATATTTACTGTGATTTACTTTGTCTGCGATCATTTACGATTCCTTATATTTTTATAGAAAAAATTTATGATACTGTCTAAAGTGATTCTATCTTATTTTATATGTTCTTACAAAGGTACTTTCTGAAAACATTCAAATATCTTTCATATCCCGATAAATATTATTTCCGAGATTTATTTGTCAGCGATCATTTACGATACCTTAGATATTTAAAGAAAATACTTTATGAGATTGTCTGAAGTGATTCATTCTTGTCTTTTATATTCGTACAAAGGTACTTTCTGAAAACATTCAAGTATCTTTCATATCCAGATAAATATATTTACTCAGATTTATTTTGTTTGCGATCATTTAGAATACCTTAGATATTTATAAAAAAGACTTTAGGAAATTGTCTGAAATGATTAATTCTTGTCTTTTATATTCATACAAAGGTACTTTCTGAAAACATTCAAGTATCTTTCATGTCCAGATAAATATTGTTCCTGAGATTTATTTGCTGCGATCATTTACGATATCTTAGATATTTATAGGAATTTCTTTATGAAATTGTCTGAAGTGAATCACTCTTGTCTTTAATATTCAAACAAAGGTACTTTCTAAATACATTCAAGTTTCTTTTATATACAGATAAATATATTTCCTGAGATTTATTTATCTGCGATCATTTACGATATCTTAGACTTTTATAGAAAATACTTAATGAGATTGTCTGAAATGATTCACTCTAGTGTCTTTTATATTCATATAAAGGTACTTCCTGAAAACATTCAAGTATCTTACATATTCAGATAAATATATTTTCTGAGATTTACTTTGTCTGCGATCATTTACGATATCTTAGATATTTAAAGAAAATACTTCATGAGATATTCTGATGTGATTCACTCTTGTCTTTTATATGCATACAAAGATACTTTCTGAAAACATCATAGCCAGATAAATATATTTACTGTGATTTACTTTGTCTGCGATCATTTACGATTCCTTATATTTTTATAGAAAAAATTTATGATACTGTCTAAAGTGATTCTATCTTATTTTATATGTTCTTACAAAGGTACTTTCTGAAAACATTCAAATATCTTTCATATCCCGATAAATATTATTTCCGAGATTTATTTGTCAGCGATCATTTACGATACCTTAGATATTTAAAGAAAATACTTTATGAGATTGTCTGAAGTGATTCATTCTTGTCTTTTATATTCGTACAAAGGTACTTTCTGAAAACATTCAAGTATCTTTCATATCCAGATAAATATATTTTCTGAGATTTACATTGTCTGTGATCATTTACGATGTCTTAGATATTTAAAGAAAATACTTTATGAGATTGTCTGAAATGATTCACTCTTGTCTTTTATATTCATACAAAGGTACTTTCTGAAATCATTCAAGTATCTTTCATATCCAGATAAATATATTTTCTGAGAATCATTTTGTCTGAAATCACTTAAGAAATCTTTTATTCTCATACATTCATACAATGAATTTTTCTGGTGCTAATTTATCCCATGCTTCTGGAGTAAGTCAATGATTAAGTTTAGCATTTTATTTCAATATTACAGTTGTCCAGTATATTCTTTTACACCAATAATTCCAGAGAAACTGGCTTTCGACTCTTTTAATAACTTACACTCATTGAAAAGACATACAATTGAAATAAATATGTATCTCAATATATTATGTATTTTGCTTATGATTTATTAAAGTCCAATTGAGGTAAATATGCCCTACTGATCTTACTTTCTTTACTTCACAAAATAGAGATCAAAAGGGAATTTAAAATACTATCAAAATAAAAAAAATGTTCATATTAATTACTGGTTATTACTTTTGGAGTTTACATTCGTAACTTTTTATTTGCATACTATTTATGCAATATTTCGTTTTTCAGTTAACTTGTTCAAATCGTATCGTAACATTCGATTATATCGATTTGCATTGTAATGATCATGTATTTGTAGCTTTTTTAACTTTAATATCATTGAATGAAATAAATTTATGTTTTTAAATTGGAAAATAATTCCTTATTAAGAACATTTAAACTTCCAAAGTATTACAGATCAATTGTTTAATTTTTATGTACCATTATAATTATTTTTAAAAAACGAATAAAATTATTCAAATTTTGTTAAAAGAGAAAACTTATTTTTCATAATAAAATTGTTTTTAATATCAAAAATTTAATCGAAACATTTAATATTTTTTTTTATTTTAGTTCATTTACATTTTTATACCCATGACGAGAAAGCATCTGTGAATTTACTAATTTCGATGTCAGGTTTTGATTGTGCGCATTAAAAATAATGAATGGATTTCATAATAATTAATTTAATTATTTTTTGCAAGAAATTTATTTTAACTGGTATTCATTTTAACCATAAACAAGTGAAATATTTTGAAAGTAAAATACATTACTTTTCTTTCAGGTTTGGGCTTAGGTTTTTGTAACAATCTGTTGCCAACTATTCTAAAACAACATTTTAACAAAGACCACAATTTTGTGAATGGAATCATGCTAACAGGATCTGGAGTAGGAGGCTTTGTGATGCCACAGGTGGTACAATATCTCTGTCAGGAATATGGTGTTTCAGGAATGTTCCTGATACTGTCTGGCATTATTTTGCACAGTATTCCAGCTTCAATTCTGTTGAAGGATCCTAAAAACGCTGAGCACTATGAATCTCTTTGTCAAACTGGAAAAGATGCAAATAAAAGAACATTGGGAAATGCAAGTGACCTTGATAATATGAAATGGATAATAGAAGAATCTTCTAACGTAAATTCAGTGTCTCGTGTTCCGGACACGAATGCCCGTGGCAACAGTAAGTTCTATGTTAACGAAGGATTCGAAATTGGAACAGATACGAAACTTGAAGTTACAGCCTCGAATAGGATTAGAGGAACTAAATTTTCTGATGAAAGTAGAAAAAACGAATTGTCATCGAAATCGAAAGGTGTGGAACTAATTAAATATTCATCAACTAATAATATGGAAAATGTGCTGATGTCAGAGATTCCTGTCTTAAAAGAATTTAATGAAGGTTTACAAAGTAACAATACTAAACAGAATTCAATTCAATCTGAATTGCTTCAAAAACTTCCTTTACTTTCTAATAAAAAGAAAAACAAAGAAGTTCTAAGAATTGCCTGTAAACTTTTCAAAAATCCGACATTTATTCTGATAATGATGGTTCAAAGCTTTCACTCATTTAGCATAACGATGAACTGGATCATTTTACTTGATTATGCCATTGATAAAGGCATCAACAAAAACATTTCCTTACAATTTGTCATGTTTCTTCCCGTTTCTGAAACGATTGGAAACTTGAGCTTGAACTGGATATCAGATCGAGGATTTATGACAAGAGCTAATTTTTGTTTGACATGCTTTTCATTTTTGGCACTGGATTCTTTGTTCATGATATGGACTTATGACTTTCATTCTATGATGAGTGCAGTTGTGGTTTTTGGATTTTTGTGTGGTGCTATTACAACTGCTTTTTCAGGAATGATATTGGACCACATAGAAAAAGAACAACAAAACATGGCGCTGGCCTCTCGATTCCTCTGCTACGCTTTCCTCTGCTATCTGAAATCACCACTCATTGGTAAAAAAATCAAGAATATTTATTTCATGAAATATTTTAAATATTGTGCAAAATTATATACAGATTTTCCCGAATTTCATCTATAAAGGAATGATCATTTAGCTATTGGAAAAATTAATAATATTTGTTTAAAAAAATTCTATTCATGAAGCTTTTCATATTTCCCCTCATAACCACTTCTGATGCGAAACATTTTTGTAGCGTCTAGTCATTCATAGTAGAGCTTCAGAATTTCTTTACCTCATTTTTCAGCTGCTAATTCATTAATCCAGACATTTCATGACAAAAAACAGCATTGTCGAGACAAATCGTTATTGTAAGACTCTGAGAGATGTACCTCCTATGTATTTTAGGAGGACATTCTATAATAAACTTCCTAGCTGTTCCTCCTACTTTTAAGGAAAAAGCAAGAAAACATAAAATGTGATGTTCATCCCACACAGGAAATGAGGAATACTGCAGCTTCCTCACCATCCCTGTCTTCTCTTTGCTGCTGCAATTCGAGAATTTTTGCATCGATTCCGAGAGGAAAATTTTGATTTTCCTTATTTTACTCCATGATTTCTCCCTTTTAATTTCAGCTGAATGATATTTCTAACGATAAATGCTTTGCCGATCTGGTAGCCGAATGAATAGTTTTCTGACCTTTTGCTTAAGAATGACTCATTAGTTTCACGCCGCTTCCCGTTAAGATCTGCAAAGAAACATCATTTGCCAGGGTAGTGATTTGTAAGGTGACCACGTACTCTCCCTCACTGAGTTGCTAGAGCTCCATGGGTTGGAGACGTGCTCACATTAATATGTGAAATCCAAAGTCCTTCAGCTGGTTTGTAGTGGAGCTCGAGAAGAGGGTACCAGCTCAGGTGACTTCGTCACTTAACCGTGGTTCAAAAGGTCGAGACACTTGGTGATGGGCGAATATTCCAAATCCGTTAACCTAAAGGAACAGCTTGGGGTTTGCATGCACCGCTATCTATGTATGATTAAGAGACCATGTTGGCCTATATAATTTGGTCGTAGCTCTCATTATCTGAAGGTAGTGACTTCGAATAATGACTTAACTGAAACTTGTCGTTTTCACTAAAGGTGGCCGATGCGTGTTAACCAGGTCGCGGACACAGTGCCTCTATGTGAAATGATACCTCTTGGGTAGCAAGTCAGGTATTAGATTGTCTTCAGTTTGGTCCATGCTTCTGAACCACATAGACTTTCATTTTGCTACTTCCATCTAACGCATAGAACCCAATTCTGAACGATGCCCATCCAATCACAAATATAACACTTCCCTCAACGCCAGTTCACCATTTCATTGATTCGAATCCTACCTAAGGTTTGAAAGTTTGTAATGGTTCGAAATCCAAGTTGAAATGTAAGTCTTGGTCTTTTTTAACCTTCGTGTGCAAAAAAAGATCATTGAGCGGGAAAAAAGTGATAAATTGCTTTGAGAGTCATAAAGAATCAATGATAACAGAGACACTTGGGTTAATCCATTGGCCTTAGAAAAACGTCTCATAGGATTTCAGATACTTATGAAGCAATACACAAATATTTCAATGTAGGAAGTATGGTCTGGAGAAAATTTCCTTCCCTTTTAGATCAAAGTCAAATGGAAGAATTGGATTCTCTGGTGGTGCCATCTATCGGAGGAGTCTTAAAGCAAAGTCGTACTTTCACCTTCGTGTTGCACTGATTAAAACGAAAGATGCTCCCTACTGAGCCAAGTTCGCTATGCATAGCCACAGGCATAGCGAGCTTGGCTTGTCCAAGTGTCATAAGTAACAACCACAACAGTGATAATGTAAGAAATTTAAATATCATGTATGCAAACGAGTTTTAAAACTGTATGGTCTTTGCTTTCTGGATGGGCTCTAATTATGACAGTCATTTTAATATTTTTAAATTATGACGCATTTAAATTTTTCTTAATGAAATGTTCACATTTCATTAGAAAACAAAATAACAAGCTTCCCTTTTTTAACTCTACGAATTAAACTTGGTAAAAAAATATCATATAAATTAAGAATTCAAATTTTATAAGGTATCTCTGGTATCTCCGGATTAGATAAAATTATGATAGAAAGAAAAAATTTATAATAAAAGTTATAATAAATATTTTTATAATTGATTTATATAATAAAAATAATTAAAAATATTGATCGAAAGATTTATGATAGAAATTAATCATAAATATAAAAATATTATTAGTTATTTTTCACCCCCATATTTCTGTATAACAGTGAAAATTCCATAGGTAATATAATATCTATTATTTTTTTAATTAAAAAAATGAAAAAATAGTGAAATACATTTGAAGACCACATAAAATATGTATTCAATACTTATGATTTAGAATACATATTTGATGTGGTCTTCAAATTTATTTCACTTTTTATTTTATTCTCGCTTTCTATACTCTAAAGTCAAGAAAATCTATTTATTTTTTTCAAATACATCTTCTTGAATATCTATTATAAATATTTGCATCCATATAATATAATTAGATTGAATTTTTTAAATGTAACAGAACACGTGAAGAATTTATATTATTTAAATTTATGTGAATCTGTTTTATTATTTTAATTTACGAGATGTAAGTTAACAGCTCAAATAACAACAGAACATTAGACTCATTAATTGTTGGTTTTAGTTCATAAAGATATTAAGACAAGATGAAAAAACCTTTTAAAAAATTTAAAATAAAAACTGAATTCTAATTATAAATAATAAGATTGGTTTCGCCATCTTGTGGCTTAATTGATTACCAAAACAATTTAGATCATAAGTATCATTTGACTTAAATTATGTGTTGGCAACCAGGGTGTTATAGAATATTTTATATATTTTATCAAAATATTTAGATATATATATATATATATATATATATATATATATATATATATTATATATATATATATATATATATATTATATATATTATATATATTATATATATATATATATATATATATATATATATATATATATATATATATATATATATATATATATATATATATATATATATATATATATATATATATATATATATATATATTTTATAAATAGATATTTTACAAATTTGAAAAATATATTTTAATTATTTATTGTAATATTTTATTACAAAAAAAAAGCATTAAGAAAGACAGTGTACATTTTTATAAGCTAAACCAATGAATAAAATAAAAACTTTAAATAACTATTTTGTCAAATTAAATTGTCACTGAATAAAAATAAAACATTATGCGAAGGTAGAATTGCTAAAAGTGTATTTAATGTTAGTTTGCTTTTCAGAAAAGGAAAATAAAATGGAAACACAAAAGCACCTGCAATTTATTATAAAGTCTACATTTCTAACAGTTATGCATGTGTTCTTCTAAGTTAGTTATGATTGATGTAGTGGTCCCGCTGCCAAATGTAAACAAACACCAAAAAGGTAAACAACACGGATGGACACGTGGCGTAAGAATAAACTTTCTTACCTGACCGGTGTGATTATGCAGAGTGTCTTCTTCGCAGTCTGCTCTTAGTTGTGGAACTAAGTGATAGCAGCGGAACGCTCACTGCTGCATTTTTGTGAATATTCGTCAAATCTTGTTAATTTTTCAATTTTCAATTTATGCGATGTTTATGCGTTAATTTATGCGTTAATTTTTCTATTTATGCGATGTCTCATTTAAACTAATTGTATTTTTATGAAGATTACTAATTAAATAGTTATGTCTAGTACTTCAATCTTTTGCAATAGGTGATCCTGAAGTTGAGCTGTTTTGTGCCACATCCACCAGACACATTCGACCATTCGTGCCTGAAGTGGATAGAAAAAAAAATTTCACAGTCTGCATTCAATCTCCCACCCGGGGATTAAAGCTTCTGTCAGGCTACTTAAGGTGAGATATGTCTGGCCGGTAGTAAAGGCGGACGTAAGAGCATGGGCTCAGCAATGCCTGGCTTGTCAACGATCATTGGTTGTACGTCCTACCCAAAGCAGACTTGGAACTTTCATTCAACCCAACTCCAGATTCGAACATGTACATACTGATATAGTCGGCCCACTGCCTCCATCTGAAGAGTGTCAATACTGCCTCACATGCGTCGACCGTTTTTCAAAGAGGCCAGAAGCCTACCCTATTGTCGACATCACAGCGAAGGCAGTGGCTACAACCTTCTACGCCGGATGGATTGCAAAATTTGGACCACCTCTACGGATTACAACGGATCAGGGCACGCAATTTGAAACATCACTTTTCGATGCCCTGAACAAATTCTTGGGTACTGCTCGACATCGTACAAGTCCTTGCCATCCAGCCGGCAATGGCCAAGTGAAAAGATTCCACAAGCAATTAAAGGTGGCCATCAGAGCTCACGGCACCATTCAATGGACCTCAACTCTCCCTACCATCCTGCTGGGGTTTACAGCTGCATGAAAGGAAGATCTGCAAGACACTGCAGCGGAGATGCTACACGGAACGACTATCCGGCTACTTGGAGAGTTCCTAAGTCCATCATCTGAAGCAGCGGATCCAGCCACCTTCATTGGAAAGCTGCTAAAATTGCTACCATCCAACCCATGACGACAGGAGCATCGAACAGTATTTGTTAACAAAGATCTTTCAAACTACTCTCATGTGTTCCTAGGGACAGACACTGTAAAAAAGGGTCTACAACCGCCCTATGACGGCCCATTCCAGGTCATTGAAAGAGGAGATAGTCTTCAAGCTACTCATTTGCGGGCGGAAATGTACTGTAAATATAGACCGTGTTAAACCCG
Organism: Latrodectus elegans; assembly: GCA_030067965.1. Lineage (NCBI taxonomy): Eukaryota > Metazoa > Arthropoda > Arachnida > Araneae > Theridiidae > Latrodectus > Latrodectus elegans. The sequence continues at coordinate 2,561,363 of CM057815.1, forward strand.
CCTACGTTGCCAAAGATGAAGATTATCCTGTGCCCCATTCCGAACAAGAGACAAAAGCGACAGAAGAGGAAACATCTGCATCTGCAAGTGTCATTCCAACTACCACAGTTACTCGCTCCGTTCGCCGTGTGCATTTCAACAGGCGGTACCTGTAACTGCTGGTAAAAATCTCGCTATCGCTGGTGGGGGACTACTGTAGTGGTCCAGCTGCCAAATGTAAAGAAACACCAAAAAGGTAAACAACGCGGATGGATACAAGACAGGAGGCGTAAGAATAAACTTTCTTACCGGACCGGTGTGATTAGGCAGAGACGCTTCTCGGCAGTCTGCTCTCAGCCGTGGAACTGAGTGATAGCAGCGGAACGCTCGCAGCTGCATTTTTGTGAATATTCGTCAAATCTTGTTAATTTTTCAATTTTCTATTTATGCGATGTCTCATTTAAACTAATTGTATTTTTATGAAGATTACTAATTAAATAGTTATGCATAGATTTAATATTAATTGTTTTTATTTATTCCTCGACAACTACTATAAATGGTGACTTTGGACAATGTTTAACACGTGAATCTTCTGATCGTCGAAATTTTGTTTTCGAACTGCATCCATGATACTCTGCTTCTTCGCGAATTTATGAGTATTTTTCTACTGTTATCATCTTTTGTGCCTCTGAAATAGCATATTATTTTTGGATTTTACTTAAACGAACAACATGCCTAACGAAACCGAAAATCAACAGATTGCACGTGTCGCCGAAAAGCCACCCCCATTTTGGAGAGCAAATCCGGAGATAGGGTTTAAGCAGATGGAAAGCCAATTCACGCTTGCTGGAGTCACTACTGAATTGACAAAATTTTATGACGTGGTCTCCGCTTTACATCCAGAGGAGTTAGCTGTGGTCGGTGATATCATCCTTAATACACCGGAAGTTAATTCTTTCACCGCTATTAAAAAACGACTGTGTGATCAATATGCAGATTCGGAATCGCAGCGACTTAGAGACTTAATATCTGAAATGCAACTTGGTGATCGCCACCCTTCACGACTTCTATTGGAAATGAGAAGCAAGTCTGGTACGAAAATGAACGATGATCTACTAAAATCTTTATTTTTACAAAGACTTCCGACCCATGTGCAACAAATTTTGGCGATTTCAAACGACAATTTAGATAAGCTTGCCGAAATGGCAATGGCATTATGTCAACAACTACTAGTGTTTCCTCAGTTAACGCCGTCGGTGCTCCCGCAGTTGAGCCAGATTTGCGGACAATGTTATGTGAAATAGCTACCCGCCTTTCTCATCTTTAATCCCTCTCCCGCGGCCATTCAAGAAACTGCAGTCAACAGTGCTCTACAAGCCGAAATAGACAATCACAGAATCCAACACAATGCTGGTACCACAGGAGATTTAAACAAAGAGCAACTAAATGCCAAGAGCACTCTTCCTTCCAGGTGGAAAACTGCTAGAGCCGTCAACCAATCAAAAAGGTGACGGCGAGGCGATGATTCAACGTCTGTATTTGGTGGATAAAACATCTTCACGATATCTCATCGATACTGGAGTGGATGTGTTCGTGGTTCCTCATACTGTGCATAAGTCAATCAATCAAGCTGCACAGATGCATCTTTTTGCTGCAAACGGGATTCTAACTTTCGGTCAACGACTGCTAAAATTAGATCTTGGTCTGCGAAGAGCATTCAACTGGCCCTTCATCATCGCTGCCGTGTCTCAACCGATTATAGGTGCTGATTTCTTACGCCATTTTAGACTTGTAGTAGACATCAAGAATGGTGTTTTAATTGACCCTTTAACCTCCTTACAGTCTAAAGGAACTTTATATGCTGGAAATTACTCTGCGGTTAAGGCAATCATTGAGGACTCTAAGTTCCACAAATTGTTTGCAGAATATCCTATGCTCATTAAAGCAAATACTACGCCAAATAAAATTGTTCACGAAGTGGAACATTGGATTGAAACAAATGGACCTCCAGTGTTCTCAAAACCCAGACGATTACCACCAGATAAAGTGAAATCTGCAAAACAAGAGTTTGATTTCCTTGTAGCTTCTGGAGTTTGTCAACTATCTAAAAGCTGTTGGGCAAGCCCACTCTACATGGTGCCTAAGAAAAATGGGGACTAGCGACCCTGTGGTGATTTTTGTCTGTTAAAGAATTACGTCGTTTCCGGGCCATTATAAATTTCTATCGAAGATTTATATCTCGAGCTGCACAAACTCAAGCAGTTCTAAATGAATGCCTAAGGGGCACCAAAAAGGACGACAAACCAACAATAAACTGGATAATTGAGGCTGAAACTGCCTTTGAAAAGTATAAGAAAGACTTAGCAGAACAAGAAACTCTTCATCACCCGGTGTTAAATGCACCATTGGAAATTGTTGTGGACGCTTCAGAAACAGCTGTGGGGACTGCCTTGCATCAACAGATCAACAAGGAGTCGCAACCACTTGGATTTTATTTTAAAAAGCTCTCACCATCCCAACGCAATTACAGTGCTTACGATAGAGAACTCTTAGCTGCATACATGGCAGTGAAATACTTCTGACATATGGTGAAGGGTCACCCATTTACCATATTTACGGACTACAAGCCCTTCACATTCGCTTTCCTACAGAAAAAAGACAAATGCTAACCAAGGCAACTACGCCACTTGGATTATATCAGTCAATTTTCCACCGATATTCAGCATGTGAAGGGAATTGACAATGAGGTTTCAGACGCCCTCTCCCGGATAGACATTGCAACAATAGAAACACCATCAAAAATTGATTTCCAAGAAATTGCTAATAACCAAAAAGGTGAAAATGGGCTTTGGGTCCCCTGCTTGGCGCATTTTCAAAAAGTCGCCAACTGGCGCGTTTTCGCGTGTTGTCTCGCGGAGTTGAATGCTCCGAGAGATACTACGCAAAAAAGCGTTTCTATGGAAACAAAACTGAAATCCGTGTTTTTAACGAATTTCAGGATTGGTAAGGTAACGAAAATAAAAACAATGGTTTTTTTACGAATTGTATAACAAAAAATACACATATAATTGTTTGACAAAAAAGATAGGATTGTCACAAAGAGTGCATTTAGGATGAAATCGTCAGGGTTACCACGATTTCCGCGTCTATCGCCCATTTCGAGAGAAAGGGATACCCAAACCACAGATTAACCAACTAAAAATATGATAAGGAACTGTCTTAGAGACTTAATATCTGGAATGCAACTCGGTGATCGCCACCCTTCACGACTTCTATTGGAAATGAGAAGCAAGGCTGGTACGAAAATGAACGATGATCTACTAAAATCTTTTTTTTTTTTTCTATTTATTCCTCGACAATTACTATACTTGAGGTAAAGAAAAAAATCAGTTCTTCAATATTGATAAATGAAACAAGAGTTTCTTAAAGCAAAAGTTTTATAATATAGAATTTAATATTAAAAATTAAACTTATCTCTATCAATTCCGAAATTCGACATAGGACGTGAAAAATGTTCGTCGCTAAACATTCATTTTTCCACGTGAAAGCTAATGAGACCAAGGTCTAAGACATTGTAAATTGGATTCTGAACCACTGCAAATATTTAAGACCCGAAGTGAGATTCGAGCCCACAAGCTGTAATCAATATAGTTTCTTTGGAATTAGTTATGAATACTACATTTTTACTAGATATCCTCATTTGATAAAAATGGAAAATCACATTTTTTTCAAAAGAACTTAAAGCCAATAGCTTTCCTTTTTGCTTTATTACAAATTAAACACATTGTTTATATATAGGTATTCACATTAAATTGAAATAATTTTGGGTTATAATTTCCGTTATATCTCCGATATCGAGCATCAAAGAGATTGCCAGACAGCTTCCAGCAGAATAAATAAGTTTACTAATAAATAATAATTTAGTTTATAAAATAGAATTAAAATGTTTGTATTATTTATGGTCATTTCTAAAAAGAAAACTCTTTAAGCAATATTCGACGCAATTATTTACGGGAGTAATTGAAAGGTAGTGTTTGAGATAATTCAAGATTTTACATATGTAGCAAACAAGTAAATAAATATTCATATTTTTAACATTTTACATTTTTTTCCATAAAGATAAAAAAAATAAGTACATCTAAAAAAAATAAATATGAATTGCACGATTTTTATTCTGAAACTATGGAGAATTGAAAGATTTTGGTATGAAAACAAAAAGAAAACTTATTTCACATTTCTAATTAAGCAATATTAATGAATATAACATTTTGTTTTGCTTGCTCTTGCTATAGTTAATATTTCATTAAAATATTTTAAAATTCATGCACTGATTCTTGAAATAGAATATTTACATTTGAAAATACTTGATATTTGATTTCCCGCCAGTGCGTGGTGGGAGAGCAGTTTTAATAGTCCGTGTGATCTCTATTAGATCCTATTCAAAACAAGTTTTTCAATATACTTAAATAATTCAAGCAAAATACTTAATTCAGGCTTTAATGAAATTCAAGAATTATGTACATATTTACAATAATTGTGGCCAAGAAAGAATTGACATCTTATTTCCGCACTAAGCCCGGCCATGACATGGCTCATCCAAGATTTTTTTCTCTAGTTTCTTCTTGAGAAAAGGGAGAACAAGCGGCGTAACAGCGCCACCTAGCATCGTGACATTCGTACAACTAACAATTCATGATATTTAATATCATTATTAATTGAGGGACATGTTACTCGAAATACATTATTGAATACGGATATTTGATGGAATGCGTGTAATACAATTGGTTTGTTGGTTGGTGTCGTGTCCACGGGGAGAAGTAAATGTAACCATGAGTGAGCAGAACACAGCTGACCGTCTCCTTGATGTTTTCAGAGTATTAACTCTTTTTTTATGTCTAGCAAGGGGAATTCTCCAAGCTGAGCAAAAGATCTTAAAATGGCAGGGCAGTCAAAAAAGTGGGTTGGTGTTAGTAGAATGTTATAGTACAAGGGGCCCCAATGGGTGAGGAGGATTACGCGCATCTGCTTCAGTCATCTGCGTATGATCTCCCTTTGCATTACCCCTTGTAATAACCAAAGAAATTTACCGTGAACATCTGAGCAGGTACTCCTGATGATTAGTTAGTGGGCTCTCATAATACGCCTGCGGGCTCTGAGAAGATCTTGTGGAGAGAATCAATTTTGCAGAAAACAAAATTAACCTGGACATCAGGAATTTTCTAAGGGTTGGACCACTCATATATTCGCCGGTGTCAATTGCGTAATAAATTTGTTGCCTCTAGGTTCTTGTCCACTTGAAGCTACATTTTAAATCCGTTTGACGTACGAAAGTACATCTATTAATATTATGTAAGTGAAGATAAACATGGTGGAATATGAAACCCCCAACGTCCAACTTTTATTCTTAGTGCCTTCACAATTAAACAAGAGTCACGAATGAGAATTTGTATAGTTTGTATAGAAGCATTTTTCTATCTAGAACTCTTCTAAATATTTAAAATTGAGAAAAAAAAATTGGCAACTTTATTAGAATATTAAAACATTTTCAAATGGATTAAAATACAAAAATATTTGCCAAATAATAACATTTAAAATAAAATACATATTGATTTTTTTTTAATTTAGAATATAGATTTTCAAATGAAGAATGTTTTGGAAGGCAGACTGCCTTTGAAAACCTTCCAGCTTTGATATTTAGAGAATATAATTCGACTATATAAATAAAAATGCTGATACTTAAATTTTATCCAATTTTTTAAGGATTTTTTTTCGTGAATATTTTTATATATTTTTTAACTTTTCTATTTGGAAACAATGCATATTAATGAATTTTGTAAAAAATAATTTTAATTCTACTCATAAAAAAGTCGCATATTTCTCGAACAGAATTTAAAAAAAATTTTTTTTTTCTTTTCGATTTTTTCAAATCTATCCGCTGTTTTTTAAACATTTTTATATATTGTTGCCAATGATTCATTAAAATAATAAAAACGATCAAAATTTCAATTCTATAATTAGAGTAATACAACAAAGTTCATAATTTCTTTCAATCAAACTGATTCCAGAATTTTATGTAATTTATTAAAATCTATTTTTATTTTTGCAGGCTATTTTAGAATGGAACTCGGATCTTACGACTGGATTTATGGCCTCATAACAATAATTAGCTTATTGTGTGGAATATTTTCTGTGCTAACTCCAATTCTATCAAAGAGCACCAAGAAAACTCACGACAAACATATGGATGGAAGAAATCATGGTGAAACTAATCCAAAAAAAGAATTAGATCTGAGAGACTTCTGAGAGGGTCGGATGACAAAAGGCAGTGAAACCTAAAATTGTCAAGTATTCATTTCATGATCAATTGGGTTCATACTTAAAAGCTAGTGGTTAGAGAAGTTATTGACTTTCAAAAGAACAAAGGTTAGAACCATTTTCATTAGTAGAAAATATCACTACATTTTGTTACTTCAACTCGTATGAATATAGTAACTGAATATTTCTATATAATTTTAAAAATGATGGATATCGAAGATATGAAAATTAAAGTGTCTTTCTTGAATTAAAAAAAGTATACGCCAAACTTAGAAACTTGTTGCTAATTGATTTACAAGGTAAAAAAGAAAGCTTTTAAGGACCCAAAAGAATACGGTCTACAGAAAGTGTAGCCAATTATTAGTATTCAATGTAATCACCATCGGCATCCAGCTCATTTTGCCAACGTGTTCCCAGTTGTGAAATACCCTTGTGGTAAAACTCAGGGTTTTGGAAGTAAAGAAGTCCGTGAGTATTTGGCGCAAGTCTGCTTCATTGGTGAAGCATTTTCCACAATTGTCCACGGAATGAAAGAGGTGGTTATCTGGTGATGCGATATCAGGTGAGTAAGGAGGATGTGACACAAATTTTCCCAACCATGTCGCTGCTTGGTATTCCTGGCGACCAGTGAGACATGCGAACTTTTGTTATTGACCAAGAACAGTACACCCTTGCTATTAACTAGTATTGATTCCTTCTATTGCACACATTCCAGTTGGTGTGAGTACAAGTTCGTAGTGGCCGTTTGATCTTTTGGTAGCAGCTCATAGTGAACCACTTGATATATTGTACCCTAAACACCAGTTTCATCACAGAGGAACAAATCTCCCGACCTGAATTTGTGAAACCAATGTCATGCCGTACGTTCATTCACGGAACTCTCCCCAAACATTTGATATATTCGGCGACTTGATGCAGATGATAAAGTGACTTTGAAGTAATAAAGCAAACAACATCGAACGAGCTTCCTCGACATGTCCATTTCTATTCGCTATTGTACGAGGAGCGACGAGAAATAGAGTAGACTGATAAATGTGCGCGGTAGATTTGCTTTTACAACGACTAATATTTCTATTTTCGACTGGCCAGTGTCTCAACTATGTCTTACATTAATTTGCATACTTATTCTCACTTCATTCAAAGGCAACGAGAAAACTTTTTTGTTTACCTTATACTTCCTATGACGTCAAAATGCACGTAGAGTACATTCAGCGATATTTTGTTTTATAATGCGTCCATCCCATAATCAATTAAATTTAAATCTAATAGATCATTAACAGTTCTACGGTCACATTCCTTTCCACATTTTGTCTCTAATGTTGTCCATAATAAATGTTTCAGTGAAATTGATTTTTGTAAAATTGATTCTGATCAAGTAAAGCGGCGACTAGATTTTATTTGTGATTGTTTGACCAAAATAATTAGTAACTGTCGATGATGCAACATAAAATGCTTCATTATTTTCTACTATTTCACATATAGAGATGTAAAATTCCCAGAAATTTTGAACCACGGTAATTTACTCGGGAGTGTTGTGAATAAACCGGGAAATTTAGAGGGAATAAACTTAACCAATCATCTTTCCCTTAATGTATTGTTTTGTCTAATATGAAAGAAGAGAAGTAAAATAGGCTACAAAAATTAAATAAAACGTCTGGTCTGTCTTCTAGTAAAGAAATTAATTTCGTATTCAGAAAACTAAAAATACTTGTTAAAATAATAAAAATTATGAATTAATATTTAACAAAACATAACAAGAAATGTTTTTCAGGACTGCCAGAATAAAAATTGACATTTCCATGTATCTGTTGCGATAAATTCCTACAGAGAAAGAAAGAAAAGAAAAAACATTTTTCACCATTAATTTTTGAAGTTATTCTAAATTGGTCATAAACGCAAAATTATTTTCGTTTCCTGGAAAACTTTCTATTACCGTAATTAGTAGTAGAAATCATAAAATGAGTGAAATTTTATTCATTTTAAGAAAAAAATTTGATAAAAAAAATAAAAAAACTTTAAAAATTCCTAAATCACCTGAAAAATTTTAAAACTCTTGACTTTTCAAAATTCTCAAGGAAATAAACCCGTTTTTTCCCCTCCTTTACAACATTGTTCACATAGAAATAATTAAGGAGACACATTTCTCTTGCCACAATAAAGCTCTTTTCATTTTTTTTCTTTTTTTCGTTAGCTTACTTTTTTCACTCATTTGCGAAATTTATTCAAACAGGATTTGAATAAAATATAAACATTAAAAGACTTATTTATTATTAAACATGTCATTAAAAGGACAAAGTATTGCCATTAAGTTACTACATAAAATTGAATTGGATAGTCACTAAATTGAATTACGAATATGCACACAATATATGATGTAAGCAATCCACATTTGGTATTTGTCACATGACAAGTATTTAGTATAAAAGCACCGCCTCGTAATGTATTGATTTCATTAAAATAAAAAAATTCAAACATTTCTTCGTGTCCCCAAATATTTAAATATGTATTACACTGCTGCACAATTGCTAAGGATGGATAACACTATCATCCATAGCAACAACAAAAGGAAATGAAGCAAAATGCGGAAACTTAGAATAAGTGCGGGATATAGTAAGAAGGAGTATGCGTATTCAAATTTTTTTCCACGTCTGTTCATCACGTGATAGTGTTCATAAGAGCTTTAAAGGTTTTGACGCGTGTGGACAGTTGTTTCAAGTCAAAGTTTTACAGGAAAGATTTAATAGACGAACTTGAAATTTTTGGCATGCCTTCCCGACATCACTTAGATGATTTTATGCGTGGTCGAATTATTGGAAAGATCGAAGAAGGGCGAAAAATAACAGATGTTGCCAGGGAGTTCGACATCGCTCTCAGCGTTGTTTCACGGCTGTGGAAGTCATTTAAAACTACTGGATTGTGTAGTAGGCGGCAAGGGGAGGTCGTGTTAGAAGTATGACTCCTGCAGAAGACATATATCATCCTATCATCAAAAAGAAACAGGCGCATTACAGCTCAGAAGGTGGCAAATCAGTTTCTTGCTGCCTCAGGAAAGCAGATCTCCCGAAATACTGTTAATAGACGTTTGAGGGTCCAATTGACCAGACAGCACCGTACTGCTCGTTTGTAATGGTGTAGTGAGCATCGCAATCGGACTCAACAGGACTGGGCATGCATACTATTCTCAGATGAGGGTAGGTTGTCTGTAATCGGATAGGACGATATGTCTTCTGCAGGCGTCGTACTTCTAACGCGACCTCCCTCGTGCCGCCTACTACATATTCCAGTAGTTTTAAATGACTTCCACAGCCGTGAAACAACGCTGTGAGCGATGTTGAGCTCCCTGGCAACATCTGTTATTTTTCGCCCATCTTTGATCTTTCCAATAATTCGACCACGCATAAAATCATCTAAGTGATGTCCGGAAGACATACCAAAAATTTCAATTTCGTCTATTAAATCTTTCATGTAAAACTTTGACTTGAAACAACAACTGTCCGCACGCGTCAAAACCTTTAAAGCTCTTATGAACACTATCACGTGATGAACAAACGTGGAAAAAAGTTTGCATACTACTTCTTACTATATCCCGCACTTATTCTAATTTTCCACATTTTGTGGTTGCTATGGAGGATAGTGTTATCCGTCTTTAGCAATTGTCCAGCAGTGTACATATGATTACGTATTTTTTAATAATAGATATGGTTTACTTTTAGTAATAAATTTTTCTTTTATAGTTAATATTTTAACAAAAAAACTTCGAAAATAATCTCATGTGTTAGCTTTTTTCTAAATTCAGAAATTAATGCTAGTTATAGTTTAACCTATCTTTCCTTCTCAAGAAAGTTTGATTTGTTTATTCATGGCATACAAATATAAAATAAATACATAAATAACCCTACTATATGCAGTGTTATCTCTGCTTGGTTGTTGACAAATGTTCATTCATATGCAAGTATCACTCATTATTAAAAGAGCATTTCGGTATGCAGTGCGTTGTAGAATTAAAAACACTAGCACTTTGACGACAATATGATCGATAAAAATTCCATATTTTAAACATGAGCAGATTTTGACTTGAAATTACATGGTCATGCTGCAGCGATCGAAATAATTACCTCCACGTTTTTGTCCCGCAATTTGTAGTAATAACGATATTTAATAATTATCGTTTCTACGTTAGTTCTGAAGTTATATAACTTATTGATGAATACAATCATTTTAAATAATAAATGTAACTTCTACATGAAAGGATTATAGGGCCTAGCCTATTACAGTGCTATAATCATTTTGTTTTTACATTACAAGAACCAAACGACTTTTGATACTGCTGTCAAACAGCTAGTAAATGCCCCCACTGTTTAAGATGTCATCAATCACGCCCTGATGGTTCCAAAAGGTTGAGCGTACTAAAAATTAACGAAAAGAAAATATTCGAAGGCTGAGAAAGAACATTACTTAAAAATTCTTTTCTTTATGTAGTTCAGTATATATTAACTAGTAATTTTTTATTTTTTTCAAAATAAAAATATAATTCGAATTTTGACAGAAAGATGAAAAATACAGAATCATAATGAAAAGCTTTGTATTTGCAAAATTCATTTCAAGTTTTGGTTATTTGTATATTTTTATATTGTGATTCCTTGAAAAGCTGCCACTTTCTCCTCTCCCAATTTTATTTTTCACAAAAGAACAATTTTATATCTTAACTGTCGAATTTCAAATCGTTTTCACCATTTAAAAAATTTCAAATATTCAATTTTTTTTCCTGTAAAATATAAATTTTTATTTAAAAAAATGTAAAAATATTCAATTTGCGGAATAATAAAACATTACACGCGGAAAAACCATGTAAAGGTTTATTTATATAAAAGGTTATTTCACTAATCCATAACAATAAAAATTTAAGTAAAAAAAAAAAATCCTTTTGACATACATGTTTATCACAGAAATATTTTAAAAAAATTATTGATTTTTTGACATTTTAAAATATGGCAAAAAATAAAAGTATAAAAAGAATATCTAAAGTGTGTGATAGAGTAATAAAAAAAGGAAAATTATTATAGATTTTTACATTATAGATTACAGAAGCTAATAAGAATTTTATATTGCTCTCAGAAATCTATCTATTCAAGAGCAACCAGGTAACTAATAATGGTCAGCTTTTGATACTTCAGAAATTAACAGTTGTTTATTAAAAAAAAAAAAAATCAAAGATATGCATTTATAAAATAATATAAAAAGATCGGTATTTAATGAAGTGGTATTAAAGAATTTTCAATTAAAATAGAGGGAAAGGGATTGTATAATCTGGGAAGTCTACTTCACATATACAAAAAACGTGAAGTTGGATTAAGGAAGAAATACATATTTAAATTATATATGCAACATATTTTCTTCCCAAACAAACCAAATACAAGAAACTAGAAAAAAAAAAAACATTCCTGTATTTTCTGACTAATTTAAAGAACATACAGCATCAAAGTCTTATGCATGGTTCCAGAACTTTATGAGTCAAGTAAAATTTGTATAAGCTGGTTAAGTTGATATCTGTGCCACTACTAGTTGCAGCTTTTGTTCATAAGTATCCAACTTATATAACTTTGCATCACTAATTCTTTAATAATTATTATATTACTAGCAATGAATGCCATATCAAAGTTATGCTTAGAAATAGTCAGTAAACTTTTGAATTTTTTCGAATATCTGTTACTCTTATTCAGAGAAAACAAAAAATGTACATAAGTAACAATTTTATGAATCTGATTATAAATTATATAAAAGAGAATCAACAAACACACTATATAAAGCTATCAATTTCTTAAAAATTTGTAATATCTTAAGCTTAAGTGCAATAACAAAAGACAAGTTCTTACATTTTTAAGTAATTAATTTATTACTTACCTTTGTTCAAGAAACAATAAAATTTTTCATAGTGTAGAATATTGAAATAAATATTTATCTTAAAATTTGTATCAGCACTGAATATTATTTACAATTTGAAATTTTTTTTTCTATCTTTCAATCATTACTTTTAAAATATTATACTCTTGTTTATAAGTAGTTTGGAACATCAAAAGTGAATGATTAATATCAAAGGGATAATATATAACAATAAATAGGAAAATATGTAACTATGAAGTTATAAAATTTTCTTTACTATACAGAGCTTGACTAATTCAAGGGCATACAAAGCAGTTGTTCCAAATGCTCACATCAAATAGAAAGTTGGTTGTAGTGAAGCAAAAGAGGAAAAAGGGGTTCCAAAACAACTTTTTGTCCCAGGACCCAATTAGGCCAAGTTAGTCCCTGCTTCTATAATAGTTTCATATAATTTGAAACATTCTTTAATTCTCTCCTCTTTCCTTATTTGTTTTAAAAAGGCTGTATACATTAAACTCTCTCATTACATTATAAACACCACAGCAAAATATATACAAACTTTTAAAGAGAAAAACATTTTGTTTTGTATTACACTACAAATGGTTAAAGCAATTTATGCAGTAATATTCAATGTGACAGAAAAGATATATATAAATACATATATATCCTTTTACTCTCTTGCACTTTGAAGCTTATTGAATTTAAAAGAACAATTCCTGGTTCTAATAAAATCTAATAAACATTCATGCTGAAAGCAATAGTTAAACAAAGAACAGGATGAATTGAAGTTCTAGTCATTAAGCTATCAGAAAAATCACCATTTAAACAAAGAATATTTAGGTAGCTAAAACAAATTTTTCTAAAGAATACTGCATGTTTTTAGCCTGGGCACCTTCCTAATATTAAATTTCTTCTTACAGCTATTCACAGGATTTACTATCTTACAGTGAGCTATTTTAGTGTATAAGACTTTCCTTTAAAAAATTCATGATAGAAGATCTGCAGTTTGAATTAAAATAAATTGATTTTTAGAAACAATTTTAAAATTTCCAGAAATTTAAAGAGTTTTATTATATAAAAAGAAAACTTCTGCGATCTTAAACAATTTGAGAAATAATAATTTAACAGTTAACTTAATAAAGAATATTTTAAGTAAAATAAACAAAAGGATCTTTCCACTGATAAAAAGGATACTGGCTCATGGATCATCTAATGATTATTACTACTGTTCATTTTCAATTAATAAAATATTTGTAATCAATTTTAATAACTTTATTTTAAATAATCTAGTGAATTTAAATACCTTTAAATCATAATGTATACAACTATACCAATCAATTATCAACAACTGTGCTTTAAATCTAAATAAATATAATGTAAATAGCACATTCTTATGAAACCTTGACTTTCCAATTAGAGCCGGGCAATGGCACCCACTTAAAAAAAAACATCCATTGTAATGCAATATAACAGAGGAAAACAAGTGGGTAATAAAACTAAATCAGTTATACAAATAACATACATTTTTACGAAAACTTTGGTTTCAAATTAACTAGGTAGTGGTGGCCAAATTAAAAAAAAATCTGTTACAAAAGTCTGGCACAGGAGAAACTGTGGCCAATAAAGCTTATACAATAATGTAAATAACACCCATTTTTATGAAAACTTCCTGTGAACCACACTATTCTAGATTTAATTGAGCAATATAATTCAATATGAAACCTAAATATATTTTGAATATTTTCATTATATACTTAATAAATTACACAACTTAGTACATGAAATATTGAATACAATAAAATAACAAAGTAAAACTGATTACCATAGAAAAATTCAATTTCAAAACTAACTTTTAAAATTATAAATTCAATTTTGAAAATAAGTTCCAAAAATGTAAATTAAAATTAAACTTTTCAAAATTATAACCACATAATGACCACACTTTGTGATCAATAATGCTATTAATATATAATTAATATCAATTTATAAACTTGGTACATAATAATTTAGATATTAATAACTTAATTTAATAACACAAATACATAAAAAAAAACATAGGAAAAGTTTGAAGGGGTTTTTTCATCAAGTTACTCCATAAATTGCAATAATTGAACAGCAATCTACACATTAGGCAACCATACAGGTTCCTAAGATTTCAGCTATTTAATGGAAAACATGCAAATTTGCATGCATTTAGTTTTATGATATATCAATAAAAATAATTTAGATAGTTATAAAGAAAAGAATCTTAAGCCAGTAATTTCAACATTCATTACTGATTGGTTAATTTTTATTGGATGGAAATGGATTTTATTTCAAATGAAGGAACTGCTTAAATGTAACTTTCAAGATTAGCGCACATCACAAAAAGCAATATTCCATAATTTATTTATGAATGCACACACATTCATTTCATAACTGCTTACAATAAAACAAAATTACCATATCATAATTAATGCAATTAAAATTTATGTATATGATTAAAAATTAAGGAGTTAGATCCCAATATAGATATATATATATGCTGCTGGTAAGCAAACAGATTTAAAGTAAATGAATTTTATACTTCAAGGTAAGATTATAAAAATAGTTTTTATTTGGAATTTTCTTAATTTTACACTGAAAATATTTCAATAATAAAAAATGAATGTAGCAAAAATGTCAGAAATAAATACATTAAATTATATAAGTATGTATTAACTTAAATTTAAATATAACACTTGAAAGGTTTGGCAGTGTAAAAAAATTCTCAAATAGATTCTATTAATTGAAATAAAAAAATTAATTTGCATTATAAACTAAAATGTTATCAATAGATAAAAATTATATTCATAACAGAAAATAATAATATAAATATATTATACTAATATAATTATAATCTTTGTCATTAAATATTTGAAACATAAATTTAAATATTATCTTTTAGTCACAGGAAATATGAAATTTCAATTTTAAATACAAAAATGAATAATTTAAATCAAAACTGAAAATCTTGCATTTATAAATCATGACTGATATCAAGTTATTTTAATTTTTTCAATATTGCATCAAGAAATACTTCAATTTAGTTATAGAAAAACTAAGAAATTTACAGGAAAATACATTCAATTTATGGAAAACTTTAAATTTTTTATAAAGATAATAAAAAACAAATAACAATTATAAATTATCTGTTTTATTTATTTGTACCTTTCAGGCACTAGTGTGAAATTGGCTATATAAAACAATTATTAATCTTCTAGGAAGAAGTAATTTCCACCACGCTTTTGTTCAGAGTCTTTAACAGAATTTAATTTATTAATTCGAGGTCGGTAATTGTTTGGATCTCTGCGAAAAGTTATATTTAATAATTCCAAGAACTTGTTCATGCCGGCAAGTAGAGTCTGAGGAGCATTGGCCATAGTCTCAACAGATGGCTTTCCTTCAAATACAATAACTCTATCAGCTAAGTAAGTAGCCATGATGAAATCGTGCTCTACAACAAACCCAGTTTTCTTAGCATGCAAGATGAAGCGTTTAATAACTTTTGCAGCAACCAGACGCTGCTCGGAATCCAAGTAGGCAGAAGGCTCATCAATAAGGTATACGTCAGCTGGCTTTCCTAAGCATAGCACCAAAGCAACCCTTTGCAACTCACCTCCAGATAAGTTGCGCACTTCTTGGTCAATAATGTTATCAATCTGTAATGGTTTCATGACATCAGCAATGAACTGAGGATGAACATAAGCATCGCGTACTTTTTCATGCAATAATTGACGAACAGTGCCTTGCGATTTTGGTGATATCTTTTGTGGTTTGTAACTGATGTTGAGTGGTGGTACAGTTCCACCTTCATCTGGTACTAATTTACCTGCCATCATCCTAATAAATGTAGTTTTCCCAGTACCATTTTCTCCCAACATTACTATTATTTCTGAATCGGTAAATGTACCAGCACTCACGGACATTTTAAAATTTCCCAAGGTTTTAACCATTGAAGGATATTCATAACGGCACATTCTCTTGATTTCTTCTTCAGAAGCAGTTTCAGAAACTTTGAATACTAAAGACACATCTCTAAAGCGTAAATTTTCAGTTGGAACAAAGCCATCAAGGAAAATATTGATCCCTTCACGAACAGAGAAAGGCATAGTGACCACACCATATGCGCCAGGAACACCATACAGGCAACATATAAAATCAGATAAATAATCTAAAACTGACAAATCATGTTCAACAACAATAATATACTTTTCAGGATGTATAAGATATCTAATAGCTTCAGCAGCTTTCAAACGCTGCTTAACATCCAAGTAGCTGGATGGCTCATCAAACATGAAAATATCAGCTTTTTGGATACACACGATAGCACAGGCAAATCGTTGCAATTCCCCACCTGATAACTCTTGAACTTGACGTTCCCTAACATTCCCTAAATCTAGCATCTCACAAATCAAATTTTGATTTTTCAATTCATCCTTTTTATCCAGAAGTTGTTGAACAGACCCTTGCACGGCCTTAGGTATTTGATCAACATATTGCGGTTTAATTATTGCCTTCAGATCATCTTCTAAAATCTTGGTGAAGTAATTTTGCAATTCAGATCCTCTGAAATGTGCCAAGATTTCTGTCCAGTCAGGGGGATCTTGAAATTTTCCCAGATTTGGTTTCAGTTTCCCAGCAAGAATCTTCAAGGCAGTGGATTTTCCGATACCATTGGTGCCGACTAATCCTAAGACCTCACCTGGTCTGGGTGTCGGTAATCGATGAAGTTTGAAGGAATTTTGACTGTATCTGTGAGTCGTGTCTTTTTCTAGATTACTTGGTAAATTAATAATAGAAATTGCTTCGAATGGACATTTCTTGACACAGATACCACAACCGATACACAGGTCTTCAGAAATGGTTGCGATTTTGTCATTGGGAGTCACCTCGATACATAGTTTGCCCATTCGTACGACAGGACAAGATTTTTTACATTCTTGTTTACATCGTTTTGGTTTACACTTATCATTGTTGACAATAGCAATTCTCGTTAATTTGTCTTGAGTTGCCATATTGTTTATTTGACACGTGCAAGACCGTCACAATGGTGAAAATGCTGATAAAAAAAATTAAAAAAATTATGAGCCGGTTTTAAGCATAAAGTACTGCCATATTTAGGAAAAATACAAATAATTAATTTTGTTTCTGATATAAATTAAAATTTATCATTTTTATTTAATTTAAACAATTAGGCAAACGAAAAATTAAAGTGTAAAATATTTGAGTAAAGATCAAATACTTTAACAGTATTATTTTTAAATATCTATTAGCCAATAAAGTTATTTGAATTTACATCTTATTAGCTTATAAATCATAATTAATATCATTCTTCAAATATTAATCACTATATTAAGAATAAACTATTATAATATTTTTCAATTTTCTAGAAGTTACTACTTTCACTACTACTACTTCAACGAGAAACTCATTTTGTTTGTTTTGGTTTGCGAAATCGCGAAATGTATTCGCAATGTTTGCATAAAGTCTCATTAATGATACGTTGCACAATTAGGAAATTATAAGTCGGAGATTTATTGTTTTTTTATAAATATATATATATTTTAATCATTAATGTTGTTAATTTTATCTTATGTTTTGTTATTAATTCCTGATGGTATATGTTTATAATTTTTGAATATTAACTTTACTGAAAGAATGTAGATACATTCCTTATTTCTTGCAGTTTTATGGAGATAGATATTATGAACTTCTGAAATAAACTGCAAAATATAAAAAATTTGAATCTCAACAAAATGTCTATACCAGCAAGTATTAACATAGCTTTAACACCTTCTGTGTACCTCATAAATGTGACACTTCTGTGTCTTATCGAAATGGTAATTTTTATATATTCAAATATGGGTAATAATTTTATAGTGTAGAATGAATTTTGCGCTTTTCGTAGTTCATAATATTGTGGTTAAGTCGGTTTTTATTAAAGAAGTAATCTTAATAATAAATTATTTATCCTGACTGAAAAAACTGTTACTTATAGATTATATATTTTATAGATGTTTAGAATGAAATTTCAAAGGCTTCAGTTTGAATCTTGAGTTATTTAAGTATTTGATTTCGGTGATTTTAAAATGAGATGAATTAATTATGTATTAATTAAAATTCTTTTTTAGTCAATTATGATCAACAGTGAATATATACTCGCTCATGTTAATATCTAATGAAACCACACACATAAAAATTCTTTTTTTCTTAGAAACGTTACTCACTAAAATCATATTGCAATAACCAACAAAGGGAAAATACTGAAAACATTGTATTTTATCTCATTTCATTTTTGTTTTTTAAAAAATAACTTGCCTTTATGAACTAAATTTGAGGTATCAAAAAATTGTATTTCATCTCAGGATAAAGTTACAATTTAATATGCTTTTAACTTTTTTAGTTAAAAATTTAAAAAATAGACATAGAATTTTTTCTGAAAATTGTATTTTTGGTTATAAGTCTTAAAACTTATGTAACAAAAACACTTGAGTTATAAACAAAATATATGAGAAAAATCAAGCTATGTATATCCTAACTAAATTTTTGCTGAAGAATTGTTTGTCTTTAAGAACAAAACATTTGGAGATATTCTATTATATAAAACTTAAGAATATATTATTTTATATATGTATTATATTTTTTCAAATTCTTGATTCTAATTGAAATTTATATTTGAATTGCATTGTTAAGATTGTATGATTAATTGCAGTTTCTCTTTTCATTTCTAAAAATTATATTTCTTGTGTTTTACTTATTTATGTAAAGTTACCATCATGGAAATAAAGTTTTTCATGATTATAATAAATCCATAGAAACCAAAGTATTTGTCTAATCTTGATTACTTATCAATTTATGTTTTGCATCAATAACTTTTTTTTTTTTTTTTGTTTTTTGTTTCAGTGTTAAATCTGATTTTTACGAACAACTGTTGGATTCTGTTTTTAGCATCAGCTATCTTTCTTAATTGTTTATATTATGTTGCATTATTTCATTTACAATGATCTTTATATTATAAGAATATGCATTTATAATATACCCCTCACAATTACTGCATAAAATGCTTGTGGTATTTGTCTAGGTCGCTTATTAATTATCTGATTTATAGGTGTCAAGCCAAACAAAAGTAAAGACAAATAAGAAATACTAATTTAATTATTTGCTTATTTCAAGAAAATTATGCCCTAGGATGTAATGATCTGAAATAGAAATTACTATGTTAAAAACTGATTTTGATATTAATAAGAATATTAACCCCATAACCGGGTATCCTGAGGTAACTCAGGCAAACATATTTGTGTGTTTTCCTGCTATCCCAGCCGTTTAGTAGGGGCAACTGGCTTCACTGCAATGCTTTAAATTCAACCCTCAAAATTGATGGATTACCATGAAATAGTAGTTGGGAAACTTATTTACTCAATAGTCATGGTTGATTTAACTAATGAAAGCGAAAATCAAAAGTGTTTCAAGGAAAGAACAGCTATTTACATTTTACTTTTCTATATTTATTTGCATTAAGTTTTAATTTTAAAGGCTATCTCTAAAACTAAAATTTAAAAGCAACGTATATAATACTTATTTGATTTTTTTACCATGTTTTTAAATTATTAATATTTTTTAGTTAATTTACATTTATCAGTTTCCCAAGGAATCTGAAAATTCCCAAGTTCCACTAGTTAGAAATTTGTTAATACTGTCAATCCTAATGTCCAATTGATATAATCAAAAACACCAACCGATCTTTCTGCTTTCTTCATTCCACTTGTAAATAATTAAAAATGTACTACATATGCATTAATTTCTTGTTTACTCGAGAATTTGACTAAACATGTTTTGAAATTTTTCATATTGTTGTTAGCTTCACACTACTCGAATTTTCAATACAATACAATATAATATTTCCAGTATTGGTTAAAATACCAAGATCCAGGTAATTACAAAAAATGAAGGAATTAATCATATTACGTAAGTATTTTTGAATTTTAGAATGGGACTTATATTATTCATTATTCAACAGAAATTATATTATTTTGTTACGATTAAGGTCTATAACTTTACAAGGAAGCTATTATTTTTAGCAAGAAAATTTTAATTTTGATTTAAACTTTCTTAATTTACATTTTGCTTTAGGACTGGCAAATGATATTAAAATACATCAAGAATTGCTAATTTCAGAAAAATTATGAGAAATATCCCCTTAAATGTTTGCTTAAGAAATGCATATCTATTTCAGGGACATTATAATATGATTTCACCATAAACAAAAATGAAATTTAAATGCTTAAAAAATGTTTGAATATAGTAATCACAAGCATTTTTCCATATAAGGAAAACTGAGAAGAACATGTTAAATCATTTAATGTCTTTATTGTGAAATTTAAAATTATTTTAATAATTTTTTGTAAAAGTAAGGATATTTTAAATTAATATTTTGTAAGTATAATTTAAAATCATTAAGTTAAAGTTACTTGGAAATTCCGGAAAATATGAAATTTCCTTTATTAATCAAAAAATATTTTCATTTACTAATTTATTGATTACATTTTAAGTATTAAGCTTTTTCTCATATACCTCAATATCTAAGTGCTTTGCACTCAAGATTATACTTTCACCCTCTTGAAACATAATATTTCAAGTAAGCACTATGTTATGGCTTTTTTTTTATTCTTTTAGTATGTTTTGGAAAAATGACTTCTTGTTGTTCAATGACTTAATTCTAATATTAAGCTAAATAATTTGACCTTCAATAAGAAGTTTCTAACATAAGAAATAAATTTTATTTTTGTTATAAATTAATAAATTATGATACATATTTTTAACAGGTTAAATTTAATGCAAAATTAGTACTTTTGAACTAGATAAAATATTCATTTCTGGTTAGTGAATTTATGTTTAAAAAATTAAATTTTGTGAATATTTACTTCTTTAATCAAAACGATTAAAAATATTATGTGTGTGTGTGGTGAGAGAGAGAGAGAGAGCTCAGAAAAAAACTAGGAAAAGGAAAAATGAAACCTCATGAAATTAAAATGGATGTTGAGACTTCTGACTTCTGGCACATCATAACGTGTTTTCATGTTCGCAATAATTTTTTGTATATGTGTTTGTGCATGCTAAAATACATCTATGTACGAGGGTCACTTTGAAATTTTTGTGATACAAATAGGTTTTTAAAGTTATACTTACAAAATTTTAGGTGTGTTCAAACTAGTCTCTCTTCCAGCATCAATCCACTTTTGTAGACGAATTTTCCACGGTTTAAATGTCTCAAGCCATTCATTTCTTGGAATAGATGAAAAAAATGCATTTATAGCCACATCAATCTCTTCTGAAAATGATGTCCATGTATATTCTTTTTTAGATTAAAGAATAACCTAAAGTCGCATATAGCTAGATCAGGTGAATACGGCGGATATTCACTTAATTTAATTTGTTTTTGTTTAAGAAACTGAACTGTTAATCCAGCTGTATGTGAAGATGCATTGTCCTTGTGAAGCATTAGTCCCTTAACATTTAATTCTTGCAGAATTTCTGGAAGACATTTAGTGGTATACCAATTTGCTGTTATTGTCTTCTGTCCTTCCAACTTGATAGCTTTGACCAAGAAAGAAAAACGAAAACGGCATTCATCACTTTTTTCAGTGTGCGTTGTTTTTCACTATTATCGGCGTGGGATCATCTTCAAAGACCCATACTTTGCTTTCTTGATGTGTTGGAACATGAAAAAATGGTATGTACATTTCATCACCTGTTACAATTTTAGAAATGATGCGGTGGCCACCATCATTTTGCAATTTAAGAGTTTCTTAACTGATTCTGACATGCTCCCTTTTTGGTACTCAGTTAGATTATGGGGAACTCAACGGCAAACTACTCTTTTCATATGTAATTCTTCATGAATGATTTTGTGTATGGCTGTGGATCCAATGTTAAGTTCCTTTTGTATCACTTGGTAGGTTGAGCGATTATCATCCATTAGCATTTTTCTTATGTCAGACACCTTATCAGGGATTACTGTCGGCAGTGGCCTTCCTGTGTGTTCTTCATCCTGAAGAAAATTGCGACCTCTTCTAGATTCTCAAAACCATCTGAATACTGTAGCACGAGCTCGAGATTCATCACCAAATGCTAATTGCAACCGTTGAACGCCTTCTTCTTAATTCAATCCTGCTTTAAAATCGTAGAAAATCATAGCCCAAAAGTGTTTTCACTTCAACTCCATTTTCTCTTCTGTTTAGAATTTATTCTACGCTAAACAAGTTGAAGTAAGTCAGTAAAAAATCATCTTATGTTAACTTTACATGTTAAAATACTTTGTATGTTAAAATACTTTGTACTATACTTTAACTTTACATGTTAAAATACTTTGTATTTTAAAATGAAATGTTATTTGTATTTTTAAATTCTCGTCTGTGAGTATCTCAAAAATTTCAGAGTAGCCTTCATATATAATGATATTTAAAAATTATAATATGATATAATTATAATATAATCATTGTGATAACTGTCTTATATTTTTTTTATTTTATTTTAAGATTTTTTAAATAAAAAACTGTTTAGAAATAAATTAAATTTCCTGATAATAATTTACAAAATAATTAAATAAAAATTCATATTTAGTATAATAAAAATTATAATAAGGACTTTGAGAAATTTTCAAGCAGAACATTCGTAAAGCTAACCGCGAGCACATGTTGGTTTCTACAGTTATGACAGCAATTGATGGGCTTCCCCGCTGTTAGTCATTAGAATGTGATTATTGTAAGGTGGTCCAGGGTACAACGGAAATATGTCTCATCAAAAATTAGAGGCTTTTGTATTCTTGACAAGTGCTAAAAGGGGGGGAAATTTGCATTGCAGGGATAGCCAAAATTATGTTTCCACCTTGAAACAAAAATGATGCACTTTCTTCGCAGAACCCCTGACGATTAAGTTGTTAATCTTGTATAATGATTATGTTAAAGTATCCTGATTTGAAACAAGGATTACTAATCTCAAGTATAAATTTGTAAACTGCAATTCTTGATTAAAAAGTATTTAAAATTACCAAAACTTTTATTTTTGATGCATGGTCTAGATTTGAATATGGTGATATATATATATAATATCATATTGATAACTTAACTTTAATTGTTTTAATTAATAATTGCATTTTATAAGAATTATTTAATTTTATTGTTGTATTATATATAGGAAATCAGTTTTTATTTTGATGTGATTCTGTAAATTTCCTGGTCTTTTATAATCTATTCTTTTATGTTCCTATACATTTATTTTTTAAACTATTGTTACTTTCTTATTTTTAAAATATTCAGCATTTCATCTTTAAATTTTTAACTACCAAGTGATTAGCTTTTGGTTCAACAGTTTGTAAGTTTGAATCTCACCTTAAGCATAGATAGTTGCATTTGGAATCCACCATAAACCATAGGTCCCATTCTAATTAGTTCTCATGTGCAGAAAAAGACTGTTGAGTGACAAACAAACCAAGCTTAAATTTTTAGTCAAACTACTAGGAAAATAGTTAATACTTTGATCATCTATTTAAAAATTTATTATTTTACTGTCCTCCTTTGGAGTGATGTTTGTAATAGTTCAGTGAATGAATTAATTTCTAAATCCCGAATTATTCTATTTGTGCGAAAGTTAATTTTTGTTAAATTAGAGTGACAAACCCAACCTTAAAGTTTTTTTATTTGAATTGGTATTGTATAAATACCCTCAAAATGTAATTTCTCTCCTTAATTCAAAAATCAGTATCTTAAATGTCTTTCTTGTGATGTGTCATTGAAAAATAAGGAATAGATGCCATAATCCTGTGTTATGTTTTCTTAAATTTTTAACCAAAAGGAGGGAATATCAAATCTAAATGAACATTGAGCAGAAATCAATTATAAATGCATATTTCAAACATTAAATGTGTTTATGTGAGAAATATTCACTAATTAATTATTGAGTACAAATATTGATATAATTATTGCAATAGCATTTGAACAAACTTTATAGGATAAAAAATTTACAATAAAAAGTATTAAAATTACAAATGTTTTATAATAATATTGTACCTATTTTGATTTTAAATGAATAATGATGATAGAGGATAAACATTGGGGGTATTATGATTTTTCAGTAAAAGAAATAAATATTAAATTCATATAACTATGTATAAACAAAAGCAGGCAAATGTCAAAATAAATTTTAAATAAGATTATCTGCTCAAAAATTTATGCTCATATTTATAATCACAAAATTTAAACAGTTTAAATTGTTATGAAGAATTTTAAACATAACAGTTATAATAACTAATTATGCAAAAATCCTATAAGAATTTCAAAAGAAATTATTACAAAATAGATTTAAAAGAATAAATAATTGCAAAATAATACAGAAAATTTTATAAATAAATATAAGAAATGAATTATTTGCATTATAATTCTCCAGAAATCAAAACTTTAAAATAAGGTGTTCAGAAATATTTGAAAATTAAGACTAATATATTTTTATGTGATGCCAAAAGTATTACAGTTATTAAAATATTTAAATGTAATTGGAAATGTACAGATGTTCTGAATCATTTTATGGCTTACAAGTTCTGAATGCATTTCAAAACAAAAAAGATCATATTCACCTGAAACAACAAATTCATGTCAAACAGATTGGATAGTATCTATAGCAAAATTAATATTTCCTTAAACTAAGAATAATCTTATACATATTTGTTTAGGTTAAGGCAAAGGAGTGTCATTATTTTTTTGAGAATGGAAGTGTGAAGCAGTTCCGGTGAGTATTCTTTCTCTCTAAAGTTTTGAGCAATTTGTATAATTTTGATTATATAAAACCATATTATATATATACTGTCTAAAAATTCTTGAAATGGTTTTTAATTCATTTTTACATATAATAATAAAATAATTTTTAATATGTAATCCATCGAGAAATTTTATTCTTACAAACAATTAATTTAATTGTTTCACTTTATTTATTTAAATAATCAGTTAAACTACCTAATAATATTGCTAATAATATTGCTAAATTTTCCAACTATTTTGATGAACATTTTAAATTTTTTTTACCATCAAGCAGCTTTCTATCATAATGTTTTTATCCAAATTATATATTTTTTAACTTAAACGTATTTCATGCATGTTTTATATATTTGTATTTCTGCCTTTATATAAATCCACTAAAATGATTTTGTATTTATATACTTATATTTATTTCACCCTGCTGCTCTCTTTTTAAAAGTGTAAGTTGTTTTTAAACTTCAAACAAGAATCTAAGTTGTGAATTTGATTGTTCATTATCAGTTTAAATCTTGTATTCATGTTTTCCTGTTTATAGTTAAAAGTTCTGTTGATTTATCACCAAATTTCTTCAATAAAACAATAGTATTTAGAAATTTCCTAAAATTTCCTCATATTCAAGTTGTCTCCTCAGAATATTATTTCTGTGCACTGTATATTATCTCTTGTAGCCTTTCTTTGTTTTTAAATTTTAAATTAATAATCTTTGTATAATTAGCCATGACTTGTTCTGTAGACCATTTGAGATAATGGTTCTTATATTCTGAGCTAATGATTTTTGTATTTTTATGTATGCTAATGATTCTCATAGATTAAATTTTAAATTAAAATCATAGTAGTGTTTTAGGAAATTTCTATATTGTTTTATTGTAATAGATAATTTTATTGTAATAGATAGTAATTTCTATATACTGTTGTTCATTTGACTTAATGATCTATCAAATAACTGGAGATTGATTTTGCTCCTTTAGATGTATGCTCATGGGACTGACATTTTTCCAGGTATCTTTTTGCTACATGGAATTTGTTCACTATTTTTTAAAAATGTTGCTTTTGAAAGGACTTTGGTTGATAAATATTGAAGTGCTTTATTATAGCTTTTCATCTTTTGATTGCCCGCTATTGTGTCAATACTTCTGTAAATGCCTATTAGGCCTAAAAATAGCGATAAGGTTGCATTTTTTAGAGTGGAGTAATAGATCCTAAGTTTGGACCCATTCACTTTGAGTGTCAATGTAGTTAAATTGTTCATTCTTATTTTAAGGAGGAATTTTTTCACTGTACAGTGATTTTTGTTGGAAATATTGCAAGGCTTAAAATTATAAAAGTTTGTGTACATTGCAGAAATTCCCTTGATTACTATACTCCTAGCATTTTCTATTCCAATTGTTCCATTATGTATGTTCAATAGGATGAAAAATGTTTCATGTTAACTCAATATTCTGAATGTTTCATACATTAATGTTTATATTCTTGGTTTAAGATTCTTGGATATAAGTCACAAAAAATTTCAAATTGAAGATAATATTTATTTAAGATGCTTTTTTACACTCATTGCATTATTTTGCAATATTCAATAAACAATATCATTCTTACAAATGAAATTTGGTGCATAAATCATCGATTATTGAACTTAAACAGTCAAAACATTAACTTATGTTTGTAGTTTCTATCGTACAGATACAGCATATGACTTGTAATAATCAATTGCAGTATGGAAAAAAATAGTTTAAATTATGCAAAATCTCCATAAATTTACATTTTTTTAAAGAAGAAATGTAAATCATTAAATGATATAGATTAATGAAAATAGTTAATTTTTGTGAAATATCAAAATTGTAAATTTTTCAAGCTATGCTGATGTGAAAATTGTTAATATTTTTCAATCTTGATTTTTTTTATTTGAAAATTGACTTAGTGCTATTTTTTTGATGACTCCTACATTATATGAAATATTTCAATAGATATTGTCTATTTGTGTTATTTATGATTTAACTTCAA
Source organism: Latrodectus elegans (assembly GCA_030067965.1). Lineage (NCBI taxonomy): Eukaryota > Metazoa > Arthropoda > Arachnida > Araneae > Theridiidae > Latrodectus > Latrodectus elegans. The sequence goes on from CM057815.1 coordinate 2,588,362, forward strand.
TAATGCTTATTTTGATTAAAATATTTTTTAGCTGCAAGATTTACGAATTTTGCTGTGGAATACATTGTTGCAGATCTACTGCTATGACATTTTACCAAATGTGGTATTTTTGGTAAGCTATTAATCTATATTTCAATGTTTCAAATACTTATGCATTGATTGTGAAATCTTATTTCTATCATTGTGAAATTGTGTGATCTTCTTAATCTTAAGTAAAATAAAGTAAAATAAAATTCATAAATAAAAGAAAATAAATAGTAAAATGTGGATGAAATATTAGAATTACTTTAAAAATAAAATGGATAGTTAAATTAAACAATAAGATGTGTGAGGTGAATACTCTTTAATTACTAAGTTTATTTTACTTCTCACTTGCTTACTGGTTCATTTCTAATTTTGTACTAAATTAACATTCTTATCGAATTTCAACATTCTTGCATAAATTTGCTACCCTCTAATGGAGGAAACTTAAAAACTTTGATTCTGTTCTAAATACATACCTATTACTTTGTATGTCCAAAAAAATATGTTAATTTGCAGTTATTTACCAATATATTTTTAAACTTTTTTTTGTAAAATTTAGTCAATTAACGGTCTATGTATAGATATATTTCTAATCATGTACTTATTCCATATATGTCATGTTTGAACAGCTGTATTTTTAAAAGCATACATTTTCCTGTTGGACTGTTTTAGATTACTGTGAAATCTTAAAGTGTAAAAATTGTTTTTTCAATTTTAAAAATTCAATGGACCTTAAATTAAAAGTTTAAATTAAATCATTGTTAATGAAAATCTCAGAACAAAAAATTTTATAATCTAGAAGAAATGAGCAATGTAACCTGTTATAAGTATTCAAAATGTAAAATTTGTCAATGTTTAAAAAGTATTGATTCTATATTCAATATATATCTGTCTCTGAGAGAGTATTTTAAATGAAGTGCAAATGAAAAAGGCAAAGAATAAATATTTAACATAGTTAAATAAATAACTGAACTTATAATTTTTCTTTCCTTTTATATCTCTTTATATAAGTATGTTGATCAATACCTCTGGTTGTTTTTGATGGCCAAATTAATAATCATTTGTAATTTAAGGGTTATAAATGTAAACTTCAAATTGTATGTTTATAAAACTTCTGAAGAGAGAGAGAGAGTATAAAATTATGTTTTGTTCGAAAAACACTATTGCTTTGTGTCTCTTTTCTTGTAGGTTTTCTTTTTTAAAAATTAAAATCTGTTTTTAATGAACAGACATTTTAAGCATTTTTTAAGAAGCACTTATATCATTTTTCGGTGTAATATTTACTCACAAAATATTTAATATAAGGAATTTAAAGGAATTAAGCTTTTATTTCTAACTTTATGGAATCTAAGTTTAAAGTTTGTTAGCTGTGAGGTATTTAGATTTGGGTATCTATCATTCAATTACCTAAAATTATCTAGTGCCTAATTGCAACTCTTTTAAAGCTTTTTGTTTTGGTTTGTCATTCAATAAAATGTGCAGAGCTACCAATTTTTTCGCATCATGTGTAAATTTTATACAAGATTATTAGGTTTTACATTTTTACTGATAGTATGGAATATTTTATGTATTTTTGTTTTCTTACATAAATATACATTTTTTTGCAAACTTTTAAAACAATATAAAATTTTTTTGACAGTTCTATGAGATTGTAGTAATTTTTTTTTCTCGTTACATATTGTGGAAAGCAAAAATTTGCACACCCTTTAACCTATCTGTGGGAGAGAAATTTTGGAGAAGGCACATTCCAGCTCCTTTTTATATCAGGAAATTATAAATTGGGACATAAAATGGTATAGGTATACTTCTGTTATCCTTTAGTCATGGAGCAAAACTCAGCCGTATTTATTTTAATTACTGTGATTGGAAGGCTATTGTTGATGGGGGAAGTTACCTCTGAGGCTTTCTTGGGTGAAATCATAAAGCAAGCATTTTGTCTCTGTCGTGACTCGTATAGTTGCTGGAATTTTGTTCAAACTAGCTAATAGTAAACCTAATAAAGCTTATTTTCAATTTTTAAAAAATAGTTACAGTGTAGAATTTTCATGTACTAAAGCATCATCTTAAAGAGTTAAGTTTGCAATTGTGATTTTAATATACCTCATGGTGGCTGTTTTTATATTTCTCTTCATGTCAAAGGCCCAAAGTATGCATAAGAAGTAAAAAGTATGGAAAGCTCATCTAAAATGGAAGTTTATTTTAAAAATGATAACAAGAAGTCACTCAGTCAGAACTATATTTTACTTCATTCTTTATTGAGCACCACATATCAATCAGTGTTGCTGATCATGCTGCTCCCTTTTATAGGAAAATGTTTCCTAAAAGTGAAATTGCAAAGCGTTATGGATATGCTCAAACCAAATCATCTGCCATTACAAAGGAATTAGCATTGGACATAAAGGCAAATATTATTAAACTCCTACAAAATTCACCATTTTCTGCTGCATGTGATGGGAGTAATTACAGCAATTCAAAATTGTAGCAAATTGTTGTAAACTTTTTCAATTCCATTTGTAAATCCATTCAAAGCTGCTTTTTGTAACTTCTAAGTATGACAGGGGATGCAACAGGAGAAGATATAAGCACTTTACTTTTAAACAAATTTGGATGATTAAATATCCATTTTAAAAATTGTATAGCATTTGATGCTGATATTGTAGCAGTAATGCAAGGGAAGAAAAAAAGTTTTTATAACCCATTTAAAGATATAGTAAAAAAATGTAATCACTATTGGTTGCTTTTGTCATTTGATAAATCTTGCCTCTAAGAAAGGTGCTGCAAGCTTACCTATTAAAGTTGATGAAGTTATAATTAGCATATTTTTATTTAAATTAAAGTTCAAAAAAAATTATATTCTGAAAAAAAATCAAGAATTGTGACAAAAGATACTCAGAAAACCCTTAAACATGTAACAAAACTACAAAATGTCTTCAAAGATTCATTGATCAATGAGATACTCTTTTGAAATATTTTCATGATATAGTTAAAGTGAAAAAGTGTATGTCATCTTTCAGCATAATAAGAATGAGAGCTAAAAATTCTGATATTAATGTACCATGTATCAAATCAAGTTTAAAAAGAAAAAGATGTGAAATATAGCCGGAGAATATTATAAAGAAATCTTTTGATAAAGTTAATAAGTTGAAATCTCGAAGTATATCTAGAGAAAAGAAACTTTTCCTGTTCTTATCTTCTATAAATAAAACTTGTACCCTGTTTTTCCTTTATAGCATAAAGATATTTGAAATGTATAATTTTTTACAATCTAGTCCTCTACAAATTAATGAACTTAAAGATAATATGTATAGCTTGCTGAAAAAAACATTAATTAAGTATATTAAGCCATCCATAATTCGAAGTTCACTTTTATTCAAAGTGCATTATCATTATTCTGATAATCAAAAAAAATCTTTCGATTTAGTCGTTTTTTTTCTTCCTCAGATATTGTGGCAACATTATCTGAGGAAGAAAAAAACTAAGTTTTTCTAATAATCGTAAATATTTCACCACTTTTTGTGATAATATTTGAAACACATTTCCAATAAAACAAGATCTTTTGCATCATTTGCAGTTGTCAAATGGGGATAAACTGGATGATGCCAAATTTTCAAGCCTGAGAAACTTTTTTCAAATGTTTCCATTTTTGCTGCCAATCAGAGATTGTGAGTCTGGTCATGGATAAGCCAGAAAATTAGGTTTCTTTTTTACAAATTGAAGATTTATCCAAGTTAAAAACTGAAAATGAAAATATTTATTCTCTGTGTTTTCAAATTGATGAAATTAGAGTGTAGGTAATAGTGACAGGAAATATGATTGAATTTCTAAATTTAAGTTATCTTTATTAGTGATACCTCATAATTATGCAAGTTTGAAAGAATTTTTAGTTTAGTAAAAAAGAATTGAAATTAATTTAGAAACTCATTATTTAATGATAATTTAAAAAATTTGCTTATTGGGAAATCTTAAAATGACGGGTTTTGTTATGAGCAAAAATTCAGTAAAAGTTTATCAGGAAAGGCTAAAAAACCCACTATTACAGCATTCAACTCTTCCAGTATATAAAATATGAAAGGTATTTATTTAATCAAAAAAAGTTTATGGAGTTTTATAAATCTTTAATCCAGAAGTTCTATTTTTATTAATTGTTGCTGTATTTCTAATTATTTTATTTATAAGCTGTTGTAAAAGTCTGACATATTTCTGTCCAGATAACTCATTTTTATGATTAAATGTTTCAAATAGTGTTTTAACAGATTGAGTTTAGTTTTTTTGTGGCATGCAATATATTCTGATGCAATATATCTAGATTATATGAATTGAATACTACTGAAGATAAAATTTTAATTAATAAATCTTTAACTGAATTAAGTTATTAGAATATACATTTTATTCAATAATTTATTTTTAATTAATCAAATATTTTAAATTAGATATAATTAAATAATTAACTTAGTTAATTAAACTTAAAAAATGTGTATCTGATAGACTTGTAATTTTCAGTTGCAAAGTTTTATTGAAGCACTTTTCCAAAAGTTGGCCATTATGTATATTTAGAGAATTGAATAATTAATGTTCTGGCCTCCAGTCTTCTTCTTGCAGCTAGTAGCATTGATTTCTACCTTGAGTGAGGTTGCTGTCCAAAATTCATTTTAAGCTGCTAATACTTTGATCAATTGTGTGAATAAATAAATAAAATATTGGGAAAACAAAACTAAGTCTATTAATATAATTTCCTTCTTATCATAGCAAATATAGTCAAACTAACAGTTGAATGGTTAGCTCTCTTACCTTTGGTTTGACAGTTTCTGGTTTTGAATCCCACTTGGGCTTGGGTTCTTGTATTGGTTCAGAATCCACATTAAATTGTATGTCCCAGTGTATGTGCAAAAAAATGATTATTGAGAAACAAACAAGCTATGTTAAATTAAAGATTGAAAATATTAACTCTTATAAAATTGCATGATTTTTATGCATTATTTTTATCTGCAGTTTGTTTTTGGCATAGCATTTCTACTCAGAACTGACAGAAAGAGAATAAAATAATCTTTGCTAAAAATTTGAGCATTATCTACATAATTTCTAAAGCAAGAGTTTGTACCACTGGTGAAAAAATAAGCATAATATTCTTGTTGAGAGAATCAATAATTACAGGGTTTGCACAAAAACTCCATAAATTACAAAAAAAAAATTTTTTTAAGGGCCCTCTAAAATCATGAATTACTCCTGTAATTTTTTTCTTACCTTGATGCATTTATTTTTTTCTAGAAAATCGTATAATTTATTATTATTATTTATTTATTTATTATTATTATTTTGTTTGTTTTAATATTTTAAAATTTTTGATAAAATTGTCAAAAAGCTTAATTTATTATTAGTTTTTAATATTACCACTGGATGATGCCATGATCTATATTTAATTTTTGTATTCTTAACAATTGATTTGTATTAATGGTTTCAAAATCTAGTTCAGTTACAATAATTTCATGATAATTCAGTTTAGTAGTATTAATACTTATGTGAAGTGAAATGATCACCAAACAAAATCAATATGTTACACAATTAAAACAGGCAATTTTAATTGATTCTTTTTCTATTTGCTGCTGTTTTTCTTGTATTGTATAAAATTCTTTCTCTTTATAAAATTCTTTGATTTATTAATATTTAAATAAAAAATTTTTGAGTTGAAACATACTTTCCATATATCCCTTCATGAAAATTGCTTACAATTTAATTGAATTGGGATAAATTTGTTTGTTAATGAAATAAAGACTGAAATTAATTTTTTTAATATGCCTGGTGGTAAGAGCCTTTTCAGCATTTTCTGAATTTTTTTATTCATTTGTTTCTTTAAAAGAAATTTTAGAGGTGAAATTCTATGGGTCCTTAAAGTCTTAAACGTTTGTTCAGTTAAAATTCATGTAGCAATATAAATTCTCTCTTTCAAGCAATGTTTCCTGACAGGGCTATTACAAAGCAATTCAGTTGTGCTAAAAAAAGTGTACTTATTTAACAGTTTTTAGAATTGCACCTTATTTTTCCAACTTATTGAAAGAAAAAATTAAGAATGTTTTTAATTATATGCTTCTCTTTGATGAAAGCGTAAATAATCATGTGCAGACAAAAGAATTGGACTGTCATTTAAGATTTTGGGATAATGCTACAGTTAAAGTACGTTATTACTCATCTGATTTTTTAGGTCAATCAACTGGAAATTTTTTGTTTGAAAAAATAAATGAGAAGTGCTTAGAATTAGGAACAAGTGGATTACTCCAATTGTCAATGGATGGCCCAAATGTGCACTGGTCTGTTTTTACTAAAATGGCTGATTTTTTAAAAAGGGAACATCATTTAAATATTGTAAGTGTTAGAAATTGCAGACTACACATTCTACACAATGCTTATAGCCATGAATGTTCCTCATTTCTAGAAGTTAACAGCAAGTGCTGTTTACAGACTATTTAAGGACTCACAAACTCGTAGGGAGGACTTTGATAGCCTTGAACCAGGCGTAAAATTTCCTTTAAAGTTTTGCAAACATCAATGGTTAGAAAATATAAGTGTTTTCAGTAGATTGCTTGAAATGTTACCATATCTTTAAACATATGTGCCATTTGTTCAAAACAAAAAAATTTCCTAATCCTAGTGTCAAAACTTTTGATTTTGTGCAGAAGTATACAAACGATGTACTTTTTTTCTGTAATTTTTTTGTATTTATTGTTTGGGAAGTAGAACCCTTTCTGACACTTTATCAAAACGATAAACCAATGTTGCCATTTATTACTGGACAGTTTCATGCATGGTTGAAAAGTTCAATGCAAAAGTTTTTAAAATAATCTTTGCTATCTGAATCTATGGGAAATGTCTAAAAACTCTAAAATTACTCATTATCTTATACAATGTATAATCCAGTGTTATATAGAATGTTGATAATCTAAATAAAAAAAATTTTTGTTATAGCTGTAAATTCATTGAAGGCTTTCGAAATAACCATTAATAATTTTAACTCAAATAAACAATAGTCTCATTAATGTTTATAATTATTTATTTTTATTATTTACAGAAATGTTTGAAAAATATTGCATGTACATAATGATATGCATATTTGGTTAAGAACAATTTTTAAAATAAAATAAAAAATTATTTAAGAATGTTGATACTTCCTGGTAATTTTTGATTTGACTCCTGGAAAATTCCTGGAATTTGATTCTTGGAAATCTGTACAAACCCTGTAATTATTATAAAGCAGTAGGAATTGTTTCTATGTTGCTATTAAAATGTATAATATGAGTACCATTGAGAGTCTAGAAAAAACATATTATAGAAATTATATTATCTAGTATTATTCATCAAAAAGTATAGTATTGTTCTATATAATCATTACCAAATCTCTTATATCTACTCTTAATCTTTGATTAAAAAAAATTTTGTAGAATATTCATTTTCAGCCATTTCCAGTTCTAGAGATGTATTTGTAGATTTTTATTATCCACTGATTTATAATTCAAATTAATTGGAATTACGAAGCCTGGTGGCTTAGTGGTAGCACTTCACGTTTTCTAGGCACAGGTCCAAGGTTCAATCCTCAGGCTGGACAAGATCGCTCAACCTTTCATCCCTTCACTGAGTCCATACATTAAGTACTAAGCATGCTTTAGAATTAGGATGACAGACATGGGCACTGTAAGCCTTGGCCCACTTGGGCTGTCATACCACAGATTTTAGTTTCTTAATCAGAAAAACAAGAATAAAATATCTGATGAGTAATAATAATTTTTTGATTTAATTTCCAATACTCAAATTTCAAGATACACTAACTTATTAAACTAAAACACAATAATTTCTGAGGGTCACCAAATATTTTCTTCAAAAAATTTATTAATACATTTATTTCTTTTTATATTTTGTGCCATACTTTTAATATCTTATTTTTTATTTTTACTCTTGAGAATTATATTTATTATGATAACTTCATATACATGTGTGAAAATGTTTTTATTCCTACCTTAGGTTATTAGTATTTCTGACCATACTATTCTGCTCTGGTGGAGGTTGGTGGTACAGACTGCGAAATCATGAGTATGTCTCAAGAGGCCCTCAAGTATTGCCAACAAGAGTGACAGTTTATTCTGGTAAGAATTTTAAAATTTCATTATTAATTTTAAAATTAAATGAATATATTTGTAAAAAAGTTATTATATACAAAATATAAGAATATGCTATCAAATTATTTGCGATTGCTAAAATGTATTCAATTTTTTATAAAATTTGTCATTTTTTCTCAAATTATCCTGTTATTTATTCGAGTATTAACTGTTGTTGCCAATAGATCGCGGCATGATCAATATTAGATTATTTTCATAACTGTTGACTAAACTTAAGATCCAGTTCAGTCACACTAGCTTCATGAGGATCTAGTTCTGTCAGGTCTGGATATAGTATTTAGATTTATGTTCGTGAAATGGTAATCACCAATAAGAGAGTGTGTGCAATGAGGTAGATGATTTTAATTGATTTTTTTCTATTTCTTACTGTTATCCTTATATTTTAAAAAAATTACTGGATATTAATCTTTAAATATGAAAATTTTGATAAATATACTTTCCATAATTTGGTGAAAGTTGAGTATTGAAATAATCAAAAAGTTGCTGATTAGTTATGTGTTGTATTTGTTAACAAAAAAAGATGAAATTATTAAAATTGCATATCACTTTTAGTATCAATTACAAAAAAGTTAATAATAAAATGTCCTTTGTATTATTTTGTGGTACGAAACATTTCCTGTTTAAGACCTCCATCTCTGATATGCAATGAATCAAGTAACTTAAATAAAATGCAAACATCTTTTTTTACTTGTCTAATGCATCTAAAATAAATGTATCAGATTGTAAATCTGTTTTAAAAGAATTTTGTTGTTGAAAAGAAATGTTTAAATCATTGCAAGATTTCAAGATTCAGTCAATCAACTTGATCAAAATCAATCAGATTAATAAGATAAGAAATTTGATTCCATTGATAATAGATAGATACTTATTTTACCTTACTCTCAAATAGACAGATTTATTGTCGCCAATGAATAATAGTTAACTTACTATCTCTTCTTTCTCATGGTCATGAATCTGTTGAACCTGAGTTTTCAGCGAACAAAAATTTGATAGTAGAAAATGTAGATAGTTAAAAAATTCTGGCTTATCACATCATTGACAATCACATCCAAAATATAGGAGCTGACAACTATGTGATAATTAACAAAGACTTATTTAGCTTTGCTTCTGGTGCTAGACAAAAAGTATAAATTATATTAAGATGGATTAAAACAAAGAAAAACAGCCGCTAACAGAGGGAAAGCAAAAGCAAAGCACTTTTGGAAAAAAATTACACTGAACATGAAAAAGCATTTGGAAGATGGCGTAAATAAACATAAAAAAAAATCTGTAATATAGTATGCTGAGGAAGCTGTAAGAACTGTTAAATTAATTGAACCAAACACATGTTAATACGGTACTTCAGAGAAGCAACAGTTTTTATTCAGTATTAATAATGAAAGCTTTAGAGGTAGAAAGTTAACATTTTTTAACAGCAATATTATACAAACATAAACAAGGAAAAACTATTGAATGTGCTAATTAGACCTGGAATAGAAAAATTTAGAATAGAAAATATATATATATATTAAATAAATATAATAAATTGTTTAGTTTTAAAAGATTTGAAAGTAAAGGGAAGAAAGAAAAATTCAAAATTGCTTTTATTAAATAATAATTGGATAAATAGTCATCCTTCAAACTTGATCTATTAGCAGTGTTTATTTTGTTTTTGATAAGTATATTTATTTAAACATTGGTTGTTACACTTTTCTTGAAATTCTCAATAAATTAATAAGTAGGAATCAAATAAAAATGTTTAAAAACTCTAAAATACATATTATTTTATATATAATTCAATATTTTGAAGATAACAATTTATTTAAATATATTATCACTCAAATTCCATCACACAATTTATTTAAATATGTTATCCTTATGTATTAATACTATTTTGTAGATTTTTATATTGTTAATAAAATAAAATTAAACTAAATGTTGCCTTTAAAATTTTTATTATTCGATTCTTAATTTATCTATTATAGTTTTGCTTATGTTTTATTGTTGGAAGTATCAATGAACAGGCATTTATCTGTTGATGGAAGTGATGACTTTTTTTTCCCATTTATAAAGAATATTTTTATAGCTTTCATTTTAGGGTCATTTTAATATTTTACATTTTAATTTGTTATTATATACTATTATTAGGAATATGGTGTTTAGTATTATTATTCCAATCATCCCTTTTTATATGTACTGTAAATCATGGCTTTAGAATGATCACTGAGCAAAATTTGTATGATATTGTTATACTTTTATTGTTATAAATATTTTATTGTGTTTTATCATGATATATTGTTGATAATTATATTTCAATTCATTTGATGGTAATTAACTTTGCTATTAAAGATTTTCCATTGAAAGATAATTTCTGTTCACAGTTTCAGAAAAGATAATTGCATCATTATTTTCATATTCTTTACAATACTATTATGCCCATTTAAAATGAACTATAGAAGAAATTGAAATTATTTTAATAATGATTCATTTTGGGTGCTCTCCATTTTCATGTTTGTGTGGCAATACCAGAATCTCATTTTTGTTGCTTCTTGCAGCATTCATCATTTGGATTAAGAATTACATAAATTATTAGTACATTCTGTTTGTTCTCCAAATACTTATTTTATGTTATTTAAAATTGAGATTTGTGAATACAGCTGAATACTCTATTTTATGTTTTTGATTATTATAGTCTGCAAAATAACTGCTTAAATTCTTCTTTAGCTGAATTTTTCATGCATTTCTTTTACCTGCATTTATTTGCATGATGTAAGACCTTGGGTTGGACTAATTGGTCAGTATCCTGTAATAACACCTCATAATTCTACATCTTAATCAAATTATGAGGTCAAGAATATAACTTTCCTTTTTATGTTATACTATGTCCATGTAATAACATTAAATAATTTGAAAATTTAAAGTGTGCAGTGCTTATCAAGATGAGGCAATGATACTTGACTTCAGTGCTCAGTAAAAACTTGATACAGCATATCACTTTTTATAACTCAAGTCAACACTATTATTTAAAAGTTTTAATAGTTATTATATATATATATATATATATATATATATATATATATATATATATATATATATATATATATATATATATATATAAAGCAATTTTTTAAAACTTGATGAAAAAACATTTGGATAAGTTCTACTTTTTTACTAGTAATATTAACTTATAATTTGAAATATTTATCATTTCTATTTGATGCAAATTTAGGACCCATACGCACTCAGCAATATCCACCAATGAATCCACCTGCAACTGCACCTATGCAAAGCATGACTCAGACACAGTATCAGTATCCCCCACCACCTCCTTATTATGGGCCGCCCCCTAGCTACGATGCTGCGGTTAATCAACCTCAGCCACCAGCAAGACAAGGCTAATTTTGTAATGTAAAGTAAAAATTGCATTTTAATATGTATATTTTGCTCTTGTACAATTTTTCAATGTTTATCACTGTTTCCAAAGATTTTTCTAAGTTTTAAATTTTAATCAAGTGTCTTCAGATGTGTATAAGTTGCCTGTTTTATTATTATTAGAAGTTGTTAAAAACAATAAATTGTTTTCTAATTTTATGCATTGTCACTTTTTTATTCCTTTCACAATAACCAAGCCACAATTTTGGATAATTTCCAACAAATTTCAATTTATATGTTTTATTAGTTTGTAATTATAAATTCTATTATAATTATCAATTCTATGTAAAATTAATTGAAATAACTATCTGCAGATAATTCTTAGATTTTTATTTGTTGGATTGAGTACAGGAAATGCAATATTTTTTAATGAAAATTGAATAATTTGTCTGAAATAGAGCTCTTCTTTTTTTCAAGGATTTTTAGAGACTTAAAATCCCTTCCTGGCAGGGGATATGACTTTATATTTTGTTGGATATACCAAGCCACATATTTCTTGATAGAAATGAGAGAGCAGCTGCTAAGCTGCATTTTACCCAATTCTACCCTCAGTCTCGCTCTCTGATGTGAGAAAGGGTAATAAAAAGTTTATTTATTCTCTGTAGCAGGAATCGTGGAACTTGCAGGTCAGCAATAAACTTCATGCCATTTCCTCATCAATAATTTTATTATCTACTTTATCGTTACGAAGTGCTGATGTCTGTTTGACCCACCTTCCTATCAAACACACGTTTCAACATAGCCATTTTTTTAGCATTTTAAATCCATGGTGTAAAGCGTGTGATGAACTTTATATGATATAACACATTTTAATCTCATGTCATGATTTTAACCATCTACATTAACAATTTTTTAAAACTGATGTTTTAACCTTGTTAGATTTATTGGGGAATCCGCCCCACAGAAACCTATTTGCCATTTTGAAAGCAATAGGTTTCTTGCATTAAAAAAAATTTCATTCATTTATTGTATATATCTAATTTTATTATTTCTATAGCTTTTAATCATACTGTTTGAAATCATATTTTTGGCGCAGTTTATCCTACACTTACTTCCAAAAATTAAGCACAAAGATGTCAAATGCAAAAAAAATCAACAAATACTGCTTTGAATGACACAAAATTCGACCGTAAAGTAGAATATTTATTTATACATAAAATCTATAATTATATACAGAAATGAAAACAATATTAAATTTTTGTATGTTATCAAATAATGCCATACTAGATATTTAAACAGAATTTTACTGTAAAGTGAAAATAATCAGCATAAAATGAAAAAAGGACATTAATAAGGTATGTGATCCCCTCTCATCCGTATGCAAAGTTAACACCTTGTGACCATGCTTTCAATTGTGTGGTCAACCACTGCGGAATTAAGCAATAGCCATTCTTGTAGAGCAGTTTCCAGCTCAATAAGATTGGCTGGAGGTGGGAAACGTGAAGATACAGCGTGGCCGAGAGCATCCGAAAGATTTTCAATGGGATTAAGCTCGGGCGAATATGTTGGCCATGCCGTACTCGTAATCCCTTCACTCTTTAGATAGTCATCGACGATGTCAGCTCTATGGGGACGCGCCATTAGAACAAAAGTAGGGTCAACTTCTGCAGCGTTCAATCTCACAATGGGTTCTCGGGTTTCATCTCGATACATGACATCCGTCACAGAACCCCGTTTCAAGATGTGCAGGTCGGTGCGGTATCTTAATGAAATCCCTGCCCCACGCACACCATAATGTTTCCACATCGGAATGCGTGATGTTTTGGGGCTGATGCGCTTGTCATCTGGCTCCAGAGCAAATCTTGATTCATTAGTAAACATGACATTGCCCCAGTCAGACACAGTCCAATTGACATGTTCCTGGCACCACTTTAATCTTGATTGGACAGATAGAGAAACACAAACTCCAGCTTCCCGGGCTTACAGTCCACTTATATGTTATTTTCGGCGTACAGTAGCTGCAGATACCACCTTACCAATGGAAAAGTAACCATAGATGTCACGTGTGGAGGTCGCTTTGCGACTGGCTACGGTCTTCGGACAACTATCTGTGTGGTTTGGAATTGCTTCCATAAACATGAAATTACAGAGTCATGAACGCCGAAGAAAAGAGCATCATCTGAGATAGACTGTCCTGCTTCAATGCGCACGCCAGCACTCAGAATCTTCCATTCGTCTTCTGGAAGTCATAGAAACACGTATGTCTTGAAAATGAATTGTACGAAAGTTTTAAAGCACCTATCACACAATCATCTTCTGTAACCCTTCATAAAGCTGATATCTTATAAAACTGCCCTTTTTGTGCATATTTTTTGACATGAAAGCACGATTGGCTGTTAAATAACAAATTTGCATACTTCCATCTACCTCTGCAGCGATTTGCATCCTCTTCAATTCTGCTTGGCTTCAGGAAATTAACATTTTCCTCTCCATGCTTTGCTTTTAGAAGTGAGTGTATTTTGGATCTTGCTCCACAAAACAGAACAAACCTCATAGGAATCTGTTTGGCAAAGGATATATTTTAGTAAAAATAATTTTTCATCTAGTCTTAAGAAATTATATGATTAATTTCACTTGAATGTACTAAAGCCTAAATTCAAAGTAACCAATTCATTCAACAATGTAAACAGAATTTTCGAACAAAATGATTAACAAATGCCTATAATGCTGGAATATTCACACATAAAAGTAATCTTATCTTAATCCTCGGATAGTTGAGGAATAAAAAATAGTCGAATAAAGGAAGTATTTATATATATATTAACATTTTTTTCTTAGCTAGACAAATGAACCAGTACTTAATGTTCTCTAAATATCACCAAATCCATTTATATTTGTTAGTTATAAATGAAAAATATTATACAAATGATGTGAATCTTGTTTATACATATGTTGAAATATGTAATTGTTTTATAAAATAGGTTAGTAGATCAGAATAATTCAGTATTATTTTATTGCAATGGCATTTTTAAGATGCTGTATGTCCCTAAACTATTTATTAATTATCGAGGACTTAAAAAAGTTTTGAAATAACAACTTTTCTTCAAGAAAAGTAATCTGAGTTTAGTTTCATATCTAAATGGAAATAGAAATAAATGCTGCAAATTAAACAGAGGCATCAAGATTTGTATTGTGCTTAGGTTCTGGTCTTCTGCAGCCAAAAATGATCGTTGGGACCAACAGATACAAGATGCAACTGTTCATGTAATAGCACACTTGATTTAATATTGGTCATATATCTCGGATGCATGCGTTTTGGAAAATGTAGGATTCATGAATTAAATATTGTTTTTAAATGTACAGAACTTCCAGCCCATAAAATTGTAAATGAAAGTTATAAAAATGTATCCTTCAAATAGAACAGTTTGAAACATTTTGGTATAACGTTTTATTTAGACTGTTTACGCCATTTTGTAGTTTTTATTTGTTACTTATGTTGTGTGATGGGGAGGTAGAGGTATGGCGCCATAGGGTTGCCAGAATTGTGGGGTTAAAACGAAAGAAAATGTAAAAAAAAGGGATATAGTTGGAAAATAACTGCTGTGGGGAGAAGAGCTCTGAAAAAGACTCTTACTCTCTCATTATTTTATAGTTTGTTATGTTTTTGTTAAATAAATTTGTTATTAGATTGTTGAAGAAGATTGGTTTGTCTCATTTGTTTTGAATAGTAGGAGCACAAACTAACCTCTTAAAGTAGATAGCAAAAATGCATATACATTGTGTGGTCCGTCGATAAATGGAGTCGCTTAACCAGCAGGAATAGAGAGTAGCCGTTGTAAGATATCAAGTTACCGTGTAGTAGATGCCAAACTCTTTTGTGGACTGGTAAACAGAAAAACATATCATAATGTCTGTTGCTGCAATAGTTTTAAGTCGTAGAAAAGCTAATATAAAGGGACAGTTAACTAAAATAGGTTCGTCCCTTTTCGAAATTTCTGAAGAGAGTGTTTTGATGGCAAAGTTGGATATGTTGCAAAAAACGCAACAAAAATTCGAGCAATTAAAAATGGATATTTTTTCTTCTGTGAAAGATGATGAATTCGCTGAATATGAGGTTGCGATCGACGTTATTGAAGAGGAATTCCAGAATTTGGAGGTAAAGATTAAAATGTTATTATTTAATATTAATTCAAAACCAATGAATAATTTTCAAAAAAATGATAATAATATTGAAAATTTTTCTATAAAATTACCAGAAATCCCTCTTCTAATATTTTATGGAAAATGTGAAGAGTTTTTAAATTTTAAAATTCAGTTTGAAAATTTAATGCATGATAATTGTAATCTTAGTGAGAGTCAAAAACTTTATTATTTACGTGCTTCTTTGAAAGGAGAAGCAAAACAAATCGAAACAGCGGACGATACTTACGAATCTTTGTTTAAAGCTTTAGAAAATAGATATAATAATAAGAGATATATTGTAGATACTTATGTAAAATCTATCTTAAATTATGAAAAATTAACTCAAGAATCTGCTAGAGATTTGAGAAAATTTTTAGATTGTATTAATAAAAATTTAAGATCTTTAAAGGTTTTAAAATTTGAAAGAAATAATTTTTCTGATGTTTTGTTAATGAATATAATTTTGCAAAAGCTGGATAGGGAAACTCGTAAGCAATATGAATTAACGTTAACAAACAATGATGTTCCTAATTTTGATAATTTTCTTGAATTTGTTGAAAGACGTTGTTTAGTTTTAGATAATCTTACACGTAATCCCCATAAGATTAGATATGTAGACCAGATGGATAAAAATAGTAAATCTAAAAACTTATTTGTAAATAATGAAAATGCAAATTGTATTTTATGTCAAAAATCTCATCATTTGTCTAAATGTGATGTATTTTTAAAATTTGCTCCTCAAAAAAGATATGAATTTGTGAAAAAACATTTTTTGTGCATAAATTGTTTAAGTAGTAAACATTTAATTAAATCTTGTTCCTCACAATATTCATGCAAATATTGTAATTTAAGACATTCGTCATTACTCCATTATAAGACTGAATGTAATTTAACAAAAAATAATTCTGTGGTTAGTCAATCAGATTCTAAAGATTCAAATGTCACAATTCAAAATAATGTTGAAAGACCAAACATGGCGCCTCAAGATAGTACAGAATTTCAAACACTCACTTCCTGTGTAACGAGGGAGAAGAAAATTCTTCTAGCGACTACGGTTGTATATATTTTAGATAGTAGTGGGGTCTTTCAAAGGCCCGCGCCTGCCTTGACTGTGGTTCTCAAGTTCACGCTATGACCACGTCATTTTCAGATTTATTGGGATTGCGTAAAGAAAAATAAACATCGCAGTCTCGGGGTTGAGTGGGAATTCTGTCCCTGTTAGAAAAAACGAGTGTTCTCATTTCAAATAAAAATAATTCTTATTCTGCTCGCATAGAATGTTTAGTAGTACCAAAAATTACAAATATTATGCCAAATCAATATTTAGAAGTTAGTAAATTAAATATTCCTAAGAATATAACATTAGCTGATGCTAATTTCTTTAAGCCAGGAAAAATTGATTTATTAATTGGTGCTGAATTATTTTGGTCTCTTTTAAGAGAAGGTAAAATATATTTATCTGAATCTCTGATTTTGCAAAATACGGTATTTGGATATATTGTTAGTGGAGCCTTTAAAGAAGACTCTTTTTGATAAAAAGACCACTATTGTGTCTTAACAAAATCCGATTGTTTAGAAAAACTTGTTCATAAATTTTGGGAAATTGAAAATATTTCCGATTCTTTAAAATTAAAAACTAAAGAAGAGGTTGAGTGTGAGGAGCAATTTTTAAAAACCTATAGTAGGGATAAAAATGGTAAATTCGTCGTCGATCTTCCTTTAAAGAAAGGCGAAATTGAAAAGTTAGGAGATTCGCGAAATAGCGCAAATGTGAGGTTAAATAATTTATGGAAAAAATTAAATAAAATTCCGAAGAGGTCAGAGTTATATATCAATTTTATGCGAGAATATGAAAGTCTTGGCCACATGGTAGAAATTAAAGTTGATAAGGAAAGTTATAGGTATTTCTTGCAACATCATGCAGTTTATAATGCTAATAGTAGCACGACAAAATTAAGAGTAGTTTTTGATGGATCAAGTGTTACTAGTTCTGGAATGTCTCTCAATAATTGTCTGATGAATGGAGGAATTGTACAAGATGATTTATTTTCGATATTGTTACGTTTTAGAAAGCATAAAATAGCCTTCACATCAGATATAAAGAAAATGTATCGTCAGATTTGGGTTAATCCCAGGCATTGTCATTTGCAAAGTATAGTTTGGAAAGGTAGTTTAAATGAAGAGATCAAACAATATGAATTACGTGCTGTGACTTATGGAACAAAATGTGCTCCTTATTTGGCTACTAGAGTCTTAAAGCAGTTAGCTTTAGATGAACAGATTAATTATCCTATCGCATCTTCTGTAACAATAAAGGATTTTTATGTAGATGATATATTATCAGGTGCTGAAAATATTGATTCAGCAATTGCTTTGCAAAATGAACTGATATCCCTATTGAATGCAGGAGGAATGGAGCTGCATAAATGGTGTTCTAATAATGCTGAACTTTTGAAGAATGTTCCCTTTGAAGACCAAGAGTACCACTTTGATAATTCAGAAAAAGAAACAGTTAAGACTTTAGGTATGAGGTGGAATCCAAAGGAGGATGTATTTTGTTTTACTACAATTCCCTCTGAAGAAAATGATCCAACAAAACGTTCAGTTTTGGCCACTATAGCAAAATTATTTGATCCATTAGGAATTGTTGGACCAGTTATTGTGCTAGCAAAAATTTTTCTTCAAAAATTGTGGAATTTGAAATTAGACTGGGACACAAAATTACCTTCGAATGAAGAAAAAACTTGGAGGAAATTTCTAAATTCCTTACCTGAATTAAAAAATCTTAAAATCGATCGATATCTACAAACAACTTCATCTTCAAGAATAGAACTGCATGGATTCTCTGATGCGTCAAAGGATGCCTATGGAGCTGTCATCTATCTTCGTTGTGTAAGTGATTCTAACAAAACTTTTGTCACTCTATTGTGTAGTAAGTCTAAGGTTGCTCCAATGAAAACCATGACAATTCCTCGTTTGGAGTTATGCGGGGCGGAGTTGCTCTCCAGACTCGTCGAGAAAACGATAAATTCTTTGAACATTCACTTTTCCGATGTGTTCTTATACACAGATTCAACAATTGTATTGGCATGGCTGAAAACATCATCTAATTTACTGAAGTTATTTGTTGCAAATAGAGTTGAACGAATTCAAAACTTGACTAAAGACTATTTGTGGCAACATGTGAAGACAGAGGACAATCCTGCCGATCTGCTATCCCGGGGTGTGAGTCCAGATCAGATCAAATTAAAGACTCTTTGGTGGAATGGACCAGAATTCCTACATGAAGAGACACTTGTGATCAATAGTGAACATTTTTCAACTTCAGACAGTCAATACATGGATGAGTTCAAGAAAATTACAAATGTGAACTTGCATATAGATGTAGTGGAAACTGATAACTTCTTCTCTGAACTCTATAAAATAACTAATGATTATACTAAACTACTTCGTATTGTGAGTTTTATTTTCAGGTTCATTGGTAACTGCAGGGATTCTACGAATAGAAGGAAAGGACCACTGCAACTACCTGAATTAGAAAATGCCTTGTTTGTATTGGTAAGGCAAGCTCAAACCACTTCCTTTAAAGAAGACATTAAAAATTTAAGTAAGGGCAATGCTGTAACCAGTAAGGTAAAAAATTTGAATCCTTTCCTAGATAGAAAAATGTTATTAAGAGTGGGTGGTCGGCTGCAAAATTGTGATATTGCTGACGCTCAAAAGCACCCACTTATTTTACCAAAATGTCATAAGTTGACAAGCATGATTTTAACAAATATTCATAAGAAGTATTTACATGTTGGTCCTCAAGAATTGTTATATCTTGTGCGCAAAACATTTTGGCCAATTAATGGTCGATCAATTTGTAGAAAAATTGTCCACAAATGTATCACCTGTTTTAAGATAAAACCAGTTTTAGAACAGCAAATTATGGGTGAATTGCCTAAAGAACGAGTAAATGTAAATTTAGTATTTAATTGTACAGGTGTTGACTTTTGTGGACCTTTTTCATTAAATATAGAGGCCAACGTAAAGGTATATTTCAAAAGATATATGTTTGTATTTTTATTTGTATGGTTACAAAGGCTATACATTTAGATGCAGTTACTGAATTATCTACTGAAGCATTTATTGCTACTTTGAAAAGATTTATTTCTAGGAGAGGTAAACCACAAAAAATAATGTGTGATAATGCTACAAATTTCAAGGGTGCTAGTAAAGAACTTAAAAATTGTATAGAATAGTTTGTAACCATGATAGTAGTTTAAATAACTTTTTATTGAATGAACTTATAGAATGGAAATTTTTGCCTCCAAGAGCTCCAAATTTTGGAGGTCTCTGGGAAGCTGGAGTCAAGTCTTTTAAGTATCATTTAAAACGTGTTGTTGGAGATACCAAATTAACTTATGAAGAATTTCTTACTATTGTTACACAAATAGAAGGGATTTTAAACTCCCGCCCATTAACTCCTTTAACCAATGATATTGAAGACTTGGAAGTCTTGACTCCTGGGCATTTTTTAATTGGTCGTCCTATTAATAGCATTATTGAACCAGATATTTTAGATATCGAAAGTAATAGATTAAATTTGTGGAAAAAATGCACTAAAATGGTTCAAGTATTGTGGAAGCGATGGCAAACTACTTATTTAAATAATCTGCAGCAGCGTAACCGCTGGATGATTGTTAAAGACAATATTAAGGTTGGTGACATGGTTGTCATCAAAGAAGATAAATTACCTACCTGTTCATGGAAAATAGGCAGAATTATTAAAGTTTATTATGGTAAAGATAATTTAGTAAGAGTAGTAAAATTAAAAACTAATAATGGTGTATTTAAACGACCAATATCTAAAATTGCAATTTTACCTATTGAAGAGTGAATGTATTTTGTGCTACTTTATTAATTTTTATTTGTTATCATACATACAATTTTTATTACTTTTTGTATATTTGTATTGGTATTTATATTATGTATATATGTTTGTTTTACTAATGTAAACAATTAACTACCATTGTAGAATTAGAAAATTTATAGCATTAACTTCTTTTTAAGTTATAGTAGTAGTGCTTACATATTGTAATTTTGCTTTTAATGCTCTCTACCTCTCTTAATTGAAATTGATATTTCAACGGGGCGGTATGTTTACGCCATTTTGTAGTTTTTATTTGTTACTTATGTTGTGTGATGGGGAGGTAGAGGTATGGCGCCATAGGGTTGCCAGAATTGTGGGGTTAAAACGAAAGAAAATGTAAAAAAAAGGGATATAGTTGGAAAATAACTGCTGTGGGGAGAAGAGCTCTGAAAAAGACTCTTACTCTCTCATTATTTTATAGTTTGTTATGTTTTTGTTAAATAAATTTGTTATTAGATTGTTGAAGAAGATTGGTTTGTCTCATTTGTTTTGAATAGTAGGAGCACAAACTAACCTCTTAAAGTAGATAGCAAAAATGCATATACATAGACACTTTGATTCTATACATATAAAACCGTGTAGACCTAATTAATTGATAACAATAGATTATAATTTTATTTTTGTTATTTAATTTTAGAGTAATTTAAATTTGTCACTAGATAGCACATTTCTAAGAAATTTATATAATTGATATAAGAACTTTAATTTTCAACTTTGTTACACTATTCATAATTCGTAAAGTTAATAGTGAAGAATATGGGGAAATATAATTTTTTATATGCAAAATTGTATAATATGAATTTATATTTTCAACTGAATATATATACAAAATAATGTCTCTAAAATCGGTAAGGTCATGTGAAACAATACTGACCACGTTATAGGTATAACAGGATATACCACTAAGATTTAAAAATAATTCTATTTATGTTTTTTGAGAGAGTAAATGAAATAAAAACTAAATAAAAAAGCTATATATATTGAGTTCACCTCAAGGTTTGAAGAACTGAGGGTAAACTTTACCACTTTTGTTTGACATGACTGAAAATTTGCCGGAAAACTGTAAGAAGAATCGGTTGTAAAATGCATCTGGTCGTCACATTAGCTCAAAATGAGTACGAAACAAAGGTGCAGAAAACACTTTGAATGTTCACAATTTTATTAAACCTAATCAATAGCACGTGCATAAATGCAGTCATGTGTGATGCTATGCAATCGAATTGTAGCTAATGAAATACACTTTAATGTTCGTGATTTGATTAACAGAGGTCAATCAAAGTTTCAAAGCATTATACTGGCACCCACGTCGTAGTAAAGTGTTTCAGCTTTCACAGAAATATGGATTTGCAGTAGCCTGTTTAGGTAAAGTGTCACTTTTGTGTCCAAAAAGGAGATTGTTTGTCTGTGAGCCTAAAATGAAGAACATCAGGCTGAGAGACCTAAGCATATTAAAATTTCCGTAGGAACTAATCTTCTATTGTATTATATTAATAGGAAAAAACTAATTTTGATGTCAATCTCGTAAACTAGATAGCTTTTAATGTTTCTATTTAACAAATCCTTGCATTAGATGTTTTAACACTTGTATTTGTTGATGTTGTTACTTATGACACTTAGACAAGCCAAGCTCGCAATGTGGTTAGCTATGCGAATTTAAGTCAGAAGGGTGCATGTTTCGCTTAACCGGACCAACACGAAGGTAAAACTAAGACTTTGTTCTAAGCACTCCTCTGGTAGATGGCACTACCAGAGGATTCACTCCCTCAATTTCAACATAGATCTGTTGGGGGGAGAAATTTTCTCCATATCGTTACACCCATGGTAACTGCTCAACATTTGTATTTAACAAATCATTAGCTTAGAAGTTGTGTAATATTTGTATGTAACGAATTAATCAATAACTCTTTCTAACCGCTCTTTTATTTAAGGAATCCGTCAAAGTTAAGACATCATTAACTTAGATGCCTTGTAACAAATCTATCAAGTAGCAAGAGTCTGGAAAATAGACTAGTCTTCTGTCTTTCTTGTATCATGTTCTCTTTTGTGACTGCCATAACTCTAAAGTTTATTAAGATATTTGTTAAGGTAAATTCTGATTTATAGAGAATCAGATCTTTGGGACAAGAAATGTTCTTAGTAATAGTTGAGGAAAATTTTGAAAAACAATGAATTTTTTTTATAAAATAATAGTCAGAGTGCCACTAAATTCTGTTGTGATTGAGAAGAAAAAATTTGTCTACGCCATTCTTTCTTTTCATATTTACCATTATAGTGATCATCATTTTTATTTTGGTCCATTGATGTTTTAAAAGCATTTTCAATTATAAAAAGTTCAAAAATATATGCGCGATTTATAATACCAACAAACAATAAATAACTTTTAAAACAAAAGTTAATTTCCTTAAATGAGTTTCAAGAAGAAAACAGAGCGAAAGCTTTAAAAAATTTGATTTAACCTAAACACGGCTAAAAAAAAGCGTAAGGTATGATTTAAAAAGTTCTTTGTGAGTACAAAGTATGATTCTAAAATATTTGCGTAGAGGCTCACTTTTGCCTAGAGGTAGGAAACCACTCTTCGGAGCGATAAGCCGTGGATTTGATTCTATCCATCGAACAGTAAGAGAGAGGGATATTGTTTTCTTCATGCACGTTTGTCGGCGTTAGATTATGAGGAGTTTTCCTAGTTTTCGCCCTTGCAACGTGTAAATATTGCCGAATATCTATACAAAGTGTTACTGGAAAATATTCAAATGTCTTACCGCAGCTTCTAACAATGATCAATGCGGTGTCAAAAATTACAATTTTTAATAACTTCTTTTAGATGACGTATAATTCTTGTTATTAAAAAAATAAGGGAAAAACTTATGTTGGCCAAAGCAAGGCATTAGTTTTAAGATTTAAAAAAGATTGCTAACAAATATTTCAATTATTATTTAGAAGCTGAAATAAAAATTCAATCGTACTCAATGCGAGCTATAAGTCTATGAGCATTAAGTTCCAAAATAGTTTTTTGTCGTCACGTAGCAGAATTAATTTAAAATTTTATAAATTGAAATTTTCAAAAATTGAAATCATCCTTGTTTGTTTAAACTAACCATAAAGTGGATGTTTTGTTATGTCTTTTTCAATTTGCTTTTTCTTCTGTTCTATTGTCCATGTATTAATGGTTTGAAACCATGGAAAACGGCTTCTTAAATCGATGCTTTGTTCCTTATAAAAGAAATCGTTTTATTAACAAAATTAACTTCGACACTATTATCAGACATTTGATTATGAACGATAAGTTTTCTTAGAAAATGTGCGATAGAAGCATTTTTAAAATATTTTCATACAAATACATATTTTTACAAAGGAAATCAAAATTCAAAAATAAAAATTTTAGAAGCATTTTCAAATAAAGAAATTTACAATCAAGTAATCAAAGAAAAAATACTAATTTTTAATACTGATTAATTCTTAAGAAATTATAAAACTGAGCAACACGTTATCAGTTAATAATTAAATCACTAAATTTTTAAAAATTATTCAATAGGAAACAAAAGATATATTTCGCTTGTGTATAGACGAAAAATTTAAAATTCTCACTTCTCATGAAGATAAAATAAAAACAACATATTTCGGCATACATGCTGTATAATCAAGGATGCCAAATTTTAAGTTTTTTTTTTTGCCGGATTTTCTTATTTATCTAGCAATCTGTTTTTTATTATGTCATAAATATGTAGACCTGTGAGAATTATGTAGGAAATTCGGTTGGATTCTAGCAGAGTCCACATCCTTAGCGCGAATGATCTTGGTTGGTGATAATTGTGGATTGCACGAATCTTGGTAAACCTACTCAATACACTAGATATGGTAATCCAAACTATTTTGGGAATATCATTCTGGCTTGGTGTTTTTCTTAAGTTTGTCGCTAAGGGTGTGGGCTTTTCTAGGATTTTACTAAAAATTTCATTTTTGCAATCCTAATATTTATGTCATCCAGCATGTCAAAATAGTTTGTCTTGACAGCATTTTTTCATCGCCAAAAAAATTTACTATCCTGGATTATACGGCATCTATGATAGCCCGATAGTGAACTTCGACTTCTTTTCTGTTTTCGAAGAATGGGATTTGTAGTTCGTCGACAAGTCGTATTTACGACGCGTAATTAATTATGTGTCGATGTCGTACGATGTCATTACGATGTCGTAATTAATTATGTGTGATGTAGATTAAAGTTATATGACGTCATTTGTATTTTAAACCAATGAGAATTATAATAAAGTGGCGTAGTCATGATCTCTACTGGAAAGAAAAAAGCAACCAATCTATGTTTAATAAGAAAAAAATTAAATATATCAATGAAGTCATCCAACAGTACGCAATCAAAATAAGGGAAAACAGTAAAAATATTTTTCTTTTCGTGGGAATTCATGTATTTCACAAAATTCCTTTTCTGAACAGAGCAATGACCTTTGAAATCGAAAATACCCAGCAAAATATCTAAGAATAATTTAAATCCTCATTAAAAGGTTATTTTAATAAAATATTTATAAACGCATATTCTGGCAATACTTGGTTGATATCCGTACAAACGCAACCATGTGCAAATGGTATTCATCCATTGTTTAGCATTACGTGTTTTAAATGAATTAGAAATAAAAGTCATTTATACTGAGAAGCATTATACTCCGTTTTGTAAGAAAAATAATAGTTAATAACATATCATCTTTACTATTACCAAATAAAACGCTATATGGAACCGAAGTTAGAAGACAATGGTGGAGAATATTTTTATTCACGTTTCTAGGATTTATTTGTCAAGAAAATGTCATTTGTTTCCCAACCGGAATATATAGGCTGTATTTCATTTCTATTTTATCTAATGAAGCGTTTGACACATTTATAGTTCAGAATAAGTGATTTTACATCCGTGACAACATTTCATGCAAAGATGAAGGAATAAAAGTGAGCGGTGATTTATGTAAATGTTTTCTCCCACTTTTTTAAAAATTTTATTTATTTATTTATTTTTTGCAGCATAATTAATTTGTGAAATGCATACAAAAACAAGCTTACATTTCCCTGTTTCTTTCATTTGTATTGACTGTCTTTGTAAAATTTCAACCTTATGTTTCATGATCGAATTTTCGTTTGAAATAGCTGATCAGAAGGAAAAGAAACACTAATATGACAATATTAATTAACGATTAAATTAAATTGAAGCTTATAAGTCATTTTGAAATTTTGATCATTTCATTATTATTTAATAAAAACAGTAATTGTTTCAGCAGCATGTTTCCTTGTCCCTAGCTCTGATCTGGGCTCTACCAGCTAGATAGAAGCAGGCGGGTGGAGTCTTCGTGATTTTGAAGCAGGGACCAAGCAGAACACCCCCAATTGTCCTGGCACTTCCAGAGGTATTATTACTTGGAAGAGATTGTAACCACACCCAGTTTTAACGTGATTCAGCCATCATTAGCAAACACGACGATCTTCGAATTCAAATAATGAGAACGACGCCCAAACCAACCATGGCACCGCGGCCGCGTGAAAACAGTAATTAAAACAGATTTGAATTTGTTGTTAAATTTCATATAAATCCTACTATATTAATTTAAATCGTCATCTATTACTAATTTTCGACGCTGGAGAAAAATATGAATGTTTGCTATATTTATAAGGGAAATTATTTGTACATTTACTATATGTTTGCTTTCTTAAAAGTACCATTTGCAATCTATATTGCTGGCCATTTGTTTGCATTTTAATTAAAACGCATACAGTTAAATTACATCCCAATATACATTTAATAAATTTGCAAAATATTACTGAATTTACTGCACAATTAATTCACATAATTTAGTGGAAAATTTGAGTTTTCTCGTAAATAAATGAATAGTTAAATTTGAAATGAAATTTTTTATTTTATTTGTGATCAGCGTTACGTCTTATTTCTTTTTACATTAATAAATCTTTAAATCGATATTTTTTTCGCGTAATCATGAAGCAGCATTCACAGTAGATTGTGAAGTATTCTTAAGTTTCATATTCAGTTTATCTTACCGATAAAAAATCACGATCAGTTTTCGAGCTTTCTGCTAAGTGCATCTATGAAAGAAGAAAAATTTTTACGATCGACGAACTTCAATCAATGGAAATGTTCGACGTGTAAACCTTCGCAATTTAAAATTTACTCCTTTTTTTAAAACGAAATGTGTTTCAAATTTTATTCCAGTCTTTGTTGAAGAGCGGAAGTTAGGTGCTTTTTAATTGTTTTTACATCCACACATATTCGTATGGGTATTTAAGAACTTTTCAGGTTTTCTTCTTTGCGACATGTAAACCGAGCTTACTACCTACCAGAAGTCATTTCACAATGGATTTGTAAAGGAATATTATAAAAGCTTTCATTTTATTTGGCTATTCACACAATGTCTTGCTTAGATTTAGCTTCTAATAAAATTTGAAGAATGTTTTCCTTAGAATAATATTTTATAGTGAGTAAACGCTTTTATTCGAATTTTCCGGATTCAATATCAGTTATTTGGAAGTTGTGTTTCATCGTTTACGTTTATCAGAATGAAGGTTTGGAAGTTTTACAGGTTTTCTCCCTTGTGTTATCGTTAAGTATACTCCTATTAAACATTTTGGTTAGCACGATGAAAATTTTCAATTCTATTAGCTTTACTTCGTCTTTTCTAGTGTCTGCACATAGATGTGATAATATGGTTAAAGAAATGGAGTAGTAACTTATTGACTATTTTCGTTTTTATTTGTAACATTGTGATAACCAAACATTCGTATCGAAACTACAAGAACAACGACTTCAACAGATTTCTAAGCTATGATGGCTCTATACTTTCAGTTATATTTCTTATTTGAGTTTCGTCTTCGATTGCAGTTGTTAATGTTTCTTACTTGCCAGACAACTTGTCTAGTGGTTAGCGTGCCTGGCTATAGATAGGGAGGTCCTGGGTTTGAATCCCGGTTCAGGCATATATGTACTTTCTTTCTCTCTCTCTCTCTAACCTGTCTTTGTCCTTTCGTTGTGCGTGAATGAGGTATGAATGGTGCCCACCCTATAAACGGGTCCCTACGGCATGTGTGAAGGTGCGATGGAAACCCAACCCCTGTGGTTCACCCGGGGCAACGCCTCGGTGGTAAAGAGGTCGCTGTTTCTGGCCGGTTCCTTGGGTATAAGAGGGCAATAAATCTCAATATACCCAGACTATTGGGAAAAAAATGTTTCTTACTTTCTGTTTTAAATCTTCAAATGAAGTATTTTGTCATCGTGAAGTAGGCAGATTAATCGCCTAAGGCTGTTATAAAGTAATTTAGCGTCCATTACGAAAATTGCCTTCTTCATGGACTCTTCATAAATTGTGGGTCGATTCACGTATCGCAATGAAGGAAACCCGGAGAATTTCCAAGCATCTACTTTGAAAATAATTCATGAACAAAGCAGAAATGCAACATAGCTCTCCAGTTATTCAGTTGTGGCGGGGAACGAACCTGGTACCTTATGTTCCAAGGAATAGTTTCCTACCCATAGGCAATGGTGAACCTTTAAATAGGCATTACTTAAGCAGCTTTTACTTGAGAATAAAACACGATGCGAAATTCCTTTAAAAATATTTGATGAATGTTTAATTTGTTTTTACCAACAAAACTGTGTGTTGCAAAATAGACAGCCTGACAATAAAACTTAGCTGACGTGCTTGGTTATGGCTTCATTCTTATTACCAGAAGGTAGTTAATTCGATTCCCTACGTAACCGAAAACCCATCGTGCCCACTATTGGCAGAGTGGGGCATGTTCAGGAAAATGTGGTCGCAATGTTCTCCAAGTCAAATGATATCAGCGGCGGGCAGGTCTATATCGAAGGATCTTCTGCTTGATTCTTACTTCTAAATTACAAAAACTCCAATTTTTCTTCTTTAGTTTCCGCTTATAACTGACAGAGTCGAACTCTGAGCTAGGTACAAAGCAACTCTTGTCGGTCCCATATCCTTCAGATGGCAATGAGATCTCCATCTACGTGGGCATAATACAGCTATACGATGAACCGTAATTTCAAGAATTTAGAGTTCCATCTCTAGAAAAATAAGCCAAAATCGTGTAAGAACACGAAATAATGCAACATTCCGTCTGGTAACAATGCAATTTGTGTGATTATAAGAAACTTTAAAAATTTCTTCTCTTTAAAATACATCGTAATTGTGGGTAATTAATTAAAGGCTTAGGAAAACTAATCATTTATAATAACACACCATCTTCTACCTATCGAATAAATTTCGCGTGTGTTAGCGTGTCATATTGATTTAACAAATATTAATGATTAACATGTAGGTGTATGTAACTTCTTAATATAAACAAATTAAATTTACATTGCGTAAAAAAATGAATTAGGAAATTTAATGTGCCTATTTTGAAACATAAAAATTTATGATTAAATGTGTAAAAATAATTATTTTAAAGTAATAATGTTTCTTATTGTTTTTATCAATCTTATTTAAGCATAAATGATGCAATTCATTTGAATGCTGATTAAGTAATTAAACTAAGAAATACAATTAATGTGTTTACAATATATATTTATTTCAATAAATTTGTTTCATATTCATTGATTTTATCATCCTTTTAATCATTATTAATTAATAATTTATTCAATTTAATAAATCTAATTAAGTAATTTTTTCTATATTTGGTTTTTTAATGCTACGAATATATAAATCCTTCATTAAGAAAGAAATTTTATTTATTTTTATTGATGTATATATAGACATTCAAATACATGAATCAAAATAAACATTCCTTTATTAGCATAATTAAAACACGTTTTAAATACCTATCAATGTTTTCATAGAAACCCAGTTATTTTAATTGCATTGATCTCTTCATGATAAATAGATTTGAAGAGTATATTTCTTTTTAAATAAAAGCTCTCTTTATATAAGACATAAATGAATATTTAGAATTTTGATTAATTATTTATTCACTGTTTCAAATTAAAAGTTTATATTTTCTTTGCCAACGATAAATTTTTTTTATCAATAAATAAAAAGAGAATTTAGCTTATTTTAATTACAGAATTAACAGCATGCCTCCAAACTGTGTGACAATTTCTGAAAATAAAAATTTTAGTGAGAATTTTTTCCCCTCTTTCTTCGTATTTTCCAGGGCTGCCCATTAAAATACATCCGTGACACACCTTCGAACGAAATCCTTGATATATATATATAAATATATATTACCTGATGTGCAGAATTTCGTGTGATGTGCTACTCTCTGAGCATCCCGTATCGTCCCCCCCCCCCATGTCCTTGAAAGCATGGGCGGTTGGGGAGCCACCAGGATCCTGGTACGGAATCTCGGGACGCTCGATTCGATTCTCCATTGGAAATCGAACCAATCTCCAGAGGAATGACGGCGGGAGAACATGATGGATGGAAAAGTAATCGTTTCACTTCTGTTCTTACTTCGTCACGTGAATTTTTGTTTAAGAATGATCCCATCAGGAAAAGCAGTTATTATAACATCATTTATCAAATATATTCAACCCTGAGAAACGAGTTACATATGAAATTATCTTCAACTTCATATTGTTTATATAATTAGTAATAATTTGATATTCGATTTGGAAGTAGGTTTTTTTCATGGGAATATTATCTGTATGTGTTTCTCAGATAACAATCTATAATCAATTTCCTTTTGATATTTTTGTAATGAATATTTTCAACACAATGAATGTATTCCTAAAGCAAAATTTGTATTTAATAGTTTATATCTTCATGATCAGGTTAGCATTTATTTCATATTATGACACTACACAAATATATCTTTCTTTTATTAATTGCTAGTGTAATTCAGTGGTAATGACACGTTTGTTTTATTTACAACTCTCCTGTGACCTGTTGCACACTCCAAGGATAATTCTGTTAGGACCTACTATTTAAAATGCATTCCGAGCCCTCACAATTATTTCTACTTGAGAAGGGAATTGAACTCGTTAACTTCAGTATTAGGGCACATCACTGCTAGGTAAACTTACTCCGACATGAATTGGATGAGAAAGTCTTTTATCGTTTATCCCATTTAATTAAAGATATTTGAGAAAACGCTCATAACATTTATTTATTTTTATTTCTTAATGCGTATGTATTTTATTTTTATACATATATATTCCTGGATGAGATTACTATACATTTAATAGCAATGATTTTCTAATTTTTATAATTCTTATTAATATTGAAACAATTCATTTGCCAACAATATTGAGATCACATTCACGTTTACGTATAACGAGACGAGGAAAAAATTTCTTCCTAAGTTTAAAAAGTTCTGTTAAAATTTGTATGTTTCATCTGCTAAAATCAAGCACAGATATTTTATTTTTATAATGCAAATTTATATAACAAAACATTTTTTAAATGATATAAACTCCAAAACTATATTAATAAAAAAAATTATGATTTTTGAGCATTACTGGTTGTTCGAGGAATCTTTTAATAAATTTATAAACCGTTTTACCAGTATAAGTAACATAATATTCTTGCTATTGTTTCACATAATTCCTTCCGAAGAACTTGCAAGGCCATGAAGGAAATATAAATAATAGCAGTTTTACAAATAACCGACGTGAATGTGGAGTTATAAGAAAATCGTTATGGATAGATTGTAGATGCTCTGTAAAGAGCGCAAACCAACTATAACTTGTATTATGGGAGTACTAATATAGAATATGAAAACAATTAAAGTTTCAGAGCAGGCATACATCCCAGCTATAGTTCCGCTAAAAATTATTAAGAAAGCGAAGAACTTTTCATTAGATCTATTTACAACTTTTTTGTGTCTTCAACTTCAGTATGCGCCACAAAGAAAAGCGCGCACTGTCATAAAGAGAAGCGAAGAATAGTTACCATCTTAAACTTAAACTATTTGCAGCTTTTTAACGCCTTCAGTTTTAGTATGTATTGTGGCAACTCAGCCACAGTATTGGTATTGTGACAACTCAGCCACAGTATTGGTATTGTGGCAACTCAGCCACAGTAAATCCCTAAAGGGGAAAGAGAAGCGCATCCTCCCTATCCAGTGTTCAGGAAGCCAAAGTTGTTGCTATTTTTCATACTCTTCTTATCGTAAAAATGGAACGCCCCTTGTTTCCATAACAACAGGAAGGCACGGACAAATTTGAGGGAGTTATTCTCATAGTAGACAGTTGTGAGTTGTTGACTGAAGAAGAATTGCTTGCTACAAAATCTTCGAAACTGATTCCTGGGGAATATTTCATTGTGTTCAGAATGATCGAGGTTGAATGTGAAAATAGGGTGTGAAACAGAAGGAATGGAAAACGGGTGAAGAATGAAACTGCGTCTTTACGCCACTGAGTGTGAGACTAAGCTTAATGTATTCATTGGAATTCCATTCCTATAATTAACTGTGTTGCAATGGATAAATCACAGGAAATACCCACGCACTCTTACCAACAAATATTCATGCAGAAAACATTCTTTTTGTTGCTTTTTTAGATTGCATTTTTAATAGATATAGCGAAAACTTGATTAAAAATCAAAAAATATGATTAAGAAAAATCAAATTTATTAATTTTAGTAATGTTAAAACAGAGAGCTTGTATAAAATCAGAGGAAAAAATGTAAATTTAAAAGAGATTATATATATATTTTTATTAGTCATTTTTGAAACATGGCATTTCTTGATAAAGAAAGTTGTCTTGGACCAGATAATTGCATTCCTCCCAACTTGACTGTTTTTAATGAGAATCAAAATTTTTTTTATCTGTATGGTATGGTATAAGTTAATTTTCATTAAATGAAAGATTAAAGAATGTTATACTAATATCTATATTTCTTAACCTTCACAGGAGAGATATTAATATTTCAACTTTTAATATAACGTGTCGCCTTATCTTAGAATTCTTAAGTATGACATTCGCATATCTCTTGGATCTATGCTTGTGGTTTGATTACGATTTTATATCCCGTAAATGGAATGTTGTCCCTTGGGAATGATGTCATCAAATCAAGCTTCAACCTGATTTCTAAAGTATAATTTTAAGTCTTAAGTAGTTTTTTGTATTTTTTACTTTTTTATTTTTTTAATTTTTTTATTAACATCAGCTGAGCTAGTAATATATAACTTCAGTCAAATAATTCGAGTCAGTGAAAAAATTATGGCTTCAAACCATGATTACGAAGTCGAAAACTTTCATTCCAAAAGCTTCAAAGATGACAAGAAATTCCGGCCAATTTATAATTTATGAATTTAAGACATAAGTAAGCAGTCAAGAACTTCAATTTCTTTCCCTAAAAGATTCAAATAAGAAAAAGCTGACGTTTTTAATTCAGAAATCTGAATCAGACAAATATCTATGTGAATTCAACTATTGAACAAAAAACTTCAATTCTTGTACTTTATCCGTTTCAAGAATTGGACTTTAGAAAAGAAATATGAATTTGTTGAAAACTCATGAATTCATATCATAACTCAGAATTTCAGTCTTTTCCATGAAAGGCCCAACCAGGTGGGAAAAATAAATGACTTCAGTCAAAAAATTCGAGTCAAAAAAATCCAGTGATTTCAGATCATAACAAATTATTTCAAGCTTATCATGAAAATATATTAACTTTCATAACAGCTTCGCTAATACTTATTTGTCTACAACAAGAGCATCTCCCGCAAAGAAGTCTGGTCAATGGTGGTTGCTATAGCAATAAGCGGTGTTTATTTTAAATAGGAGTGAAGAATGTTAGGATTTGTCAGTATATTTAAGGTATTCCCTCAGCTTATTCTCAAAAAGTGTTCAATAAACCAAAACCGTTGCCTTTCTTCTGACTTTCCCTGAAGGAAATGGATCATGTCTTGTTTCCACGACAACAGATAGGCGCAGACAATTGGAGGGAGCTTTCTTCGTGGTTGGCAGGCAACACACTCATAGCTTACTGATTATTTCCGGTTAATGAGTTTGATGAATGGTCTCAGTTTTTAATCCTCAGCTTTCTGGTACGGCTCTCACTGAAGACTCATAGAACCTGGAATTCTCCTTGAGCTATAAATGTTTTTTACTCCCAAATGCTGACAAGGATAGCAATGTAAATCATAAGCAAACTACATTCCTTTACTGTTGATATTCTTAAGTAAGGTGTAGACGAACAATTCACTAAATAAATAAATGTCCCGAACTTAAGTATTTCTTTTTCAAAAGGGAAATTTTTTATTCTAATGATTTTGTTAAAATTGAAATGTTTCTTTCTTATCATGTTAGTTTTTCAAAGCGTAACCGTATACAATGCTTATTTTAAAAATTGTTAAAAGATAAAAAACTCCAAAAATATTCATGTGCGTCCCAGCACAATTTCAGATATTCATGTTGCTTATCAATTATAATTTGAGAGATCTCTTATCGTGACTTAGTATTTGTTGCGTCAGCGTGCTTCCCTCTACCCAGCCCTGAGTTGGGCTTTACCAGTTAGACAGAAGCAGCTGAGTGGGAGTCCTTCTCATTTAGAAGCAGGGATTAAGCAGAGTATCCCCGAATACTTATTTGCCATCTGCAGAAATACCATTTCACTAGGAGGACATTGCGACCACCGCAGTTTTCACGTACTCCAGCCGCCTTTAGCGAACACGACATATCTTCGGTTAAAAGGGGATTTGAACTTACTACCTTTCGGTTATGATCACGACTCCCTAACCATTTCCTCAAGTGGTAATAGCGCTCATCAAAGCGAAAAGTTTCGGGTACGTTCCCAGACATTATGCAATTTCTCTAAATGGACTTTGCATTTCTGACTTCTGCATTCAAGTCTGTGGCGTTGAATACTTGGAAGTTTTCCGGGTTTTTTCCCTCGCGACATATCAACATGGCCCACTGGCTGTGAAAAGTTTACTGGAAATCAATTACGGAGTTGACATTGAAATGCCTTACCTCAGCCTTACTATGTTAAGCAGTCCATAGCATGCTGTCAGAACGATGTATAAAGCTGACGCAGTGTATTCACTGTTTAGTTTCTCACACATCGCTTTTTTCATAAAATCATCAATTCCTTATTTTCTGTTTTGAAATGCAATCGTTTTTAAGACTAAATTGCAAACATTTGACTACGCAGCTTTGAATATGCTTTTACCAAAAAACTTGAGCGCAAAGAAAACGTGTGTATTCGAAAATAGATTTTAACTGTTTCTCTAAAATTATACTAAATACACGGCCGACGATTTTTGAAACCAATTTGCATTTTCTATCAGAAAAAAAGTCTTATTAACTTAAACTTTATATATATATATATGCATTCCTATTTTTATAAAGGCTTAAATTCCTGCAATCCCATTCAGCGTTAAGAGTGATAAGGTCTCTAATATAATTTACACTGAATATAAAAATACCATCGCGCACACGTAATATAAAGCAGCCGTAAAACTTTCGAATGCATAATTTTGTCATTTGTTTTTTCCCTTCTAACGATGGAATAGGTAAATAATTGGCAGCCTTTACCGTCGTCCTTGTAATTCCAATGCAAACCAACCGTAAAATTGTTGCCAGTAGTTAACAATAGGTATCGACTCATGCATAGATAGAAGTGGATCCGCTATTTCAGAAACATGAGCCTACCCCGTTTGCATGAGAATTGTGCCAGCTGTTTGTCCCTCTTTTTTGTGTACCATTTAATATAAATTTATTCTCTTCCATTCATAAAAAAGTGAAGTGTTGGTTAGTTCCATACATACAAAGAAGACATATCAGTTATTATAAATATGGGAAGCAATTTACATTTTTATGGGTCGCTTTTCCTATAAAAATGTTAGTTTTGAAAAGAGGAGAAATAAAATCGTCTCTTTATAGAAGAGGATATGTTTACAGACAATCAGAAGGTTTTTATACAATGTATGTTTAAGTTAACGACGCGGCGGAGATTTGTGTAATGGAAATCAACGACACTGGAGTTTTCTTATGTCTCAACTGAGAACGCGGTTCTGGATGCTGTTCATTTCACTATTCATCCATAGGATGCTCTTTACTTTTATCGTTGAGGAAACTACAGAATTGGCATTGTATATATTTAATTTACAAAGAAATGATGAGGAATGTGGCAAACGTAAATAACGTTTTGAGTTTATGCCATGTGAACATAATTTTAAAAAAATATAAATCTGCTAACATTTTTAGGTGCAAATGTATGAGTTGTATGATAAATTAACATTTAGGTAACACATGCATTAAAAATTTAGCACTAGGTTTTCGAATAGTTCTTATATATTTATCTGTACTAACAATCATCTATTTCAAGTATGAAAGAATGCATCTGTGTAAAAAAGACAACCATTCAAAAAGCTATATATTGAAACACTAAAGTAAAATTAAAAGAAATTTGAGATATATATTTATAATTTTTTTTACTTTTAGATAATATTTTAGCCCGTTACTTCAATGTTCTACATTTATTTCGCTCACATCTTTTATACAAATACTCAATTTTTGAGTGCAATCCACTTGCTGCGTTTCGCTCTTTCTACAGCTGCTAATTGGAATTATTTCATTTGGAAAAATGGCACCACCCATTTCAAATTCAAACTCATTGCTATGGCCATTTTTGTACGGGTAAAACTAATTAACTAAAAACTATGATGACCACGTCCAGTGACTGCATATCCACAGACATAAGTATACCACAGAAAGGATTTCACTAGTTTAAATCTTTTAAAAAAAATAGTTGTCAATATATATTTATCTCGTTCAGCAGATAAAAATTAGTGTAAGAGACAAAAGCAAAAATTTTATCTGTTTTTGTAATTTTCGTAAAAAAATCAATGCGTTTAAAGGATACTTCCCGTAAACATAGTGTTGAGTTTTTATGAAGGGAATTAGAGTAGGGTGTATCTTCCATTAAAGAACTTAGAAACTTCTTTTCGTCGCTTAGTAGTTCTAACACTGTTGCCATTTAAGAAACCGTACATGTGACACACACAAAAAAATGACATAAAACACGAAAAAAAAACTTGGCAAGAAAATAATCCAAAAATACAACAAAAACTCAAATTGGCAGCACCAAAGGGAAAATCGGAAACACTATAATAAGACAAAGGACGAGAAATTTGACGATAAATCTCTTAGTGGGAGCTTATAAAGTACAAAAATAGATCTGGTGTGAAAGATCGTACCTTCTCCATTTAAATTTTCTGTATAAAATTCAATTTTTAGATAAACTTTTTAAAATCTAAATAATTTTTAATTAGTTTTAGTAATTTTTATTTATTTATAAAAATTATCAAATTAATTTTGAAATTTCAAAATATATAAAATTTAAGAAAAGCAGACATTTCTCAAAGCACATCTGATATAAGAGTATATCTAAATCGAAGATGACAGTTTTGGTAATATTTATTGTGTCGAATTTCTAGAATGAAATATTTATCGATTAAAAACATCAGAAATAAAATCACAGATGGTTTATATGAAAATAATATTTTACAATATTAAAATTTTCGAAAAACCTAGAAAATAAAGTATAATTTCTTCAAGCACATCATATATAAAATTCTATTTAGAATGGAAATGAAACACTAAAAGAAACAAATTTATATAATTAAAACGATATACTTTTGTTTTAAAAATCGTGCATGTTTTTTTTTAAACATTTGCATATCAGACCATAATTTATATTTTAAGCAAAATTTAAAAAGAATTAAGGAAAAATTTCTGAAGTTATTACAGATATAAAGGTGCATTCAGTATGGGAGGGGTATTGTATTTTTGCAGTATTGGGTCTGAAATTTAAATACAACAATCGACCCACAAAAGTTTTATGGTTAATATATTAGATACAAAATTATAACCACTATATGTAATTGTGACTTCCATACACTTACATTTAGAATACATTACTTAAGATAGATTATATGTGAAGATCTATCCACAATATAACAGACCACAAATTCAGAAAAGTATTCTTTAAAAAAGTCTGAAGTCACATTGCATCTAAAAATAGATTACTCATGGTAATCTAATGCAATTTTTAAATCCTTCGTTCCAATAAAAAAAGATGAATCGTTATATATATATATATATATATATATATATATATATATATATATATATATATATATATATATATATATATATATATATTCACTCAGTTTTCATGTATTTTTATTTAAATAAATATTGCAACTTTTTAAAGGTTCTAGTATCCAGAAATTTTTAAGTTATTCAATCTGCATTTTCTGATATGAAGAATCGTACACCAGCACAGGAGAGACAGGTTATCTTACAAGAGATAAATTGAATATTTCCATTTGAATAAGGTGAGCACATTTTCGGTATTTCTTTTAAAGTTTAGGAGTTTTTCCACTTGTATACAACCCGCTAATCGTCCATCTGTATTAATCGGATACTCACAATAAAATGTTAAATACCTCTAGTTAAGCTTTACGATTCTAACAAATGTACGGGCTCTATTAAATTATTCACATTTTCAATCTTAAATTTGAGAATGAAAATAGTCCAAATGCTATGCGTTCTATTGTTTTTTCGTTACGCTAATTTAAGATTTTAAATCGTTAGAATTTTCCAGAAAAAAATCATCTCTTTTTAAAATTTGGGGTTTAATAATTTCAGCTCTTGTTTATTTGTACACGGAAATATAAAATTGCACATAAAATGAGACTAATAATAATGCTCACAAGAAATGGTATACTAGTTTACGGGGAAAAAGTGATGTATAGTTACGGATACCAATAACAAGCAACGGTTATCTTAGGCATTTCATTTTAAAGCTATTTAAGGAAAAAATCTTTCAGCTGTTTCACCTTCACTGGGGAAATTTTCACTCTCGCAATAAATGATTCGAGCATCATAGGATATTTTTAAATTTTTATTTAAATTTTATGTTCAGATTTTAGAATTATACATATATTGAAGTAGAGTATTCTAGATACGTACATAAATTTGTTTGTTTTCGGAAGCACGAAAATTATGGGTCAATTTTGAAATTTATATTTAAACTTATGTACGAAACTTGGAATATTAAATTAAACTTTTGATAACGAGCGCGCATTCTAAATTGATACATGGGTTTGCTTACATTCGGTAACACGAAAAATGAGCAAAATAAAAGCTATAAAACTTTATATATTTTTTGCTTATTTTGATACAAAAACATTACATATTTTTAACAGCTCAAACGTTCATTTTTAAGCGCTTAATTAGATCGAGATTTTAGAGATTAAAGCTTGAGAGAATATAGAGAGATTAAAACTGTTTCTAAGCCCCTGAAAACATTCATATCGTAGTGTTATTCGAATTCACGAACAGATGAACCAAGGGCTTGAGGGCCAATCCTTAGCTTGCCAGCTCAGTATTATTTTTTTCTTTTTAGCAAAACTATAGCATTTTCACAAGATGAAAACAAAATTTAAATTAAAAGAAAATAGGAAAAAATGAGTAATTAAATAAAAATTATGAAATTTCAATAATTTTTACAGATCGTAAATTATTCTGATTTAGTCGCTTGGATTAAAATTTGTTAACAATATTGATTGCCGAAGAATATATAAAACAACATATTCTCCCAACATTTTGAAGGTAAAATTTTCTTAGAAATTCCAGAAATCTAAAGGACTTTGTATAGGTTGACAGAATTTCAGAAAATTCAAATAAGCATCAGAATAAGTTGACAATTCTCGTCGTCAGATTAAATATTCAAACCTATTGCTGTCTAACTTTTTAGTGCGGAATATGAATATTTCAATCTCAAATTGGAACATAAATGCCCTGAAATATCAATGCAATCATAGTTCTACAGGCCATTTCGTTTTTTCGAATTTTCATATGTATTTCATCTCATTTCATAAGTATTGCGTCTGCCAATAACGCTACATCTGTATTGTTATTCTGGTACTAACTTAATTTATAATCCAGCCCTTTCAATTTCCTAGTTTAGAACTAGTCTATATAATTTTTCTGATTGCAATATTTATTTTTAGTTCAAAGTATTTGCTTTATTTTTCGTAAAGTTCGCTTTACGAAAAATAAAGCAAATACTAATATTCCTGCTTTCCCTTATCGGGCTATAACTTTCTTAAATCATGGCCAACTAGTTGGCCGTAGCCAAATGCACTAGACTCGTGTCTTAATTTTGTAGGAAAAGTAAAAAAAAAAATAAAAAAAAAAAAAAATAAATAAAAAAAAAAACATGATTCCTATATATTTTAAAAGCTTTTAGGTAATTTTCTACGTGAGAATACTTATGCAGTAATTATATTTTCACCGCATAAAATCACTTTTTAATTGAATTGCGAAAGTTATTTTTTATAGATGTACTTTTAAAGTTTATGCTTTTTCTTTTATGTGCATACAGGCTGTGATAGCATTTTCAGGTCATCAATACTTTAATAAGCCAAAGGAGAAAAACAAACTTAACGAAAATAATTTAATTATTTTTAAATGAAAGATAAATTGTATAATGATAAGAAAAACCAGTACTTTTCCATCATACTCGCCTTTGATAATCGCCATAACGGGAAAGAAAAACCTTGTATAATTTATGGTCATAAAAAATTCATTTGGATGAAGTACTGTTTAAAAATGTTTACATTTTCAAAAACTACTCTACTCTCTCTCTCTCTCTCTCTCTCTCTACTCTAACTAAACAATTATCATTTATTGATAAAACTTGTTTGAAAGCTAATGCTTATTTCTGGCGGAAACTGTTTTGCAATCACATTGGGGATCGACTGCGTAAGTGTAGAGTAATAGTACCTTTTTTTTGCCCTAGGTGACTTGTGACCGTCTTTACTGCCTCTTTTAACCGACAAAATTGTCACCAAGCAATCTTTTGCACCAACTAATTTATCTTTGTTTAGCATTTAGCTTGTATATTGTTGTTTATCCCTTTTTAATCAATTTTTGCACAAAAATATTCGATATAGGATTTAGTGTATATTAAATTTAAAATAAAATTTTGAGCCAATAAAATCATCGTATCTACGTTATATTATTTTCACTTCTCCGTAAAAAAAGATATTATTTTTTTAGGATAAAAATTGGGCGTATAATGGAATAGTATCGAAACATTATGTAGACCAATATTTAACTAGGAACATGAAAGCATTGGTTATTTAGTTTGTACCTTTGTAACTATACACATATCATGTAATTGCCAGACACAATAATGCGTCATGTGATAAAATACATATGAAAAATTAAAAAAATTAAATAGCTGAACATACCGTTTTCTCTCGTTATTGATAATTTTGTCACTTATCTTCTAATTTGAAGGAAAGTTTGATGTATACACATACCACATATAAATCACACAAAAACTGATTTGATTGTATACGCATTGAACAAGATCATTATATGATTTTTTTAAATCTGAGAAAATTTAAATTTAATATTTTATAACTTTATTCGCAATTACTTTTTAGAATGTATCTAGCATTGTAAAAAATAATTCCGTAACAAGTAAGTTATTATAAAGTTGTTGCATTCGTGTTTAATATGAATCATAATATTAAAAGTATCTTTAATTTGTAATTTTTTTAATCATCAAATGTTTCACATTTGTTATAATTGGTATTTCAATCCCGTAAAATTTCATATTTGCAATCATCGCATATGTTTTTAATAAAGTTTGATCATTTTTAAACTTTGTAACAGTTTTTTGATATGTTAATTTATTAACAGATACATATATCAGTTTTTTATTATTTTTATATTTTCGGTTAATTATTGGGGGGTGGAGTGTTAAGCTTATTTGGCTCCTTATAATTCGAATTTACTTCCATTTCGAGAATACTTTTCTCATCCTTCAAAATATTGTGCTCATCTCTCTATATATTTTTTAATTTTAGATTATCCAATTATTAAGTTTGTGATTAAAAAATTCAGATATTAATTAAACATAACTTACCTACTTGTTTCAATAAAGATATAAGTTATATATATATAGCTGCTCTAATTTTATTATTCTTTCTTCCTTTACATTTTAAAATGAAAATGATGAAAATTTTCAACATTTGGCAGCATAATTTTTTGGCGAAATGGTCGGTGGGATAATACTCAAGTGCTGAAGACAACAGAAATAGCCCAATATATATATATATATATATATATATATATATATATATATATATATATATATATATATATATATATATATATATATATATATATATATAATTTTTCTACGAAAGATTATGACAATATGTGGTTTGAAACTAACACCGAATTAAAATCCTGAGTAATAAAAAAGTGATATAATATCTAAGGTTTTTTTTTTCTTTTTAAAATACGATTTATCTTATGCCATCATTTTTTATTCAGTTTATTTTTAGATGGAAAGCAACCTGTAATTCCTATTGAGAGTTCATAAATATTTAAAATTTTGTCAGTTTTTTTACTTACATAAATTTTCAAATTCTGTCATAGAAAAACAGTCTGAAACAATATTTTCTTAAATGAAAATGATAAAAGAAAAATGAAAGCATAGATTCGATATGTTTCTATGGGTGGCTTAGAAATCGAGTCTCTTTCAAAGGAATTCTGACGATTTGCATACACAAATGTTTTATTGAAAATCAAGCGATCTCACCAAATTGGCTGTATGTCATTCATTGTTATATTTTATGATTTCAGTTAGTAATACTTGAATTGTCTTCAAAATCAAAAAGTAAAGCTTTGGGAAATATTCGTTCTCGTTTCAATTCTTCGATGCGGTTTGCAAACTAATTAGTTCGTATCACATTATCTGCTTCGGAAAAAAAAGTGCATTTTTTATTTAACGTGTCAGTTTCCAACATTAACCGAGGAAGCCTTTTAAAGATTTCACATGTTTCATTTTATGACCCTCACACGTGTATTGATTCGTAATGAAATTTTTTCATGTAATTCGTATGCTTAGCATTGCAATGAGGTATTTTATGGCATTTTGCAGGTTTAAAATTCGGCGAATAAATTGTTTCTCAATTGTGTAAATTACTCGAATTTCTTGAACCGAAAAAGTCTTTGAATAAATTAGTCGCATTCATTTTTTAACATGAAATTAATATTTCAAAAGCTTTTCTTATGGTCTTTACAAGACTCTCATATACCATTTTGAATAATACAGATCTATTGAAATATTTCGGTTCTTAATTGTTACGAATAAGTGAAATTGTATAAAGTTTTCCGACGAGCAAAAATTTGAATATCAGTCTGATTCACATCGGATGCTCATATGGAGTACGCGCGCGTCAAGTACCCAGTACCACCATGACAATATTATTGAATGCTAACGTTATGGTACTGCAAGTGGGCTCGTTAGGGGTGGCATTATACTGAGCCCCATAACACATTTTTACGTTCAGATTGGAACCATGACCGGCCAAATTTATTAAGACATTATTCTGCAATAACATGTCCGTTTGTTCAGGGGTACCGTAGACTCTGAATCCGTTGTGTTTATGGTGATGTGGATCCCTTATTTTTTGGATGACAGCGCTCATCCTCACCGTTCGGATATTGTCAATGATTGCCTTCAACCTGAGGATATCACCTGTATGGAATGGCCAACATTCTCATCAGACTTGAATTCAATGTGTGGGACATATTGGTCATTGAAACCGTCAGTCACCTCCTACATCTATGATGGAGCTTTGGAATACATTGTTTGAAAAATGGAGTTCTTTGATCCAATTGCAACTTGATAATGTTATCCTCAGCCTGTTTCGGCGTTGTAGGGATTGTATTTCCTTGTATGGGTGACACACACATACAATGTATTAATCACCATATATACAAAGTACTGCCCAATCATTTTACTTGTGGTCTTTGATATAAGCGCTCTGGGAAGCTATAATCGTGGTTTGTGAGTCTGGTATCATACCTACACCATCTGTTGTTTAACACGTGGATTTTATGGATAAATCACGTTTGTTTTGTTTCTGTACTTTCCGACATTATCCCTAATTTATGGACATGTGCATGTAAATTGGCCAATGAATAAGGAACTTTTGATATTTTCATTTAAATGCTTGCTAAGGTGAAGAGCACAATTTTTTTATGAAGTAGGTTCCAGTTTGCTTGAATGCTAAGAGAATAAGATAGCGTAGTTAGAAAGATAAGGTTTCATGATGAATGAAAAAAATAAGAAAAAAGACAAATCTTTGAACATTCAAAAAAGGGTTAATTGCCTGTGCCCGCTAAGAAAAAATATTCGATTTTGGAGACAACAAATCTCAAGGGCTTACAAAAGCAACCGTACCAAAGGTTTATTTGAAGTTGAAATCAGAATACACAATCCTCGTCTTGAAGACGCAACTCTACTGTGTCTCAAATAAAAACAACTCGTCAATCAAAGCTCTTTATAACACGTTACAACTCTAACCTTGTGAAGAGAACTGCAGAGGGTAGGAATACATAGTCGGATGCTTGTGAGAAACCACTTATTTCTATCCGAATTGCAAAAATTCGTTTGCTGTGGTATCAGGAAAGAAGTCATCTGAGGATGGGGAACGGATAACATGGTATATGAATCACGCTACACTTGTTTTTGCACTGATGGAAGATGTCCAAACCGGAGAGAACTGTACAAATTCATCACGCCATTTTAGCAAAGTGCAAGGGTTTGTGGTAGCATCATGATATAGGGCATGTTCTCTTGTGGCAATACTATCAAATTAAATATGTTGAGAGTTATTACTTTAATACTTCTAAAGACGTACTTTTAAGATGTAAATTAAAGAAAAAATAAATAATTTCCAATTCAAGAATTACATTTTTGATTCAAAAGAAACTAATTTTACTTTGTAAGGT
Organism: Latrodectus elegans; assembly: GCA_030067965.1. Taxonomy (NCBI): domain Eukaryota; kingdom Metazoa; phylum Arthropoda; class Arachnida; order Araneae; family Theridiidae; genus Latrodectus; species Latrodectus elegans. The sequence continues at coordinate 2,632,787 of CM057815.1, forward strand.
CGAACACCAAAATAAAAATAATAAACATTAGCCAAATTTGAATGCGGAAATAAAATTTTTAAGAAATATTTTTTAAATAATATGAAGAGCAAGTCCCATAAAGTATGCATGTTTTAAAGTGCATCTTGACCGCCCACCCTCTCAAGTGTTCAGCATACCTGACTACCAATAGGGAGGTCCTGGGTTCGAACAAGGGTGTATTTTCTCTTTTTCTCCTGTCTTTGTCCTTTTCTAGTGTGAATGGGTTTTGAATACTTGCCTACTCTATAAACAGATACCTATGATATGTGTGTACTGAAAAAGTCGAACTCCCCACCAAATTATGGTTCAGTTGAAAAAGTGCAGCAGCGCACCTCATATTGCCAACCTAGCTGGCACTAAAACAACAAAGTGCGTTTTCCAAGTGTTTATTTTAAAGTATGTTAATATCAATAGGTTTTTTCATAGAAATCTGCTTATTCTTCAATAGTTTGAATATCATTTTGTGAGAAAATTTATAAACATAAATCACTATAGATGAATTTTATATATGAGGGAAAATGACTATATTTCAATTTGGTTTGTGACTTGATATATTTTAACTCTCATATATCCTTTTCTTACTTTTTTTTGCTTGGTCACGAAAAGTGATTGCATCGGAATCTACGTGAATTTAAGTAGGATCCGATCAACTACAATCATCCAAGTCTTAAGTGGAAATTGAATCTACATGCTGTGTGTTGGCTGAAACAAAAAATAGAGAACTAAATTTTGTGCTGGCGGTTTGGCCATTGAGTTTCAAAAATATTCTAGTATTTTGTTAATTTAATCCAAGCAGTAGAGAAAATAACATTAGAAAGTTAAATACAAAATAAAATAACTTAGTGCGTATATTGGCAGTGTCTTCACTTTGAATGTAATTTACTATCATTTAGTAAATAACCTAACAGTTTAAATCTGTTTCAACATCCGAAAATTTAAAGTTTACCGCATTCTGAGAATTTTTTATCCTTATCACAAGAAAGAAAATTCCAAATGATCCCCTGAAAATTGTGTAAGCGAAAAGTATCCATTTTCTGTTTCTCAAAAATTGCTCAGTTCGAATATGTGATCTTCCCTATTAAAGAGAGACTTTTTAAATGTAACCGAGACTCATAATAGATTTCACTGCTGAACAACGGATGCACTTTATTCCAACTCTCTGCACCACTTCTGTACAAATTTCAAACTTGACCATCTTTTCAAGAAATAATTGCATACACATTAATGAATAGAGTATTCTGATAAGTATATATTAATACAAACACCAATCTGAATGTATAACTAGCTCTAAAACTAGTTTATATTATTACACGCTGTGTAATATATAATAATTCTCGTTTTTTTAATTTTCATGGCTTTATAATCGATTACTTTTAGACGGAACTTAAAACAAGTTTTTAAATAACTTCTTTTAAGTTACGTTTAAAAGGAGTTTAATTTAAAAAAGGACTAATTAACGATTTAATTAAAGAATTTAAGCCAATACGGTATTTTCTTGTTTTCTTAAATCAAGGTAAAGTCAAAAAATTCTAATTTTCAATCTTTACATTGATTTTTAAATTACATAAAAACATCGAAATATTCATTTTCTATATTTATGTAATATATAAGTACCATATACACGCTGAAAATTTATATTTATGTAAAAAAATTAGATTGAAAATATTTTTCTTTCCTGAAAGAATCATCGATTTTAATAATTGTGTGAAATTTTACTAGTATGAAATTGTATGAAATTTTATCATTTTAAAATCAATTTTGTTAACCTCAGTTTTCCAACTATCCGCATGAGATCCGTGATTCCATTTATTATTTCGCTCTGATTGGCGAAATAATAGATGATTAAGAGAGACTTAATATAGATTCCGCTGAAGATATTAACAAAATTCAGTGGTAAATGTGTGTGTGTGTTGAGCTTTGTTTGTCTAAGTATTGTATTTGGCCATCTGTAAATCAAAGTTTTTTTGCTATCCTTTTAGATTTTAAATAAAATAAAATGACTTAAAAGACAATTTTTTATTCCACAACAATCTTAAAGTTTTCGAAATTGCTCCATTTTTTAATTTTTCTCCAACGCAATTTCCGATTGTGAAGAAATTTCTGACATTTAAAATTACAGTACTTAATTAGTTGAAAAAGAATGCATTCATTTTTCTTTCCGAAGGGTTGAATTGATATTTCAACTGATGAGATTATTCAAGGCCACCTGCCTACGGAACTAGGTAGGAATCAGCTGAAGAGATTTTCAAGATCAAATCTTGTTCTTCTTCTTAAGGGGCTCCACCCCTTTCAGGATCATCAAGAGGCTCAAGAGCTCTCCCCCTGTCTGCCACGAATTGTCCTTGACATTCTTTACTTTCTCGATGGATGAAAGATTTTTCCTGGTTATATAAAGTGGACTGGGTATATAAAGTGGCGGAGTGGACATCTCGGGCATGTTTGCTTACCTCCTGCAGTGAGTTTAGCAAGTTATCAATCAAGATGAATTTCTTGGTAAGTTTTTTCTTTTTGTTTTAGAATTGTGGATTTTGCCCGAGCTTATCAAAATTATTTAGTAAAACAATTGGGTTCAATGTAGAATAGGCTACCCCTTGGTTTGGCAAAAACATTGATGATAAATATTGGCAATAAAATTTAATTTCTGGTATATTTTCAGCGTTTTAATTAAAGTAGTTCTACAATTGCCCTTTTGTTATTCAAATTTTGATATCTACATTGGCGTCAAAAAAAATCACAAGAGGCACCCTTAAATAAACTTTTATCAAATAATTTAATATTTGTTTATAAGAGCAAAATGTTACGAAGTTAGTATTTTTATAAAAAGAAGTCCAACAATTTTAACAATAAATAGAAAAGAATATGTAAACTTAATATTTTTTTATTTATTCACCACGATATGAAAATCCCTCCGCATAAATTACAAATTTAGTATTTTTCATTTTGACGATATTTTTTGGGGATTTTAAAAGTTTTCCTACTTTTAAATTGCTTCATTTCGATTTTTTTCATTTATTTAAGCTATTTAAGTTTAATCAGATATTAGAACATGATTTCCCGAGTAATTTTTCTTAAATATGATACAGTTTGTAAATTATTTTGGATTTTGAAGTGGAATTTGCGTGAATTCTTATCTTAATAAATTTTGATTCTATTCTCGAAATATCACGAAAAGATTTTTAACATTAATAATCCAAGACCAAATATATATATTTGAAAAGGTACAGTTATATAATGATGAATATTTCAATAAAAAATTTTGACCATTTATTAGATATCATATTTTTATAGAACTAATTTATCCTCTTTACAAGTACTCTTTAGTAAACAGTATATTTCATTTTTGTTTTGGTTGTTTAATTGTTACCAAATGAATATTTTAAAATTTAAAGTTATAATTGTTTGATAATCCTAAAATTTCTTTAAGTTGTCGTTACATGACTCGCAATAAATTAATAAATGGTATTAAATTAAATACAAAATCTAACTAAAACATAATTTTTAAACTGTGATATTTGAGATAGCTTTTGACATCTAAAGTCTTTAATTTCTATATTCGTAGCTTCTTTTGAATTGAACGTCACAGCATTGTTTATCCATTTCAAAGCACTTTACGTTATCGGTTTCATAATTTATGTTCGAATGTATTTTTCCTTTCTTTCCAGCTCTTTGCCCTTCTCTTCGTGGCATTGATGGCTGTGGCATTTGCCCAGTATGCTTATTACTACAACACCCATCCAGCAGTATACCCATACGCATACAACTATGGGGTCGCATACCCATACTCCCACTACTTGTGGAAGTGAACATCACAACAAATCAACGGTAATATAACAGTTTGTGTGATTCCATTAATCCATTTCAAAAATGGAACAAAATAACTTTCCCTTTCACTATTAGTTCAATACATCAAATAGAATTCCTTCCACTGAGATTTAATATATATTTCGTGTTTTAAAATACAATAATAACCTGGAAAACTTAAGTAATTTAATGCTTTGAAAATAATGTTTTAAGTTCAATGTTAAAAAATGTCGAGCTTATTTTATCTTTGATATTGTTTTCATTAGCATATTAATATACATCGATTTAACTTATTCAAAATATAATCAAATTTCGTACTTAAATATATTTTATGTTGTAACATTATATATTTTTAATAATTATAAATTATTATATAAGGATAGTATTCTAGTGAAAGTTATGATAATAATTTCTAAACGTAGAATACAAAGAGTTTGGCAATTTTTCATTTTTATTTTCATAGGTGCTTCAAACTACATTAAATAGAACTTATCCGTTTTCTAAAAGCTATAAAAAATTAAGTATTCATTTAAATTTTTATCTATGATAGGTGCATCAAAATAATTTGTTTTTCAATATTTAAACTATTCGCTTGTGTTTTTTAACATTTTATGTGGTATTATTTCAAAATGTTGGTACGTAATTTTTCTAAGCATTTCATTTAAATCTAAATAAAGTAACAAAATTTGGAAGGTCACTTCTTCATTTATTTGCTCCAATAATATTTATCAAGCTATTCTCGATTAACTGAAATTCTTCTCTTCAACAATCTCAGAAATTAACTCCTGTAAATTTCTTAACAAATGTAAATAAAACTAGATATTTTTAAATGTTTATCAGTATACAATGCTACAATCATTAAAATGGTGTATCACATACAACAGAAAATGTTTCAGCGATACATCAACTGTAGCCCAGTTGATGCTGGAGTTTCACAATAGAATTTTAAATTTCTTCTTAAAACAATTAATTCCAACGCTAATGAAAAATAAAACTACTTTATAGGGTTTTATTAATAAAATGACAATTACTTGCAGATGAATATACTTAACATTGAATGAAAATGTGTAAAATAAATAGATGTTTCTAAAAACCATATACCCCAATAAGATAAACCACTAACCGAATATTTTTTAAGAGTAAGTAATTTTAAGTTCTGTAGATGCAAGTTGGTTTGCTTATCATTCAATGGGCATTTTTTGCGTACAAGAATTAACTAGACTGAGATACATGCTTTAAAAAGCATTCTGCATCACTAAAAATGTCGATTTCCAAGGAAGGATTTGAACGCGAAACCTGTTGAATCGAAAGCCAGAGCACTAACCGTTCGACTGCTTGCTCGGCTGTCGACATTTGATACCAAGTCAGTGTAAAATAACAAATTATTATGATGCATTAAAAGTAAAGAAACAATTATTCTTAATTATTATTAAACTAATTATAGAAATAGTCACATGACCAATTATCGAATTTAAAAGAGTTTAACTTATTGATTCTTATCGAATTCTAAGAGATAAATAAAAGTGAACTTTGCATTCACTTTGGCACATAAATATTAATTCATTGAGAAATCTACAGCCAAAAACAAATTCTATGGCCTTGAATAATGAATAGATTTATTGAAAATAATTCATTACGCTTTTTAGAAGACTGTTGCCACCTTCGAGTTCATAAACTTTTGAAAATAATAATAATAATTTTCTTTTACAGGTAACGACTGGACTGGTACAGGAACATGAGATTTAGCTCTGGATTGTGGTTGACGCCTGGAAAATATTCTTGATACTTTTCCTCTTCTCCGTGTCTGAAACTCCTCTTTGTCCCAAATCTTTCCTGTCATCTTTTCAGTGTCAATAAATTTTAAAAAAATGCCAAATGTTGAATCTCTTATTTTCAATAATTTTTTTGTAATAAAAAGCAATTTTTCGTAGTTAATCTAAGAAAATATTTCTCTTTAAAATGTACAGAATCAAATATTATTTTATCTGCCACGATTAAGATCACAAAAATATAAGAATGTATAGCTTTAATTAATCAGTTATTTGTTTATTTTTCAGAAAAAAATTTATTAAAAATTTTAACACACATCAGTAGTTTATAACTTATACTATTCTTATTATTTATATCATAACATGTTACAAAAAAGTTTGCACTTTATGAAATTTAATTAAAACTTTCATCATTTTAAGTATGTCAGTCTTCTTTGATGATTGCTATTGATTTATCGCTGTTTCCTAAATAAAAAAGAAATCTTAATTATTCTTACATTAAAAAAAGCAATTATAAAAAATCTTATATTAATTATTTTAGCTTATATTTTATTGCTTACAAGAAACATATACAACTATTACAAAATATTAAACATGTTTAAATGTTCGAGTAAATAAAGTTTGAATGATTTAAATTTTGGCAATAATTCATATTTCATGGCCACTACACATTACTTTGATTAAGAAGCAAAAAACTCTTACTCATTTTCGTTTTTTTACAAAAAGGATTCAGTTAAAATTTTTCATTATACCAGATATATTAAAGTGTATATTTAAACTGCGTAATTAACTTTTTACAGCTTAACGTATTGAATACTACTGTTAATACCTTTAAATCTTAAATTAAGAAAATTTCTAAAAATGTAAGGAAAAAAGATATTTATAGTAATTATATTCATTATCTGATGAAAAGTGAGTGTATCTGGAAAACATTAAACCTACCAATGAATGTTATAACTGAAGATGAGTCAATTGTGTGTTGATTATTATTCATGAATGATTGATGTATTTAACTATTAATTACAATAAACTTCTTATCTTGAAAGATATGATTCGTCAATAATTTATTAGTTTGAAATGAGTAAAATTATTCAGTTTTTATACGTATAAATTTTCCAACTGGATGGAAAAATACTGATGATCAAAAATATCCTACTGAATATTTTCTGTTTTTAGTTAGCAAAAATAATTTATTTTCACAGTAGATAATTTTTATTAAATAAGTTTGATTAATTTGTACGAATTAATAAAACCAGAGCATTGGCATTTCATTTAATGAGTTGGATTCAAAAATAGAGCATATCTTTGAGAAAGATAGGATAACAACAAAATACTTATATTTAAATAAAAAGCATCAAAGAACTTTCACTTTTTATCTTAAAATAAAATACACAAATGAAGAAATGCGTTACATTACATTATTCAATCTTCGCTTTTGCCTAAGACGTTTTCTAATTCATAATTTACTTTTAAATTTTAAAAAATCAAGAATTTAAAATCGAGATTCATCAATATACATTTTTAAAAGAATCTACTAATAAGCATTCTATATTAGATAATTATTCGATGAATTTTTTTTATTGTTAGCAAATGTTTTACTATATATTTGCTTATTAAAATAAGCAAATTTAGTTTCCTTTTAAAAATAATTTTACTTGATAATACAGTAAACACCTAACTATCAGAAATTACTGAACCACAGAAAACATAATCCCAAAATAAGAAAGAAGCAGAATTCCTTGAATAATTTTCTAATTAAAAATTTAAATAAAAAATTTTACTATTTTTCAAGTTGTAAATGTGCTTAAAAAGCCCCAAACATTTAACTAGATACATACATTAATTTATTCCTGTTTTACTAAATTATATTATATCTTCTGTTGCCACACCTCTTAATTTAAAGAATAATAGAGACTTAAATGTATATTTGTATCAGGAGACGAAAAAATGTAGTAAATCGTGTAAATCTAATTATGTTTAATGAAAAAATATACTTTCTATAATTATAAAATTTGCATTTTTGATCTGAAATTAATTGTTTATTATTATTTAAAATAAAAGTTGGTTATTTATTCACCGAAAAAAGCTAAAGTATGTATTAAGAAGTTCTATAAATTCTACATGTATTTTTTAAATAAAAATTTATTATGAATTAATTTATTATGATTTTTTTAATTTATTATGAATATATGTTTTTAAATATTAATGCAAGAAAATTCAAATATTACATGAATGGGAAATACATTAATACTTCAAACATATTATTAAATATATTACATGAATGTTAAAAAATAATAGGAATTAGTCCTCTAAGTACTTAAAATTCTTAGCATTTTTAAGCAAAATATTTTATGGACTACTATAGTTTAGTTTAATGACTATTTTATCATACATTGATTGCATTTTTTATAAATAACTATTAAATAAGCTCTTCATAAGATTTAAAGGGTGACCAAGCAATTTTTTTCCATTATATTCCCCTACCCAAAGAAATGTATTTTTCACGCATTTATCTTTTACAATTAAATATAGCTTTTGATAAAGGTGAAAAAATAATAAACTTTTGTTGTCACTGTCATTTTTTTCATTAAACTCACGTCTTATTTTTATAATTTTACTTATAAATTTTTCTGAAGCAATTTTTTTTAATATATGAATATTTTTCTTTTTAATTCATAAGATTTTACCACAAATCGCTATTTCTATTTCCTTACAAGAAGTTGAGAATGATTTGCATTACTAAAGATCTAACACGTTTATTTATGATATCTGAAACTATTAAATTGTCTCAAATTTATTTATAAATTTTCAGCTTTAAACATTATTTAAATTGAACATGTCTTACAGTACCTACTTGCTATCTATTTCTATTTCTTGAAATATTAATTATTGATCAGAAGTAACATTGAGAATATTAATTAATTTTAATTATTGATTACTATTACTAGTATTTAATTAAACTGAAAGTATTTATATATATATTTTAACTTGTTATTAACTTTAATGAAAACTAATTTCGAATATTAATTTATATATATATATTAAGAATTTTTAATCAATTAAATGAAAATGCAACACTTTTACATGTTAAGGTACTTAAAAGTGTTGTACGTTAATTTATACCTCCAACCACTAATCAAGGTGAACCTATTTTGCGACATCTGTTGCACTTATGTCTCCTGTATGTCGATGTTGATGCTTGAAATATTTCCAGGTTTGCTCTCTTGTGACAAGTGAATAAGGCTGGCCATTTATGAAAAGAACTTCCAGAAGGCATTACATCATCTACACTAAAATTCTTAAAATGAAGACTGTCAACTTCGGTGTCTAAGAGTGTCATCTGCCAATTTAAACATCCTCATCTAAGTACAACAAACTGTTTCAATGAGTCAATAGCATATTAAGGTTCCTGTTTCAAAAGTGATGTAAAGAAGGAAAATTAATATCAAAGTTAATCAATTCGACTATGATTTTGAAAAAAAAAAGGAGTTAAGAATTCAAAAAATGATAGAAATAAAAAGGAATATGATATATCTATTGATCTGTTTACCATTTTTAGATGGTACCAGAATATCAATATCTTGCTTGCACAGTCTGAAATTTCGTTCCCCAAAATATATATATATATGTCAAGAAATTACAAGAAAAATTTTATATGCATGTTTTAGCAAATAGCAGCGAATTCAACGTCGAAACTTGATGATATTTGATTGTTCTTCCCTTTCTGAAATATTTAATGACTTAAAAGTGATAAAAATGGTCGGTAAATGAGAGTAATAATCTTGAATAATTTCATAAACTGTTTTTTTTTTTTTTTTTTTTTTTTTTTACAAAATCCTATAGGTTAAAAGTTAGTTGTTGCTTCTTCATTTATTGAAATCGTTATGAATTATAAAACTTAACACCGTCGACTATATATATATATATAACAAAACAACCAAATTGCATAAAATTGGTGCTACTTTCGACTCATATTTAATTATCTTCCGTATGACATATTGTTCTATTTTCCCTAAAAATTTCTGAATTGTAATGTAAATTTTGGGACAGCCTTTTTGTTTAATATCAGGTAAATTTTTAATCCATAATTATCATGTTGACTTTAAACATTGGTTATCATTTTGGGTAACCTGTGTGTGCAACGTGACCAATGTAAACGAGAAATTATTAGTCTATTTCTTATCTATAATTACAAACAATCACACTTTCAACATCAATATATTTAATGTGCGGGTATCGTTTTTTGTAATATCTGATTATGAAAACTCGTTTTCAAACATAAATTCACATATATCATCAAACATAAATTCACAAATATCTTTAGTAATTATTAATCCGATGTTAGGCAAATGATAACAATCAATCGTCTAACTAAGTGAATCGTCTTTACACATCTGAAAAAATTGGTCTGTAATGTGCACTCTCAAATCGAACATAGAGATACGTTGCATTTCTTTTATCCAAACCATCAAAGAGTGTAATTGGTTATGCATCTAGCTTTTATTGCTTCATCGCTAATATAGTGCCGTTTTTGCTGATTTCAACCAGATAAAGCCACTGCACTGACCCCACAATAGAACTAATTATGGAATTCTTTGATGACCTTTTTAATTTCAGAATTACTTTAAGCACTGAGATCATCAGAACTTTTCTGTTAGATTATATTTTTGGGAGCTGTCTCCAAGACAGAGTTTTTCGAAGAATTCTCCAAAAATTGATAAGCTGAAACAAATGGTAAAAATTTCATCAGTAACACTTATAATGTTGGAAAATGTGTTATAAAACTTGGTTCAACTAATTCGTGTTTGTCTTCAAAATGGTGGTGAACAGTTTCAACATTTGCTGTAAAAAATGATGATAGGAAAGTTTTTATTGAATTAAGTTTTAATAAATAAAATGATCACAGTATTATAAATGACACAGTGTGTTTTCCTTTCTGCTTAAACTCGCAGGTAAAGTTCTGGTAGTCCAACAATGCCTGAAATTGTCTCCCACTTTTAACCAAGCTGCAAATCATCCCATACCTCAATGTGAGAATGTTGCCACATCACTTAGCTTTATCATTAGATTTCTGGCGTTATTTTTATCTAATGAGATATTTATAATGATTTATACAGTTCACAATCAGTTTAGTGTACGTTTTAACATTATATCTCAATTGAGTTTTTATAAAATTAAATTATTTTAATAAACTTTTATTTTTGGAATTATTCATTTGAAATTAACTGTTTTTTAATACCATATGTGCAAGTTTCTTAAAATGGTCTTAGTTTGATTTTAATATAAAGCACATATTTTGATCATAATTTTTCCTTAGTATTTAACTTAAACCCCCTTCAACGAGAAAAGTGAAACGTAAATCATTTGTACATAACCCGTTATACGAGGTCATATGAACGCGTTCTCCTATATCGAGGAGCTAATATACCGTGCTAATAGGGATAATAAACTATATATAACTATATATATACATACATTATAGTATTCGTAATATTATTAAAATACAAAGGTTATATCTAGAAGGAAAGGTAATGGAATAATATTATGGTAAATAATTCAAATACTGATTATTTTATTGTTTGAATTGGATAGAAAAAGTATATATCTGAATGGGTTAATTTTTGCACAATATATGGTTAAGCAATTAATTTGAATTTTATAATATCATAATTATTTTAATGTATATATCTATTTATTAGTCAATAAAAGAAATAACGAATTCTCATAACCGGCATTTAGTCTATGAAATAACAATGTATGTAAAAATATGAATCTAAAAGAAATGGCGAAAAATTTGGTTGGCAGTCAGATGTCGATTGGGTATATTTGACCTCCCAATGTTCAGTTATAAAAATAGTATAATCAATGAATAGTTTGAAAAACTAATAGTATTTATAGTTTTAGTCAATCTCGAAAACATTTAGAAATGGATGCAAATGGGTGTCTTGTAGAAATTCCTTTTCCCCTACCACCGTATTTTACTCAAACTCTTGATTTTCTTCCTCTCATATTAATGGTATATTTAATATACCACTCTCAGGGTAACAAGGAATTCTGGGAGCGTGACAATGACGTATTGTTATTGTATTTAAGGAATCAAGTAACACTTCCATTTGGATGGGAGGCAAGGCTAATATTTATTACAATGGTGAAACCCAACCATATGTGCAGTTTTGTACAGTTTTTCCATCCAAATATAAATAAATCTTTTGTTTATGCTTCCAAAATTTGAAAGCATTGTTCATTTTCAGAATACGATTTCACACGACCTTGAGTAACTCTCTCGTCGGAATAAGTCACCTAATTCAGTACTTGCTATAAAAGCTGAAGGAGATCGGGAATCAGAGTCATCTGTCCTGCGCTCAGAAGGAGATAGCTTTACCAAAATGCAGCCTCTGGTGAGAAATTTTTTTATTGTTCAAAATTGTTAACTTGTGAAAAAAATTTTTAAAAAACTATAAGACTTCTGTGTTTATTTAATAATTTTGTTTTAAAATACTCTGTGGTAAATTACCTTAAATAATTCAAATAATATATAATTCTTTTTCAAATGACTTCTAATTTCCCAAAATACTTTTAAAGATATTTAAAGAATAGAGAACAAATGCTAAACTAGGTCAAAATAATCAAAAAATTATAAATTAACTTTTTATTGTAATCACATTTTCGTTGAAAGGACTAAAGAAAATAATTCGATTAGATAGAACAATTTAAAATTTCTATAAAGTTCGATTTCATGTGTAATGTTTAATCTTTAAACCAAACGATTATTGCTGTTCAGACGATTTTCAAGTGTGCCATGTATCCATAAATATATTAATAGAACTTATTTATAAAAATTTTTCTACAAGTTCATAATCGTCAAATTTAAGCAAAAAAAAAAAAATTAATTTGAAAACTATTTTCATTATTGTATGCAGAAAAATAACTGGATGAGAATATAATATTTAAAATGTGATAAAAATGAATACGGGCAAGTTCTTTGGGCAGCGTGCATTTCAAACAATCATTGATATAAAAACTCGTAGGTAGGAGGAAGTTTCTGCTACCTTCGAGCCAGCCAATGTCCCAGGCATAAAATAGAATGACACCATGTTTTAAACAGGATAGTATTCAGTTTCAGTTTTTAACTACGTGTGCATTACATTAATTTTTCAAATAAAATTTTCTACCAATTTTAAATTTTTCTATCTATTTAAAATGTACACTAAACTTTTTAATTTTAGTGTGAGATATTTCCAAAATCATCAAGGAATTTATTTCAAAGTGCCTTTCTTTAAAATCATAAAATATAAATTTCGTAAATTTTAACCCAATGAAATTAATATATTATTTCTATTAAATAGGTATTGAACGCTGAAAAACTAATTTTGTTACAAGTGATTAAACCTGATGTAATGTTCATTTTTATTTAACAAAAATATATTAAAAGTGCTAAATATTCATTGATTGATTGAATACATTAAAATATAAAATATCTTTAGTTAATTATGTTATATATCTCACAGTTTAATCATTTATTTCCTGGATGTCTCATTTCAAAATTTATTTTTTATTTAACTTGTAGATATTTCATAGTTGTTAATGATATGAATTAATTAAGCATTGAATTAAATTATTGAATAAAAATTTCAGTAATTAATTTATGAGATAAATGTTCTTATTTCGTTATCGAATCAATTTTTTTCCAATTAATAATTAGTACAACAATCTTTCTTGATCAAATACAATATCAATAAATGTTCTTATTTCGTTATCGAATCAATTTTTTTCCAATTAATAATTAGTGCAATAATCTCTCTTGATCAAATACAATATCAATCATTGGCTTATATACCACAATAGATTTAAACAAACATATTAATTAATCAAACAAGATACCATGAATTATTTGTAGTATTTACGAAAATTTTCTTGCACTGGCATTTTTTATTTTCGGTATATTCTGTGTAATTGTTAAGTATTCCTTTGTATATCGGAAAAACCCTGTAGAAGCACAAGAATGTTGATGGAATGATTTGAACTGTATAATTCCCTTAAACTTAGATATATAAGTTCAAGTACTATCATAAACTATAAATGAGACAAAGGGAGCATTCCAGTTCCGCAGAAATGGTTTTCTGGAATGACAGATACTTGCATTGTTTTCAAAAAAAAATGATAGAACGTACAATTTCTTTCTTTGTGGAAAAATTCTAAATATAAAAGATAAAAAGTAAATGGATATCATTATATTGTCTAGCTTACATAAGATTTTTTCTTGTATTATTTATGATTTTATAGATATCATACTATTTCTAGCATAATGCTTGGTTATTGGTGATAAATTGTCCAAATAAAAACATCTACTTTTATTTAACATAATATTTTAAATGAGAAAATGTTGTAAATATTATCAGAAATATTCTATGCACATGTAAAGCATAATTTTTGTGAAAAATAAAGCCTAAGTTGAAGAATTCTGCAGAAAATGTTTTGAATTATTCAATACTTTAAAATAGTTATTATTAGACTACTACAATAAATTATTTCAAATTTTGATCAGGAAAAAAATTCTTAACGATGACTTTATTTTGAAAGTAGATTTATATGAAGCCACTACTCTCTATAATTTTAAATCCATTTATTTCTTAATTATTCTTTTAAAATTTTTAGAAAAAAAAACTACGTTTGCTATAGCTCTTTTCTTTACATACACCATAAAAAAACTCCCATTCTTTTTTTCTTGCTTTCATATTGTTTTATATAAAGTTTTGATGATTTTTAATGCATTTATAATCGTTTGCAAATAGAATTCAATGATTTTTAATTGAAATTGCTACAACGCATAATATTCTTTTATTATTTTATATTATGCAGAGACTATAAAATATAATACACATTTTGATGTTTAATAATTCATAAAACAATAAAGATATAAACTCGAACATAGGCCACTTATTTATATGATTAACTCGTGTCTTTTACAGCCCAAAAGAATTTTCTTTCATTTGAATTTTTTCATTTGTAAATATCGTTTTGGCCTATTATTAATTATAAAACATTTCGCTTATAAGTTTGAATATTTTTACCATATGCTTTAATTATTTGCCGGAAAGGAAGATACAAACATTATTAAATATTTCTTTGGTATTCACATTGCCTCATTGAACATCAAGAGAGATACTGCATTACAGAAAAGAATTTCAAAATAAATCTAAATCATTTTATTTTCTTTGAGAGACGAAGAGCACACACGTGAAAACCCATTGACAAGGGATATAAAGTGCTTTGAATCAATCTTATCATTAATGTTATTAATATGTTTTTATCTTCTCTAATGATTCACATAAAATGATGTGTTCATTACATTGTGAATTATTAAACGTTAACACTGACATTTTGTACTCACTTTGTGTAATTAATATTCCCTACCAAAAGAGCAAATGTTCCAAAATGGGAAAATCATAGCTTACTAGTTTTATATCATTCCATAAAATATTATCATAAATCGAAGAACTTTTTGTGATAACTAAACAATTAATGTTTTCTTTATAAAAGCATTATTCGAAAAATTGAATGCAATATCCTTGCATTCGATCTTAAATTTTTTGTCCTTATTTCGAACTTTGATTTTAGTATGCTTTTTTCGTTTTTAATTATTAAAAACTAGTTTAATCATATCAGAAAATAAAACTCATTCAAAATAATTAGTCCGATATGATATTTAATTAAATTAAAAGCATCCACGAATAAAATATACTATATTTATAATAATCTTAAGAAGATGCTTGCAAAACTACTGTTTATGAAATATTCTACTTTCTTATATAGAAATAAATAAAATGAAAAGATTATATATAGCTAATTTAAAAGATATTTTCATAACTGTTACTTATTACTTTTATTAAAATCATTATCACGAAAACGGTATTGAATTC
The DNA here is from genome assembly GCA_030067965.1 of Latrodectus elegans. NCBI lineage: Eukaryota > Metazoa > Arthropoda > Arachnida > Araneae > Theridiidae > Latrodectus > Latrodectus elegans. Next base: position 2,648,298 of record CM057815.1, read on the forward strand.
GGTCATTTATTTAAATAAATATCCTGTAATATTATATTCCATAGACAGATTAATTTAATATTGGTATCTTAGATGCATATAAAATCATTAATAATTTATTTTAGATAAGCGTTCTTGAAGTTTTAAGCAACTATTTAAATAAAATGTCTTCCTAAAGTTAATTAAAAAAAAGGATAAAGCTATCATTAAAATTTCCTATATTCCTATTAATTGTAAAAAATTTAATAAATCATTTCTCCAAAACATAATTTAAAATAATTTTCAATGATAAATCCTCATATAAAAATAAAAATATATAATTTACCAGAACTTGAAACATGTCTAAATTATTTCCTTACAAAAGAATTCATATTTTGCAAATTATAAATCAATTTATTTCAACAACAAGAAATACAACAAAAAAATAATTTTATCGTTAATGAAAAATTAAAAACTTTCAATTACATTTATAGTTAGTTTTCTGTTTTTTTACTATCTATATTTTATTTAATAAAAATAATTTTTTCAATCTTAAATTAAGCTGATTTAGATATTTTAGTATTGGTAATATTTCTTATATTTTTAGTTCATTTTATTGTTGGTCGCCATGTTTGTTGCTTGCGCACATGCGCAGGGCTACCTTGGATACTATGGGTACGGAGGATACGGACTCCCATACTACAGCGGATATAACTACGGCGTTTATGGCGATCCAACTGCCAGGCTGTATGGTTACGGTTATGGTTATGGATGGAATAATGCTCGTCTTCTTGCTGCTCCTTACGCTCAATGGTGGAAGAAATAAAATGCCTGGAAGAGAAATTAAGGTATATTATATGTTTTACATAGACTTTTTATATATTATTTTTTAGTTGAATTAATTTTGAATTCTTAAAAGTAGTTTTTATTCATGCTAACATATATTTGCGACAAAAAATATTCATGATTACAACTTTTCTAATTTGCTTGATTACAATATAGTAAATTTAACACTTAAATTTCATTTGAGATTAATTTTCTTAATTTTTAAAACTACTTTTACTAATTACGTAAGTCTTAGAAGTTGAAATTTTTAAACTTTTTTGATTACTTACTTTGATAAATTTTAGTTTCTAAACTTTCAAGACACATAACAAAGAAAAATCCTTTACGTCTTTCATTAATATATTAAGAATTTGTTTATTTATATTTTTGGTAATGCTTAGAGAATTACCGAGCGGACGTCATTTAAAGAATACCCAAATAAGTAGCACTTAACGGATAGCACAACATTTAATGCTTAGTATGAAGCAAAATAAACTATATTAAATGAATAGATACAGAAACGGTGCTTAATGGATAAACAATACTTAATGGATAACCGAATAAGCAGAATTGTTTTGAAGCTACACAGTTGACAACCCAAAGGTGTTGTCGGGTATTTTAACGTCCAACACTTAAAATGCCCTTTCGGAAGACTTTTCGTACATTAGCGTTCCATATTCATGTTTAATAATGGAGGAAATATGGTAAATCTCAAGTACCCACTCTTACAAAGTTGCATGCAGAAAGACTATTATTATTATTATTATTCAACAGGTGGCATCGGAACCGGGAACTTCCACAAGGAAGAGCTGAGCCCTGCCACAAAGAACCGAAATGCGCAACACTTAAATGGTTCATGAATAGCAAAACAAATATTTTTAATGGATAGCGAGACAAACAGTGTTTAGTAGTTTGGTTTCTTTCTCGCTCAGCGATCACTTTTTGCACACGATGACTAATTAAAAGAGGATTTGCAGATAAAAGTGAATCCCAAACCACTGCACACAATTAAGCCCAATGTGGGATTCGAATTCATAAACTGTTGAACTGAAAACTACAGCGCCATCTATTCGCTTTGCTTAATGGATATTATATTTGAAATACTCTCCCGAAAAGCAAACAATCCTTGTGAAGCATTTTTCAACATGTGCTTTCTTTCAAATTAGAATCTTTATCGATAACAAGTCATTTTGCATGTTGCAAAGGGTAAAACGAGGAAAAACTCTCAAATATCCAAAGTTTCATGTAAGAAAACTAATTTATATCCATGTATGAATGTAAGTAATGATAATAATATATAGAGAATGAAATATAATCTTTATTGAATCAAATCAGATTGTTTTCCCCTTATTAATATTTATTTATAGAAGCATTATAAAGCAGAAATAATCTGCAATTCGGTAGTATTATACTTGTAAATTTTACAAGTAAACCGCTTTTTAATGTTAACTTATTTAACTTTAGGAGTCAAGTAAATAGACTAAGGCACCATAAAATATTACAAAATAAATTTATATCAAAAGTTTCTTGATTTCTTAATTTAAAAAAAAAATAAAAATTAAATATAAAACTCCATGTATCAAAACTATTTTTAAAAAGAAGAAAATTAGTTACAATTTGCTTATAAGTTATATTTTTTCACATTTTACAGAGGTTATTGAGGTTCCTGAAGTCTGGAAATGGCTAATACACTATGGAAGAAGATTAATTCTGACATCATCAGCAAAGATTTTTTAAGTTTTGTATAAAAAGACAGAACAACTGTATATGTTGATTCCCTCTTTTTTAAACTTAAATAAAAAAAAACTTACAATTAATGTATTTTCTTTTTCTATTTGTCATGTTTTATTCAATTTTTGGGTTTGGTGCGAAAGCGGGTAACCCTTTGGGGTGGCAAAAATTGGGCAATAAATATTGGCAATTAAATTTAATTTCTGGTAACCCTGATATTTTCAATGCTTTAACTAACGAAGTTTTAGAGATGTCATTTTGTTATTCACAATTTGGCGCCTATCTTGGTGTCAAAAAAATCACCAAAAAAAGTGAAATTTTACCCAATTTTTATTTTCCAATTCATTATTAAATTGTTTCATTAATTATTTTTATTTTCCTAAAATTTTTTGTACTTAAGTATTTTAATTTCAGACTGAAAACTAATCGTTAATAACGCTTCTACAATGGCTTTACCCGCATTTACAAAAATTTGAGTTTTGATATTATTTTGGGGTCACCCCTTAAAAAGAGTGTCATCAAATGATTTATAAATCCTGACATTTAATACGAAATCTGTATTGCAAATAGTTCACATACATTTTTAACTCATTTGAGGACCATCGCTTTCGAGTATTGAAAGCAGGGAAACCAGTATCAGATTCAGTTAAAGATAATTATACTGCGAAGGACTTTCAAGGTAAATAGACAAGAGAATTTATATGCTGTCATGGAGGTGGTGTAAAAGTTCAGAGAGAAAGTTGCCATCGATGGTGTCGTTCTCGTCATTTCGTTGAGATTTAAAAAGAAACATAATTTTTAATAGATTCAATTGACAGCATTTGTTAATGAAAACAGACGCAATAAAACAATAACTTGGTTAAAAGGAATATTTAGACTTGATTCTGAAAAAAATGCACTTAAGAATTTAAATAATAAAGCATTAAAAAACAGGAATGAAAGGTTTTTACTAAATCTCAAAATTATGTTTTAAAATTATTTTTTGGTTAATTTGAAATTGTAACGATTTAGGTTTGAAACTATTGTAGAAAATGCTCTTTTTATAACAATAAATATTTTTGGCAATTTAACATCATCAAAATTTTCTTCTTTTAATAAAATTAAACTAAATTTTAATGGATTTCATACATTATGACATGATTTGTGCATCTGAATACGGCAATTATTTTTGCTACCAGTACAAAGAAAACATTTCACAATTCAAATAGTTTTCAAAATATATATCAGACAGATTTATTTGACATAGCAGTGAATTTCAGACATAAAAAACAATTTTTTGCTAACAGTTTAGAGAGAAAATTGCCAACTCAGATGTTATTCTCGTAAATTACTTGTGATTATTATAAGGAAATCAAAATTTGCTCGAAAGATTTTATTGTTTAAATATTCATAATAAATAGTAATTATACAATACTTAAAAACACTTGATATGTTAATGAAGAAATGTCTTGGTATTATGAAAAGTTAATGAAAAATTGGTATCACTATTCACCGTTTATTAATAATAAAAAGGATTATGGTAAAAATATTCTAGCAAAGAGCTCCAAAAGTTTACTTTAAAAGTGCAATAAACAAATAAACTTTGCAATTGATTAAAGTCAGTGATAAATGTACTTTAAAAATTTTCAGAACCACAACATTTAAGTTTATATTAATTAAATTATAATTTTAATTCATATTGTCAGTAAACCTCTTGTGTTTTAATAACAGAACCGAATTAAATGTTTTCAGTTATTCTGCTCGATATTGCAGTGCGATACTTAGATAATATTTTTTTAACAAAATTATTTTAGAGGTTGGTAAAGTGGATTTAATATTCAAAATTATCAATAAATAATAGTGGAATCAGTAAGCAAAATAATTTTGCATCTGATAAAATCGTAATATACGATGATACAATAAAAAATAATATACATATTTATACATGGGTAAGCAAAACTAAACATTCAGGAAAAATGCGTCGAATTAAAAAAAATTATGATTAACAGGGAATTGTTAAACGATTTGAGCACAATCAAAGTGTTTTCAGGTGTAAAAAAAATTCGTAATTAATGTATTGTTGCGACCCCAACCTTACATTAAAGTGCCAAGCAGGGCACAAAGCAGTGCATATTTCATAAATACGATGTTGAGCCTGATCTGCTCTTACTTGAGATTGTCTAAGAGAAAATGCCAATTGCAAAGTACGTATTTGCGTTTTTACCAATATGCCGCTTATTGAAAAATGCTTTGAAATTTGGATGAATTGAGTCTTAATTTCAGTATTTTTTGCAGCTTGTAACTAAAGGGAAAATTCAAGCATTTAACACCTCATTTTATTTGTTTTAACTAATATATATATTTAAAATATCATTTTGTAAGCAATGTTTTGAACAATTTTACAAGGAATTTTATCCTTTCTTTGTAAATTAAACCTTCAAGATATGTTCCTTTATACTAAAGCCTATTTTTGTGAGATAGATAGAAATAGCATAAAAGAAAATGCATAAAAATCCCTCAAAACTTCTCGAATACTGCTATAAAAGTAGCTTTCTCAACACAATGAAAAATTATTTCTTACGCGGTGAATAGCGACTACACAAAAAAGTCTTCCATGGTTCCATTCCATTCCCCAGTCTTCCATTATATAATGTATGTATGACATATATGATATAATTTAATTTTTAGCGATGATATTTTGGATTTTTATGCAAGTTTATTCTGCTTTATATTGAGACACAATTTATATATTTTTAAATGCACGATTTTAGAGTACATGTAAAGATTTCCTTGATACGTTCAATTGTTAGAAGCATAAAATTTACCAAATTCAAGGATATATTTCTCAAAGTAACTATAAACATCCTATAAACATCCTAATTGCATCATTACTGAAACATTTGATTTAATTACCACAATGTTTCAGTAATGATGCAATTAGGATGTTTTCTAAGGAAAGACAAACAAAGAAAATGAGAGGCAATCAATATAATTAGCAAACTTTATTTTATTTGTGACCAATAAATGACAATGTACGAAAATAATTTAGTTAGAGAAAAATACAATTACATATTTAATTTTCATAAAAAGTATATTGTTGTCTTTTCAGTGGAACAATTAATGCCACCTCTCCCAAACTGCCACCTGTATAAATTAAACATTCAACAAATTAATATGACATATACTAATTTCTTATCAATTTAGCATTCTATAACTAATAAAGGACACTAGATTAATAATGGATATTAATTTTCAAATTTATTTTAATATATTACAATAAACTATGTAAAATGCATTTTGTGAAACCTGTTTTAAATAGATAAATTTCCCAATATAATTAGTAATTTACTTATTAATAAAAAGCATAAATGGTTTTTAATTTTATGTGATTAATAGTTATAGTTTTAAACGTGTTGCTGTTGTTGTTTCTCCTCCCCATGACCAGCAGTGCCAAATCAGATCCATGAGTTCATTCGCCCTGAAGAAATCCAGTACTAAAAGGGGGTCTTGAACCAGATCTTGGTACTGGTGAGTCCCAGACAAGATAAGATGTGTCCAGGGGACTCTTGTGCAGAAGAGCACCTAGTGGAGATTTCCAAGTGTTCAATGCCTCCAACAAAAGTCATTGATGACAGGTGACCACTATTGAAACGGGCATAAGAGTAGTTTGATCTCGTCTGCTGCTGCCCCGAACCAAGGAGTAGCCAGGGCACCTACTCTGATACCAACGATGTACTGGGAGGATCATCCAAATTGCCTTGATCATTGCCTCCTATTTCGAAAATAGCTCCATATAAGTAAGAGAAGCAGCAGGCGTTGTGACTTCGCCAAACTGTCAGCAATTTCATTTCCGACAACGCTGACATGGGACGGAATCCACTGGAAGTGTATCCGATGAGAAAAGGAAAGTTGTTTCAGTTTCATCACAGGATGTACTATTCCTCACGTTAAACCAATTTGTCAAGTGCTGGATAACACTTCTGCTGTTTGAAAAAATCCAAATATCCATAAAAAAAAAATTCACCAGCGTTTTAAGCGTGATAGAATAAAGCAAAAAAAAAAAAAAAAAAACACTCAGTCTCTTGTATTTCCTTTACTTATATATTACAACAATTATACCTCCAAAATTTAAAAATACGAAAATTTTGAATATGAATACTATGCTCATTTTTATCTATAAATTTTCTAATCGCTTATTGTTTTCATCATTATTTTAACGAAAAATGAACAGAATCTGTAACACGTAATATAAAAATATAAACATTTTCTCTTTAGTTCCTGAAATGAGCAATATACAAAATTTCTCATCGTTTAAAATAGTAGGAAACTTTTTCTTTAAAAAAATATGAAGCGTGATTTAACTGGATTGCGGACAGTCTCTCATAGAATAAAAATATAAGAAACAAAAAGTAATACAGGATATTTGCGTATGAAGAAAACATACGCGCAAAATCTGCCTCAAATTGTTCAACTGTGGCAATATTGATCAAAGCTCAGTGGTGATGTTTGCCACTCATAGAAAAGTTTTGTATCTTTACTATGGCAATGCTTCATAATCAAATTGTGATCTTAAAATATGTATTGATTTGTTTTGCTACTCTTCTCTCCTTTCTCATGAAATAAATATCGCCAAACATCGCCAATATCACTTGTTTAAATGAAACATAAATATCAAATTTTATCTTTGAATTCATTTGACAGTGAGTAGCTTTGAATTCAGTTAAGCGTAAATAATTAAATCTTACAAAAATATCAAATTTTAAGTTGTTTTTCATAATACAAGGATTGAATAAGAAATTTGTCAATCGATCACATGGTGCAATCTTTGAATTTTATAGGCAAATATAGTAATTTAAACATCCAGTTTATTTCCAGGCAGTTTCCATCTAACTACATAGATATGCTACAAAGACCCAGAATGCATTTCCTTCCATGCAATATTTTTGCTGCATGATGAAGCCCCTGCGCATTTTGAAGAACTTGATCTTACTCATATGAAAATTTGACCCAAGTTTTTATTTCTATGAATTATTTTAAGAAAAAAAAATGACCCTTTGAATTAAAAAACATTGTATCTTTTTCAGCAGCAGATAGCATGAAATGATAGTTAGAAATTATATTTCTAGGCTAATAGTCATAATCTCATAACATTTTTCCGTTGCCAATTTTGACAGATTAACTGATTTAAAATACAAGAATATAATCTTTCTTATTTTAGGATATCTTTACAATATATCTATATAAAGAAGCTTTCTTATTTGTTTTATTTAGATAAATAGATAGAGAAAAATATAAATAAATATATTTTACAACTAATTTAACTTATAACCAGAAAGCAAAATTACTAAAAGACCCAGTAAGGAAACAGAATTTCTTTATAAAAGCCATTCTAGAAATTAAATTTTCTTATAGTTAATAAAATGTCTAGCTCTTGTTTTCATGAAGATGTTGGTAAAATTATAAAATTTTAATTAAAAGACAAATTTATATATATTTCATTCTAAACCCATAAAATTAGAAAAGTAGAAATTTTTAACGTAATTTTGATTATATTCAAATAATTACAATTTATAATAAAAAAATAAAAGGAATAAGCTTTTTTATTACCTTAAAGTTTATTCGTCGAGAAGTTCTTCATTAATACACGCAATATTTATTTGTATTTGGCAGCAGTATTTTTCTGTGTGAATTAATCAATCTCGCTTAACGAGTTTTAAGGTTTTTATATTTGCTCATATCAAAGTAGTTATGCTGTTGTATTGATATAGTAATGTGTGGACAGTGTCCTTTTTGTCGAAAATGTTTTTTTATAATGTTTTATTAAACGTTACAGGTGGTTATCACTTCTGAAAACTTACCTCCCTCTTAACCACTTGTTACCCATACGCTGAATTCCGATCATCTCTTGCATTCAAATCACAAGTATTATAAAAAAACAATAAAGAATGGATAATTCAAAAATGATCATTTATTGTGTAAAAAGGATGGATTATTTTAACAGACAGTAAATTAAATAACGTGAAAAATAGGATTAAAATTATAAGAAAATTAGCATAAGCTTTTGATCTGCTCTTTGAAACGAGACAATTATGTTTCATTTATTAGAAATCATTGGTGGTTATCTTTCGGGCAATTTAAGATCAGATTTTCATATAATTTTGCAATGCCAGATTCACTGATATATAATTTTAATTTCAGCGCACTGAAAAATTAAATTGTGTTAATGAATTTATATTTTATCTACTCACCTAAAGGCCTTCATTTCTTGATGTAATAGTGGTAAAGGTCGTGGTCATAGAGTCCTCCGTAGTTGTACAGTCCGTGTCCATATGTGTATGTCAGGGGGTAGTGGTGAAGGTCATCTACGTCGGTGTAGTATACATAGCCAAACGCACATGCCACCAAAGTGGCGAAAAGCAAGAAGGTCAACTGGAATTGAAATAAAATTGTGATAAAGAAACATTTCAAATGAGATAAAGCCTATAAATTAAGACTTACAGAAACAGAAAATTAAACCGTCACATTTGCTGTACTTACAGTAGCAAATTTAATTGTAAAACTAGATGGTAGTTTATCTTATTTATGGAAAAGTATAACTATTATAATTAGTAATTATGTGCGTGGTAATAATTTTAGTTCTCATAAATTTCGTACTTTTTTTTAAAAAAATCAGCAGAGCTATTTTCTTTAATTTGTTTTCCTCCTCTGGTTCTCTAAAACTGTTTAATCATTTTGTCATCTTATCATAGTGTTTACAAACAATAAATCCTTTTACATTTTCATTTCTTTATAGTGCTGCAATTTCAGTGTACAGAAGTATCAATACAATAGTAAGAATTTTTGGTAAAAATATATTTGAGGGTGCCCTTGGCGAGATTGGCGATTTTTATTTGGTGCCAATCCTGCTCGCGCGGAACGCTGTGCAAACAGTAATGGCGGCCAAAACACAATGAAATTTAAAACATAATGCAATAAGCACACATAAAAAGGGAAAATATCTACCCACTTTATTTTGCTGGAAAATCCTCACTTTGAGGTATTACATTATTAATATTAAATTAATTTTTTATTATTTATAATTTATTATATATTATTATATATAAATAATCTATTATTATTATAATAAATTAAATACTTATAATATTAAATTTAAAAAAATAAAAATAATATCTATATTAAATCTTGCCAGCCGACATCCACCATAGAAGTAAATGACCTCAATTACATATACTGTTAAACATTCATAAATAACGATTAAATCTAAACCAATCAGAATCGTGAATATATTTCAGAATAATGCTTAGGGTTACCATAAATAGAATAACATCCCCCAGCTTGGCGAGAATTCAAGGGGAACTCTGAAGTGTAGTCAAACCGAATTTTTAAATATTTGTCAAGAATTCTAGTATAAATTTTTTTCGACTAAAAGAATTTTCGAAGGATTTTCACGATTTTTTTAAAAACTTAAATGTTATTCAATAAAACAAACATGACTTTATAAACATCTTGATGAGCTGGATTGGTAAATTTCAAGTTAGTCGGCTAGGATAATTTTAAAACATCGATCAAAATTTAAAAATGTCTGCTTAAAGATATTGTTAAAACATTGAAATTTTTATTTAACAAAGAAAATTATGGAAATCGAATTGCATAAGTATTCTTTGTGGTTAAAAACTAGTGATGAATGTTTTAAAATTTAAAGGATGGGGATTTAAAAGAGATTTCCTGAACTGTTTTCTCAGCAGCTTATTAAGGAAAAGATATGAAAGAAACTCTCTCTCGCTTTCTCAAGCAAAAATATAGGGTTCGAAGAATAGCATTGAAGATGGGGTAGTTCCCTTCTTTAAACTAATAAAATAAAAAGAGTGTAAATGAAAAGAAGGCCTGGAAGTTTCTTTTTTATAAGAAATAAGAAAATAAGGGTTTCAATAAGGAATTCATAATTTCTCTATATGACTTTACTGTCATCTGTGTAAAAGACTTCATGATATAACAGACTCTAATTCCTGAACAAATTAAATATGATGGGAATCATTTTGAGAAATTCTAAATTGCGTTTGATATTAAGCAATTTCATTAAAAATGTAAGTGCAGTCTGATATAGCTCGAAACAACGCATCCCTAACTAATAACAGATAATCCTTTTTAACAATAACAGATTAGTTGTAATATTCTTGTACAAAACTTTTCAAAACTGAAAACTGGTAACAACATTAACATATTAGAAAAAATTCAATTAAATGAATTAAATGCATTTGAATTTTAACTGACTAACTAATTTGTAATAATCGAAGCTTATTCTGAAGAAGAAAATACAGAAATTATAGCCATCACTAATCAAAAAAATCCATGCTAAGTTTGCTATGCGTACAATATAGAGTTAATAACTATATTAATTTCCTAATTGAAATCTCCCTGAAACTTTTTTCATGAAACCTTATGTTTTAATTAAGTCATCAAAATATTTTTTCTGATACCGAAGTTGATTTATTGAAAGAAAGAGGCTTTTTTCTAAAATTGCGTGATTTAGTTTATCAACAGAATTTCTCTGTGAATTACAATTACTCACCAATTCATAGTAATATTAGTTTAAAATATATTTTCTATTATTTCTTTTCTAAATAGTTTTTCGTTTGCTCTTTTTATTCTAAACTATTATTGAAAATAGTTATGGTTACGAATAAAAGAAGAGTACTATACATACATTGCTAATACTTTAATTTAACTGTCAGAATATCAAAATAAAAAATTGCATTTTATTAATAAAATGATTAATTAATAAAATATCATTATTATTATTAGATTAAAATAAAATTAATTAAAGCAAAATGATTCCTTTCAAGAAGTATTAAAATATATACAAAAAAGCAGAAATCTGGCATCACGTTTCAAATACAGAATTTTTTTTAATAATATTAAAATTCCGAAATATGTAAAAGATCTTAAATAAGTAAAAATTATCTTGCATAATGTACAACAAACTATCCAAATTAAAATATATATTTAAAATATATAGCTAGAATTTTCTCAATGTATTTAGGACTTTTTTGTTCACTTTTAACAATAGTAATTTTAAATATGTTTATATTTAAAAATAAAAGCATATAAATATTTTCTATCGCTTTTATTACTTAAAATTATTATCACTATTAAAAATATTATATCATTAAAATATTATTAAAAATATTCAGTATTCTTATTGCTCCATAAAATAAGAGTTATTATTGTTAATTGGAAGTTGGTTTTAATTGCATGGCAAAATATTTAAGATTTTGTGAGCCTTAACATAATTTCGTTAAGTTTCATTCAATACATTTCTCACGAAGGATGAAAAATTTTTACATTTCGTTAGTTAAACACACAAAATTGTCCTCTCGTTCTTTCTTTTCTCTAGAATCGATGCGTGCAAATTTTTACTTTATATTTCAGTGTAGAAATGTTGAAATACTCAAAATTGCAATAATTATACATAATGATTTTCTTTTTTAATAGAAATTGTGAAGATTTCTTTTAAGAAACAATGCATTGAAATTTCTAAATGTTCATAGAAAAACGAGTTAATTAAATATATTTAATAGAAATATTAAAGTTTTTTTAATTTTATTTTTCTTTTATTTATATAATTCTTCCATTTAAAAATGAAATTTCTACATTAAGGAAAAGATATTTGTAAAATGTTAAAAAAAAATCGTAGCGTTAGCAGCTTTCATTTAGATACTTTGAATGAAATTTCAAATTAAATTTTATTACGCAGATCAAGATCAAACGTATTTTCCTAGATTAAATTTCATAAATTGAAAGGAAGGTTTTCCTATAAATTATCAATAATTTTGATTAATTTTTTCGAAATTTTGTATGAGAAATGAATACATACCAAAGAATGCATAGTGGATGGACACTTTGCTCAAAGTAGAGAAAGTTGGTAACGTTCAGTTGGCTGCAGCAGTATTTATACACCAGCAAAGGACATAAAATTAAATAAATCTAATTTTAAGCCCCTCTATTGGGTCAAGGTCACATTCCTTAAATATTCGTCTCACTTCTTGAGAAACAATGAATAAGAAAGCATATTTACCAAGATACGAAACATTTAATACAGAAATCTGTTTGAGATTTTAATTGATTTGTCAAGCACGATTTGGGAAAATTCAACATTTTATCTATATTTATCTACAGATGACATGCAATCCTTAATTTTATTCGAAGAACGTAGTGCTTTCTCTGCTGTTTTCATGCAAATTAAGTTCCAGTGATATCGTTAAATTTCAAAAATAAAAAGATAAAATGTCTTCATAATTCAAACATCTTGATATGTGCCGATGTCTGCAATGACGTTGACACGACATGACGTCATTTATGCTGCGAAATATCTGATCTTGTGATTTATGTGGAATCGGGCATTAGAGTGGAAATACCAGACTGAAAACGGCGACAAATTTGCAACGAGATGGAAAAGCCAAAAAATTAGAACCCAAAAGAAAATAATTAAGCTAAGGATTAGGTTCTTTAAATGTAATTTATTAGAAACTATTGTAAAACTAAGAAATTCCATTTTGTTGGAAAGTATTGATTTTGAATAAGAAAAAATTCCTCAAAATTTCTCTAGTTATAGTTATACTATATCTCCCTATCTTTAACTTATTTTTCAAAGTTCAAATTTGTAGTATTTTATAAATTTTACTGAATTTAATCTTTAATATAATTCATTGCCTTAATTTTTATAGAAACTCTTTTTGGTGTTCGATGTAGAATCAGGTACCATATATATATATATATATATATATATATATATATATATATATAGATAGATAGATAGATAGATAGATAGATAGATAGATATAGTTCGGCAATAGACTTCAATTTCTGGTAATTTTGGTATCCCTATCTTTGTATTAGCTTTGTGTGGTGGCCATCTTGTCAGTTACATCTTGGCACCTATCTTGGCTTGGCGTCAAAAAAGTCACCAAAGGACCAAGAGGTACTCAATTGTTAGCGTTTACTCATTTTTAAAATAACAAAGTGTATATTTCAATACAAATAATGATTCATTACAGATTAATGAGTTGATTTATTACAGGATAATATTATATAAAAAAAAACATTATTTTAATATTACAGGATAATTAAAATCATTCAGTAATATTTTTTATACCATGTTATTATTACCTGTAACATGACACCGTTATTATTGTATAAACTAATAATAATTCCCTGTCACAAACTGATTAAACTGATAATAATTAGTTTCTATTAAAACCGTTTACACATGGTTTTATTGAAAATTGTTTCAGTGAATAAATCACATTGTTCACACTAGAAATATCAGAACAATTTCAGTCTCTATTATACCTGTTGAAACACTGAAAATAATAATTTTTGGCATGTTTATGAATTCCATTTTTACATTGTTTCCAATTTTTTTAGGATTACTTGATATTTATCAATATTATAAATATTTATTAAGGTTCTCGGAATTGTCAGTACTGACGAGTTTTCTTTTAAAAATTGCTCATATTTTACTTTATAAGATATATTTTATAAGAAATGTGTGATTAAAGTAGAGAGAGAGAGAGAGAATAAAAGAATCACTGAAATAAATAGGATAAGAAAAGAATATTACGCAATTTTTAAATTAATTTACATATTTGAAGTGATATGTAGCATTTTTATAACAGAATATCTTTATTATCAGTGTCACAAGATTTATGAAATATACAAAAATATCTTAATCTATATTAAGTCATAATCACATATGTAATGTAATTATTTTTGACACTTAATTCAGAATAATAACTAAAACGAAGCAGAAAAGAGTCATACTGTATTTAGCCATCTGTTTTGTCTTTGATTGCAAAATAATAAAGCATTATTTGGATCATAAAATGTTTTGATTTGTAAGAATTGTCTCAGTAGTAATTAAATTTCTTTAATTATAAAAAATACATTCAGATATGATGATGAATAGTAAAACATAACCAGATGAAATTTTGGATAAATGCAATCTTTAATTTGTCTGTTTTCTTGCTTATATGCTCATGTATAACATAAAAATGACAATGAAGCTAAAAATAAAAATTTATTATAAATATTATCGTATACTTTTACAATGCTTCTCCATTATTTCAAGCCCTCGCCAAATAAATTACAAACATTTTAAGGCATCGCCTACCGTACTTGACTTTAAAAATTTATTTACACTTATGATAGCGACAGATCTTTGCAACGTAATTTCACATTCAATTCAGTAATTATCGAAGAATGGAATTATCAATAGGGAAATCGATGGTATTCTTCTGTCTATACGCAAAATACTGCAATATTTTAAGGAAATGGCGAAAAAAAATTTATTGATATACTGCTCACCATTTTTTGCAATTTTTTAAAGTTCAAGAGAAAAAAATGCTTAGAAAAACTGCTTTTAATGCTCTTGCAAATGATCGTTTAGATTTGTAATAACCATGTAATGCATTGATTGAATGGAATTTTTAAATGTAGGCTAACTTTTCCATTATATAAAAATCATATTTGCTGTAAGAGTTATAAGAATAATTTTTTTTAATTTAATAATACCAAACTTTGAAGATAAAACATAAAAAAATTTCAAGATATATCCAACCAATTGAAAAATAATCAATCGATTGCAGCATTCACTTTAAAATAAACGACTCGTTACGCTTTTTAATATTTCTGAAAAGTAGTAACGTGATATTAAGAAATTCGACAATAATTGCAAACAAAATGAGAAAATTTAATAGTTTATATAGTTATTTGCTTCAAAATGAATAAAATTATTTTGATTATCGTCTTCATGTATGTCTTTGCACCAAAGATATTAATATTTTTAGAGGATTTTTAAATTTGGCAAGTTTATGGTTTACTTCACTTCATATCTCTTTATATATATATATATATATATATATATATATATACGTAAAGAAACGTATAATAAATGTAAAATGGAACGAAGTGCCAACGTGGCAAATATATATATATATATATATGTATATATATATATATGCCATGTTGGCACTTCGTTCCATTTTCCATTCTACATTTCTTTTAAATTTTAAACTATCTATTGAACATATAGTTCAGTCTGTTTACTATATTTCATATTTTCACTTTATTATTATGTTCTATTATTTTTGTTATTATAATTTTTATTATTATCTATTATTATAATATTAATTATTATGTTCCATCACATTTTAACTTTATTCTTCATTTTGTATTTGATAGAATTTACTATTAAATATATATATATGTGTGTGTGTGTGTGTGTGTGTGTGTGTGTGTGTGTGTGTGTGTGTGTGTGTGTGTGTGTGTGTGTGTGTGTGTGTGTGTGTGTGTGTGTGTGTGTGTGTGTGTGTGTGTGTGTGTGTGTGTGTGTGTGTGTGTGTGTGTGTGTGTGTGTGTGTGTGTGTGTGTGTGTATACATATTTAAAAGATATAAATGATATCATTCATGGCATTAGATAATTATTACGTTTTACAAAGTTAATTCAACAATTAGTTGTTTTTCTTATTCAATTTGTTTAGTCTTGAATTTACAAAAACATCCATGTCGACTGCGATGTTTTTATTGAAATCAATCTGACATCATGCAACTGAAAATTGAAGGAAAATGCATAAATTTAGAGAAAAAAGCATGACTGTCGACAATGATGTTTTTTTTTATTTATTTATTGTAACCAATCTGATTTTATGTAAAGAACCAGTGATGAAAAAGCCCCGCATTTAAATTGAAAATCAGGAATGTCAACCCAGATAATTTTTTATCGTAATCAGTCTGATATGATATAATGAAAAATGGTAAGGAAAAGACATAGATTTAAAGTGAAAGTTGGAAAATTGAAGGAAAAAGCAAGAATTTAAAAGAAAAAACACAAATGTGGTCCAAGTCTTTTTTTATCGTAATCAAGTTGACATCATGTACTGGACAACAGAATAGTGCCACAAGGCACCTGAGCATTTTTCCAATTCCTTGCCTTCCAGTTTCAATGGTGAAGGACTATATTATAATGTCCCTAGATGTGAAATCGGAGAATCAGCCAAACATGCATCCTGAGAGACGTTAATCCAAAAAAGAGAAGTGTATGTTTCATCTAACAGCCTAACAGATATAACTGTCAGGAGCGAAAATTGTAATTAATTACTTTCAAAATGAACTACATATTTTAAAGAAAAAGACACATATTTTTAAAGGAACTAGACATTTTTAAAGAAAACAAAAGAGCAAGAATGCATACTTTAATCAATTAAATGAGAATGTGACACTTTTATGCCTTAAAATAGTTACAAGTGCTGTACATTAATTAATACTGTATGTACTGTACAGCATTGTAAATAAAAGTCATTTCTTGCTGAATATCTTGAACCGAGTGAGCTGTTTCACTGCCTTCATCAGCTGTCGGGCAGGCAAGTACGTCATCCGCATGACAGGAAGAACTTGCATGTGGTCACACTCGGACTAAAAATTAATCCACATCAAACAGACAAATGCTTCCATTAATGATGGTCCCATGTCTGCTTCAATACTTGGACTTTAAAATTATCTCCTTAATTACTACTTGAATAAGTTAATTGTCACTTGCAGTTTAAAATCTAGGGTCTCACTCATAATCCGTTCTTCTGTATCTTCAACTCTAATTTTTGAACATCCAGGAATTTTTAAGAGAATTTTATTGTTGTTGTTGTCTTGTTGCCAGCTAGGCTGGCATTAGAGTGTGCGCTGTTCCACTTTTCCAACTGAACCACTTTTTGGTGTGGAGTCCGACTTCCTCAGTACACACATGCCATAGGCACCCGTTATACTGTAGGCAACAATCCACACAACCCATTCATACAAAGATAAGATAGACAGAGAAAGAAAGTACATCCTTGCCCGAACTGGGATTCGAACCCAGGACCTCCCTATCCGCAGTGAGGCACTCTTATCGCTAGACAGGGTAAGCAGCTAAAATAATGTTGATTGACTTATTAATGTGAAACGTCTATCTCTCTCTCATTCTCATCTTCTGCCCTCTCTTATCTTTCCTTTTCTAAAGCTTTTCTTTTTCCTCGTTTTCCTTTTCCTCTTAAACTTTTTTTTTTTTTTTTTTTTTTTTTTTTTAAATTCTGAAAGTGATTTGGATAATGGTAGTTCGAATAATTTGGGTTCTATTGTACTATGATGTTATTAAAGGAAAAAATTTTATAACATTATTTTATTTTTATTTCATAACAAATTAACTTACCCATCAATATTTGAAATCATTTTCTTATGATAATAATCCAAAACAATATACTGCATATTTTTTAAAAATATGAACATTTAAGTAAGAAACAAGCTGAGATAAGATATTGTTGAAATAAAACAGTTTGTATCGTTTAAAATGTTTCACTTTGCTTCCAAAACCCTCTTTGAAGTTTATTCTGCAGCAGTATTATAATCTGATTTTCTTATAGTCTAGGATCTGAAATTCGCATTTAATGATTCCGAAAAAGATGCCATAAATGTCTTTTTCAAATTCTATCCAACTAGGAAATCTATTCATTTCATTCTTCTTAAACAAATCAATTTGGAACATTTTTTACAGCAATAATTAAAAAGGCTTTTATACTTTAATTAAGGTAGTACGCACAGTTGTTAATAATGAGACAGCATTTTATTTTTTCACTTTATTACCTAATTAGCCTTAAAAATGTGTACCTTCTGTAAATGCAAAGTAAAAATGTATTTCAGTTAATAGGAAAATTAAGAGAATACTCCTTCCCCTGTGGCTTTGAATATTTTGTTGTAAATGTCAATGAATGTCATGAAGCTCTCATATCAGTAAAAGAAATGTAAACTTTCACCTAAAAAGGATATTTTTTTCTATTTTCTACACCAAAATATAAACTCATTGCTTTATGTAAATATTTGGCAATGAATACAAGGTATACTCATGTGAAATTACTATTGACATGAATTAAAACAAATATTTTTAAAAAATTCATGGTTAACTTAAAATTTTCATAATTGCAATTGATTTCTTAAAATAATTAAAATTGTTTATAAGAAAATAAAGTGTATTCAGATTACAATAAAAATCTCTCTCTATCTCTATTTAAAGTAAAATAAATTAACTTAATTTAACATAGAAAAATAGGTGAATAATTTTCTTATTAACAAATATTCCCATTTAATATTTTTCACTTATATTGTTAGCAAAAATTAACCTTTTATAAATCGATTATTTCTTTCATATTTAGAGGACATAAACTTATTCAATATGCCATTATTGATGTTTAAATTCTCATTTTTTTTTCAAAAATATCAACAAATAAGTCAGTATTATAAACAAAAATATGTTTGCACTTTAATTAATAACTTTTCATTTTATTTCATACTAACAAACCGAAGAAAAATTTTTAAATATTTTTAATGTAATACAGCAAGTGTGTGTGTGTGATTCATGTGAATAATATATTCCAGGGAAACTAGTCTGCAAAAAAAACACCTGATAATAGTTCGCGATATCTCCTTTTATTAACGTAATTAAATGCATTTTATTCAATGTATTTTCCTAAACAGAACATTGTTTTAGGTGATTGTTAAATACCTTTCAAGCGACCACACCCGTGGAAAAAGATAAAAAAAAAGTAGATGTTTTAGAAAAGCAGATGACATTTTACCTTCAAGTTAAATGGGTTTTCCGGTGTTCTCAAACTTTGAAATTAGTACAAAAACCCTCTTTTGAAACTCATTTAGTATACTTTCCAGTTTTAAAATCGAAAAGTAACTATTCAAAATGCAGTATTTGGTAAGCATAGTGAAATTACTTTCCTATTTATTAAATATTATTACAAATTATTAATTTGTGTTATTAAATTTCATAAATCTTTTAAAAATAAATTCAGATGCAGAGACTTAATTTTTATGGAGGCTATCATTTTTTTACTTATAATTAAACTTTTCAAAAATAGCAATACAAACAAAATAATATTTTTTTGATTTGTATTACACATAAATTTACGATGCTATTGAATAGTTAATAAACAATTTCATTTCAAATATAATTTCCTTTTTAGAATAAACTTTATTATTATTTGTATTGTTGAGTAGTTACAATGGGTGTAATTTTCCGGAGTAAATTTCTTCTCCCTCCTGATTAATGTCAAAATTGAGAGAGTAAATCATCTGGTAGAGTCATCTATCGCAAGAATTTAGGAACAAAGTCGTACTTTCAGCTTCGTTTTGTTCTGGTTAAACGAAAGACGCAACTGGCTTAAATTCGCATAACCAACGGCATAGTGAGCTTACCTTTTCTATACATGAGTGCCATAAATAACAACAACAACATTATTTGCATTATAATTAAGTGAGTGAGGTGTTATATAAATCACTTTACAAAGAATTTATATTTTTGAGATTCGATGCATTATATTATTCAAAACAAATTCTGAAACATTCTATCAAAACTAACGTAATACCAAAAATTTAAATGCATTTTTTTTTCAAATATTGCCGTTTATAAAGTAGTGACAAATTTCAAATTCCTTATAGATTTACTTAAAAATATTTTTTGCAAATAGCTGAAAATAATATTTTCCCTTAACAAATAAGAGAATAAATTTTAAAAATAGAGATATATTTAATGAGATGCAAAAGAGTTAATTAGGATAAATAAGGATATTGCTTAGTTTCGTACAATTTTGTCTCTTAATACATGACTTTTTGCTGCAATTTGCCCTCTTGGTTGTGGTGGCTCTTGCCGTGTGTGCTATGACACAGTACTACCCCTAGTACAACAACAATTATTACAGTGCTCCAGTACACACCTACCCCTACGCTTACAACCCTGCTTTCAGCTACCTGTGGAAGAAATGAACCTCATGAAAAACACATGTATGGGCTCTTATTTTGTCTTTTAAATTATATATATAAGAAATTTTCTTCTCCATTAGTTTCAGTTAAGATATTTCTATCAATTATTTATGAGTTTCATTTAGCCTTAATTGTGTGTATGTATATATATATATATATATATATATATATATATATATATATATATATATATATATATATATATATATATATATATAGGAAGGAAGGTGATTAGGACATTTTAGGCGGCTAGAAATGTATGGAACCAAACTGCATTTATTAGAGGAGACTCTTGAGAACATTTTGATGTATTAATATTGAAGATCCCTTTAATAGAGTCATAACACTCCTCATTTTTCTAAAATCCGATTGAAAAACGCACAAAAAATTGACTTCTTTAAAGGGGGGTGATTAGACAATTTAGGGGGCTGGAAATGTCTAGAACCAAACTAAATCTTGTAGAGGAGACTCTTGCGAACATATATATATATATATATAATAATAAATAATAAAAAATATTATATATATATATATAATAATTTTTATATATATATATATATATATATATATAGTAAAAATAATAAAATATTATATATATATATATATATAATATTTTATTATTTTTAAAATTAAAATTTAAAACTGAATAAAGAAATGATTAAAATTGAGTAAGACTCTTACCTTATAAAATTAGGGCATAATTAAGCAAATTTGAAAAGTGATTGAGATAAGCATTGCAAACTAATATTATTTCCAAAAAATAAAAATGATATTCTATATAATTTTTAAAATTTAAATATGAAATTAATTTGAATATATCATTACTAAATTAATTGAATTTAATAAGCCGATTAATCATTGATTTGGTATTTATTATTATTATTTAAAAACAAAATTAATTAACAATAATTTAATCATTGACTGTAAATATTCCAAGATTAAAAAAATAATACAATTAACTTTTTATGAATTGCGTTATTTTTTTAATCATTGAATATTTACAGTCAATTAATTTTAATTACTGTCAATAAAATTAATTTTTCATGAATTAATTGTAATGTTTTTCAATTAATTAATTAAGATATTATTATCTTAAATTTATTTTTCAAAATGTTATTTAGAAGGAAGGAAAATTTGATTAGTTTATTATTATCACTTAGTACAGAAATGTTAGCATTTCGCTTTGCTATCCAATTGCCCCAAACAGAAATTAAATTAAAAATTTTAATTCGAATCCTTGTTAAGTAGTTACAATATCTCTGGAATACTGACTTCAGATTCTGATTTTGTGACTATAAAAAGATGTTTTATAAATGCATATTAACTTAGAAACTCTTTCTCCAGCTTTAGAGGAAATTTTACCTATATATTAAGAGAAAATATTTTCATTGGTTTATAGATATATACATGTATTATTGATTTATAATATTTATGTTTTTTTATTTTCAGTGAGGAAATGGCAATGAGACTGACATCTCTAATTTGATACTAAATTGAATAAAACTGAAATGATAAAAGAGATATTCTTTTATATTCTAAAAGAGAAACTATCTTTAATATATAATTGTATGATAATCTAAATATTATATATATATTATTAAAAGAATAAATTAAATTATCTACGTCCTGTTTCATTAATCATACAGACATTAAAAAATAAAAAGTGTCATTTTTTTAATTTTTAGGATAATTTTATACATAAATTCTTCATATAAATAATATTTCACATTTATGCGATACAGCAATTATATATTATTCTAAAACAGAATAAATGATCATATAAAAAATAATTTTTATATCAGTATTTGCCTTATTCTTTACTTTTTCATATAAAACATAATTATATAAAATTATAGTATTTTTGTTTTTGATTCTAAAAATACTTTTAAGCAAAATTAATCATAAAACAAACCTAATAATTATCACATATTTCCAAATCATCTATCATTTAACACTTTATTTTTTCTGTATTATATTTTAAGGGTATAAGTTTCAAGATACTGACAAACTATTTAATAACTTTAATACAAAGTTAATATAAGGGTTACAGCATGTTTTCTTTATATTTTTAGATGATAATTTTGTTTCTGTACTTTTATGGGCAAATGATATTGAGTCAAAATTGTGAGGGGAATACACAGTTAAAGAAAAATTATTGTCGAAATTCCACCAAATCTTTGTGCATGTATGAATGGGTGGGTATGTATAAATTAGAATGTATGTACAATATCTATTCTTTGGTATTGCTTAAATAGAGTGTTGTAAAAATTCAAGGAGACTACTTTTATGGGTCATATCTTGATACAAAATCGAGACGTAAACTTTAAATTTGATCTCTATTAGAAGTGTAATAAAAGTGTCTTTCGGTAACAAAAGCTATTTTGAATGGTTTGAAGACCCAGGAGTCTCGGCTGTAACATTTCACAGCAAAATAATGACTGTAACTCTCTCACAGCTAAATAATGAATGGAACCACTTGGGGCATCAGTTATAGAAACAGCCCTTAAAAGAAAAAGAAAACTATTTCAAGCTCTTATACTTCCTGCAAAAAATACACATTTGAATTACATAAAATTGAATAAATCATTTCTGTATCAAGTGTAACTCTAGAAATAGAAGCAAAATTCATGTTCACATAGAATCAAAAGAGAACAGAGCAAAAGAAAAAAAGCTTTTTTGCATTGATTTGTTTTAAATTATTTCTACGTCACATGTAATTCTAGTAACAGAATTCATATTCACATAGAATAAAAAAAAGGATACGAAAAGAAACAATACCCTTTTTAGAATTAAAAAAGGAGCAAAATTTCACATAGAATCAAAAAAGGGCAAAACAAAAGAACAAAAAACTTCTTTTGTATGGGTTTATTCTAATTTTTTTCTAAATCATATGTAATTCTAGAAGGCAGAAGCCAAATTCATATTCACATAGAATCAAAAAAGAATAAAGCAAAGGAATAAAAGAACTTTTCTTAGAATTGAATCATTCTGAATAATTTCAGTAACAAAACAGCGAATAGAGAAATTTGTATTCGTGTCATATTGTTCTCAAGAAGAATTATAAAAATAATTGTCTGGAGTTAAAATCAAAAGAGCAATATACAAAAGAGATTCATCAAAATAAAAAAAGTCAATAAACTTGCAATAAATTACTATGAAACGGTGTAGATTCTGTAGTACAACACAAATAGTTTCCAAACCTTTAGTTCATTGATTATAAGTCATTGTGAATAGAATTGCAAGAAAAAACATCCCAGATTATTCACAAGAAAAAGGAGCCAGTTCGAGCTTAGCTATACATTATAGAAAAAAATATCATGTATTTCAAATAAAAAATTGGATTTTGAAGAAATCTAGAAATACTTGGACACTTATAAATTTATAGAAAATATCATTTTAACAAAATTATATCAGAGCGCTTCATTATTCTTTTCGCAACAGACCGAGGACTACAATAAATTTCTATAGATTCGAATTCTTCGACTGAATATACTGGCCCCAATGCACTCACGGGAGTGACCCAAACTTGAAACATTCGGACAACATTTCAGTAAAAATGCGTCTTCATCTCATCAGGGGATTACAACTTGAAATCGGTGCTCAATAAACAAAGCACAAAGTTGTTTACCGATGTATGTTGATCCACAGAAATCATAATGGGAAAACTTGCTTCTGAAATGAGAGTGTCAATTGCTGTTGCTTCTTGATGTTCAAACCTTGTTTTTACAGAAGTTTTTTTCGGATGTTTCTTCTTTTCTAATAGCCTATAAATTAAACTATTTGAAACCAAAACACAACGGTCTTTTACATAAATTATGTGTTAAAGGCGAAAATAATGTAATTGAAATGCAAATAAAAATATGAAATCTAATCTTTTAAAAGAACTACGCGATGGAAAAAGAAATGTAAATAGATTTCATCCTGTTATTTATCGCAAGAGGAAAACTTGTTATTGGCCGCCGCGTTTGTCAAATCCTCATAACTGGAAGAAGAACTTAGATAAGCTGGACTCATAAGTAGTCAAACAGAAAGTCACATGAAAATTTGGATTACCCAAACCACTTAAAAAACCGAGAAGATACATATGTTTTAGATACCATGCAGCCTAACGACAAACGGCTGTTGTAAGGCATTTTAAATCAACCGTATAAATTGCATTCTGTGTGAGTGGATTTTTCATAGATAGAGTAACCGTATTTACGTGTCGCTAGATACAAAACCGAGAATATTACCAAGCATACGCCTCTATAGGTGTGCATGCAAGTGACAGAAGCACGAACCATTATTCATTTGCCATTATTTAACCATTTTTGTCAAGTATAAAACCTAGGATCTTATATTTCGATGAGTGATGTCCTACTACTAGACCATATTGATTCCAAGATGAACATTCTACCTGTATGTTCTTATGCAATTGTAGAACCACGTCATGAACCCTTTCTGAAAACATAGTCTTGTTTGCAAAACAGCAAGTTTTTGGCCAACCCATTCAGTGATGTTTGTAGCACCATAAATCATGTCTTCGGTAAATACTGAAAGAGCACCACAGACAAGGTCATATTTATTAATGCGATGAACGATAATCCTTAATGCAGGCGCCTAGATACTCCTTCAGAAGCCTTTCAGTTCTGCATATGGATTTGTATGGCCATGTCTGCATTTGATTCTATCATAGAAAATTCACCTTGTCAGTAAGATAATATCATAGAAACATATTAAGTATAATATGACAATATATGCATATAATATGACAATAATATATACTATAACATGAGTCACCAATGTTTCTGAAGTTTTTCATCATTGCACCACAAAAATGTCGGTAGTTTCATGACCTTGGTAAAAAAAAAAAATTGTTAGTCAGGACAACATATTCCTTTTTCTTCTTCCAGCCTAAAGCATCTTATCAATGATGAACGAAGTTAATGTTTTACCACCCACCACTTGATTGTTTTCTACGATCCATGAATTGGAGCTTAGCATTAGATCTTTATTAACTGCTGCGCCATGACATGTCGTCTAATCCTTTTTCGGATTCATAATCAAAAGAGGATGCATATTATTATTGCTATCAGTAATGGCTGTTTAGATACTGATTCCCCAGATTCTAAATCTTCATTTTTTTTAAACTTTAGTTCTTCTTAATTTATTGAAGATGAAAAGTGTATATTATTTTTTATACTGATTAATATATGAAATAGTTTTAATAATTCCAAATTATTTATATGGCATATTCGTAAGACCATCTTGAGATTATTCCCCATATTCATTGTTAATGTAATTATGGATAAGTATATTTTCATTAATAATGATGAAATTTTGATATATATATTTTATTAACTATTATTCTATACGAGAATTAACTTTCTTGATAAAATTAAATTTTTTATGTTTTATTTAATTTAAATGAAATTATTCTTTAAATATATTTTACTATATATACTTCTCATTATTTTTTATATCCATTAAATTTTTTACACATAATATATCGCTAATTATTGTTTTTTATTAACTATGCATCAAAATACAGTATTCCCTAAAGTTATAGCTAAGAATTATTTAAACTAAGATATTAGGTAACTTTTGAATAGCTTGTAATACAATATATCAAATTTTATAAATATTATTTTTTGCCAATTTTTCTTCAAAAATACTGCAGGAAATTAAATTTTTCATAAAATATTATAGAGTTTTAAAATTTAATCAACATTTCCATTTGTTTTTTGTTTGTTTCTAATTTTTTAAATTTGTCTTTTCAAAAATGATACAGAAAATCTGAACTAATCTATCTTTTTAAAATACAAAATATATAATTTAAACAAGTCTTTTCTCTATTTTTTATGAATAGAAACCAAATACTATATTTTATAGAATTATTTTAAAAATATATAACAAAAATTCAAGCAAAATAAGGCATTTAGTGATGAGAAATAAGTAAATGAGAAATTATTTTTAATCTATATCATAAAACTCTTAAATTATTCCTTATTGCATTATGAATTTATTTCTGCTAATGTTAATATTAGAGAGAAAAAAATAATTTCATTATTAGTTTAGTATAAGATAAAATTAGCAAGAGTAATTTCAGCATATACAAAATTGAAAATTTTATGTAAGTTAGATGTTAAAACCACAATTCAAAATTAAATCCCAAGAGATAAAAACAATGAAATGAGAAATGTAGTACTTTAATTTCTTAAACAAATTAAGAATATTTTGATGTATTTAAAATTTTGTAATAATTATTAGAGATGTAGAATACAATTGCATATTAACAGGTATGTGTTAAATATGTGCGCATTGCATCCACAAAAATAAAAGCCGAGATGGCAGCCGAATGGTTAGCGCTCTTGCCTTCGGTTCAACAGTTCGTGGGTTCGAATCCCACCTTGGGAATGGATGTTTGTAGTGGTTCGGAATCCACTTTAAACCGTAGGTCCTAGTCTAATTAGCCCTCGTGTGCAAAAAATGCCCGTTGAGTGACAAACAAACCACAAAAATAAAATGCAATCAATACATGACTTTGAAATGAAGAAAATAAGGAATTAATTAATTAAAGATTATAGAGCTTTCTTTGAAAATGTGTGACAATAGCATTTCTAAAATACCTACCTACAGATACAAATTCTTACGAGGCATCAATTGAAAAATAAAAATTTCAGGAACACATTTTTGAATAAAGGAATCTAAAATAAAATAATTAAAGGAAAAATATTATCTCTTAACTGTACTTGATTCTAAAGAAATTGTAAAACCAACTAACATATAATCACAGTAGTTCATAATTAAATCACTAGCTTTTTAGTTAACAAAAGATGATTTGCATATTTTGCTTGTGTATAGACAAAAAAATTTTTTTAATTCTTACTTCTCATGAAGATAAAATAAAAAAAAACTTATTTCGGCATAGATGCCGTGTAATCCAGTATGCCAAATTCTGAGTTTGGTGAATTTCTTGGCGTATTTTCTTATGTATCTGGCAAACTAGATTTTATTACGTCACGGATACGGAGACCTATAAGAATTATGCAGAAAACTTTGTTTTGGTAACCCTAGCATTTACGTCATCGCACACGTCAGAATACGTCATCTTGGCAACATTTCTTCATCACCAAAAAAATTCAAAATTTGGCATCCTAGATTATTCGGCATCTGTGGCCGATAGTGAACTTCGCCTTGTTCTTTGCCTCTCGAAGAATGGGATTTGAAGTTCATCAACAAGTAGGATTTACGACGCATCCCAGTAAGATGTCGCAATTAATTATGTGTGACGCAGATGAAAGTTATCTGACGTCATATGACTCCCAGTTATCTGGCCCTTATTTCAACACAAAAGGAAAGAAAATCATAAAATTCTCTATTTTCTTATCAAAGCTTCATTACCATGTTATTATTACAGTAAAAAATATGCCTATGCGTAGCAAAGCGATATTACTTCGATGTGGAAACTGACTCTCATATTTCTTTAAAGAAAAGAAATCTGAAATTCAATGAAAACAAAGTTTGACACAATGCTCTAATTTCCATCAGATTTAAAATATTTCAGATTTATAGTTCTCATTTGCATTTTTAAATTTGTTGTTAATGCATGATACCTATTTTGTGATATTTAGTACCAATAAATATCATTACTCACTGGTTTAATCAGGATTGCTCATTTAAAATTGTTCCGACATTTTCATCTATTTCTCGCATATTTACTAACATTTAGAAAGAATCAGTTTACACAAATTAGACCAAATTATAATCTCTTCATCATCAACATGGAAAAGAAAATGTTCCAAGTATTGACAATGACTGTAATGCTCATGGTTTGCTAGTGATCGACTTCCTAACTGTCAATAATTTATTGAAGTTGATCTGACAAATGTCAGATCCTTAAAGAGGATAAGCCAACAACAACAACAGAAAACATGTTTCACGAGGATTCTCGTAAAACGCGCTCATATGATCTTGTATAACGCGTTATGTACAAAAGATTCTTTTTTAGCTATTCTCGCTAGAGAGGGTTGAAATCGAATATTAAAGGAAAACCATATCTTGAACGCAATAAGTGCGTTTTATTAAAATCAAATTAAGACCATTTTATATAAAAAAAAAAACTTATACAAATGTAACTAAGAAACTGTTAATGTAACTAAAATCTCAAATGAATCAAATAATTCCAAGAACAATTTTATTACATGTTTATCTACTGTAAGAGCGCTCTGAAATAACGTTCCACTTAATCCCATTTTACCAGAATGTTCAAAGTTCAATAATATGATTTAATTTAATTTTATAAGAACACAATATACAAACGCACAAGAAATTGGTTGTAAAATGTACAAATCATTATAAATTTCGCAGTACCGAAATAAAACGTGGGGAATCAACACGTCATATGGGGGAAAACACGTGTTATAATAGGGACATGAAATCGCGTCCTATGAAAATGCGTTATAAGTATACCATGTTATAGGGGGATTACATTATGTGTGTGTGTACTTTATATATTTTATAAAATGTACAATTGCTTTTGGAATTTAGATCATCAACTATTTGTTACTAAAATCTTATTTTAAAACATTGTTTGAAAAATCCTAACTATTTCGATTCATAAAAATCGCAACACTATATTTTATAATTCAGAACACTATATTTTCTTCAATAAGAAAATTTTAACTAGGTGAAGGGATATATTTATATGTATGTATATACATACATATATATAAATATAAACTTTATATATATATATATATATATATATATATATATATATATATATATATATATATATATATATATATATATATATATATATATATATATATACATATATGTGTATATATATATATGTGTGTGTGTACATATATATATATATATGTATGTATGTATGTATATTAAAACTCCAGCGCAATAGATGTGATTAATTTCATTTGCATAAAACCTCATCTAATAAATAAACCAGAATGGAATTCATAATTTAGTTCGACATATTCATACCTCCGAAAGAAGATAATTTTAATCTGGATAGTCTATTCAGTTGCTTACATTTATGTACCTATTTTTAATTAAATTCAAACCAGTTGATTTAAATGGCATTGAATAAGTTTCGAATAGAAGTAATGCAAAAGTAGTCAAAGACAATTTCATTTTTTTTGCCAGAAACTCTCTCTTTCCCTCTATAGCAAGGATCTGTTATGAATGCATAAATATTATAAAAATGAGAATATGCCCGTTTTTCACTGATAAAATATTTTATAAATTTCTGCGCTAATAAGTGCATTCTTTATACAAACATATTTAAAGTTTTAAGAATTTAAATATACCAGGAATTTTTTTTATTAATGAGTATAATGTTTCCTTTTAGAAAATACACTAGATTTAATTAGACTTATGGCTTAAAAATCTTATTTGTTGATTCCTTTATAAGCATTTTTCAATGAGAAATTACAATTCCATAAAAATTCAGTGGATGACATACATTTCATATTATTTTAATTAACTTCAAACCCGAGATTTTGTTAATTTTCAGCTATTAAATAAACTTGAATTTAATAATTAAAATGATTCAAAACCATTAAAAACATATACTCTAGAGATTGAAGTTGAATATATGAATTGTTGAAACAAATATGAATAAGCTAGATCAGTCACCAACTTGGTTGCCTACTAGATCATAGAATAATAAGATTAGAGATGATTACTTTTAATAAATTCCTCACTAATTTATAATATGTGTAACAAACATTTTAAATAATTGATTAATTTACAAAAATATTATAAATATTTTTTATTTTACGTGTGGCAAACAATGTTTAATCCATTAGTTTGCGACTTTTTCAGTTCTTTTTAACAATGTTTCATGTTGAGAAAGTGCAAATACCGATAGTTAAATATTCAAAAATCATGGTTTAATTAGAGTCGCACTAAGCAGAGTTGGAGGGATCTGGCGCACCAATCCTGTAGAGGTTTTCTTGCAAATTGTCATGTTCAAAACCATTATAAATAAAAATCATCTATATATAGGTATGCTTTAATATGATGTCTGTAATCTTATAAAATAATTTTCCATAATTGGTAAAAAATTCGTTGCCATTTCAAATTCAGCATTTTACTAGTGTAAAATATAGCTAACTAAACATCTCCTTTCGTTAACATCCAAAACCACTTTAATGTTTACTAACCATAAATAAATTAGGTAAAACAGTAGCAGTTCACTCCATATTTTATTTACTGCTTATTGAAGTGTTTTTTAAAGGATAAAAAATATATAATATATAATTTATCACCTTTACATGTTATATTAAAATAAAAATAATAAATTTCTGCACCAAATTATTCCTTTGTTGAGATTACGTTCTCAAAAATGATTCAATCTCAAATGTGCAAGAATCCACTCATTCTTCATGAATAATGCATTTTAAAAATAAGTACCATCACTCGACAGTGGTAACAGCTGGCGATTTCACTCCGATGGTTATGAGCTGTTATTTATTTTTTATTACAGAATATTTTTTGTTTGGAAGAATGGAAAATAAAAGAATAAGGCTGAATTTAGAAAAGAAGTGTTTGCTGTTGCAAGGTTACTGAACCACGCCTTTTTAAGAAAAATAATTTAAAAAATCCTCTAAAAAGATAGGAATTAACCTTCAATTTAAACTAGTTTTAACAAAATATAAAGAGTTCTTTGCTCATGATTTAGTATAAAAACGCAGCATTTTAATGAATCTTTATACTTTCTTGTTGAAAACTTGAAAAGTAATCCCTCATCATGCAATACTTGGTAAGTAATTTTACTATACATAAAATTTTCGAAAATATATAGAACTCAAAATTACTTTTTCTTTTTTCTTAGTCAAAAATTGAAAAAATCTTAATTGCATTAAAATTAATTTCATGTGAAAATACAAATTTTCTTTATTTTATTTAAATTTTAGATAATTTCGTTCTTAATTGAAAATCATATTATTTATTTGAAATTAAAATTATTAGTTTAAATATTTATCGCATAATAAATTCTTCTTAGTAATGTAAAAACATTAATGAACAACCGTATTACTTTTTATTAAAAATAGATATAGATTTTAAAGTAAAACCAAACAAAATTGAAAGATATAAAAAAACCTTTTTTTCTCTTAGCTATAATGAAAATTTTCATTTATTAACCGATAATGGCCAATTTTTATTGCTTTGAACACAATATTTGTTGCTGAATAGTAAAATAACAAGGATTAACTTATTAGTTGTCTCATTTATAAGTTTTATATTTTGTAATAAGAATCATAATATCGAAATATTTGTAGTTTAATTAGGAAATCATTTAAATTATTAAATTATAAACATGAAAACGCATGTTTAATTAATCTAATAATAAATTACAATATTAATAGCTATTTTCTTTACTATATATAACAAAATGGCTTAAATCGAAAAATACAATAACTATTCATTGGAGTTGTTTTATATATTAAACACTTGAACAATTTTGAAATTTTAATGGCAAAATCTTTTAACACATATGTTTCTTAACAAGTATATTATTTTTAAAACGTGATATTTTACGTTAGTTTGCCCTCTTGGTTGTGGTGGCTCTTGCCGTGTGTGCAATGGCGCAGTACTATCCTTACTACTACAACAACTATTACGCTGCTCCAGTGAACACCTACCCCTACGCCTACAACTACGCTGCCTACAACCCAGCCTTCAGCTATTTGTGGAAAAAATGAAATGTATTATAACAAGTAGGTACTTCTTAAAATACAATGAATTATTTTCTCAGATATATGTATTGTTATTGAGATATGATAACGTAGTTTTCTTTTTCATTTGTTATCATTTCTGTGATTGATATTGTTTAGTAAATTAAAATATTTTATTATTTTATTCGCTATAATGACTTTTTATAACAATATTTATTAATAATTTATATAAAAATTGTGTACTCTTCATAATAAATAATAATACCTTGTTAGTAATTTATTTCCTATCTAATTTAAGACAGGAAATAAAATGTTTTCTTAACATTGCTTTTTTAAATTATTAAAAAACGTTAAAAGGGAGAAATATAAGTGAAAAAATATTTCATAGTTACTTGTAGTTACATCTCTATCGTAAAAGTTTCATTAAAGTATTTATACTGATAAATTATTTAACTGTATTCCCTTTAATAGCGAATAATTTAATAAAGTGCGTCCATTTTCTTAATAACTTATTATTAATGAATGCACTGCATCCAGTTATTTTCTTCAGAAATGATTGTATAAAATTGAAAGAATGAAACTATGTGAACAATAATCCACCTTTTTTTAAAGTACGTGCTTTTTAAAGCAGTCGTAATGATTCAAAATATACTGAAGAATTACTTAATTATAATGTACATTTTGAACAAGAGAGAAATTTCTATATTGATAATAAAATGCTATAACTATTTCATTATTACACAATAAATCATATGTAATAAAAACATTAGAACATGGGAATAACATTATAAAATCAATGAAAGCATTTTATCAAATATTGATAAAACAAATAGAATAAGGACATAGTTTAAGCATTTTATAAAATGTAAGCATATATATATATATATATATATATATATATATATATATATATATATATATATATATATATATATATATATATATATATATATATATATATATATATATATATATATATATATATATATATATATAATTTGTGGTAAGATAAAAATATTATCAACAGGGATTTCCTCTGCAAAGGTCAGTACTATATAAGTAGAAAAGTTTTATTTAGTCATATATTTAATAAACTACTTTAAGTGTTCCAAATTTAAGCACTGTTAATTAAATGCAGCAATTTACGTGTTTAAATTCATTAATTCATTGTAGGAAAATCTAGTATAGTCAGAGTACTTACTTTAATTTACCTGATAAACATATCATAATTTTAAAAATATTTATTCAATTTTCAATGATTGTATATGTATCCTAAGTGACTGTTTTTATATTTAACACATAAATAAAAATATTCGTTGATTGTTTTTAAATTATATTGATCTCTTTTCTTTTCAGCAATCAGTTGACTAAGAAGACCAATTCAAGTTTGGATTATTTAAAAAAAGAAACAAAAAACAGTGCTAACAGCTGTAAATCCTAAATTCCCAAAAGCAACTAGGCTATGTCTTTTAAAATGTCATTGGATTAATAAAGATATAATTAATAAACTATGAGTGTTTTCTTGTGTTTCAATAAATAAAGAAATATTAACATGTCTACATTTTTCTTAGAGTTCTTAAAATAAAAAAATCTTCAGGAAAAATTTCTGTGGGCATTATATTCTATATACCAATAATTTAAAATTCTTTAATTTTTACCAAAGTTTTAAAAATGTTTGATAATTTAAAATGTTACATATTTTATATACACTGCTCAATTTTCTTAAGTAATATTTTTGATAATACATTTATTAATATTGATTAGAATTTCTAATTAACTAAAACGATAAACATAAAAAAATGTTTTCTTTCGAGTATTTAAGTGAAATTTTTTTAGTTTTATGGAAAATTTTCATTGCATTAATTGAAATAATTTTAAATAAAATTAAGCAATACTAAAGCGAATGAGTTTTTGATTTCTAAATGATTAAAAATATAAAATTCTGTTTATTGCAATATTCTCCAATAATAAACGAATTTTTTCGAGGAAAACACAAACTGAATTATATGATAAATAATATTAGAAAACTTCCTTATTTTAATTAATACATAGCTTTTGATTTAAGAAAAAAATTAACGAGACACAAATATTACCACAGTAAAAAGTAAAATTGATTAATCTTTTTAAAATTAGTAATTCATAGTGGTAAATTTTATAACAAATATCTAATTTATTACAGGAAAAAGCAATAATATATTAAGAAAAAGATTTGTAATATTTTTATAACTATAATTAATTAAGTTATCGTTAACAGAATATATTCTTAGCCATATTAAACTTAATGTTTTAGATTGTATTTGAATGTTATAACATCCAAGTACAATGTTTTATTAGTTACTTATACTATTATAACACTAAAAAACGAAAACAAACTAATTTTGCTGTGCCAAAATGTCACCATTCAAAGTCATATTTTTCAAGTGTATTTTTAGAATATTGTAAACGATAACAGAATGTAGAGAACTGATTATTTTCTTTAAAAATATTTTACGCCATTTCACTTTGATTTTAAAGATGACACTTTCTCCTTTACAAATTTGCGGTTTTGATGCTCTCATAACTCAATAACAGCTTGAAAAAGTTGGGCATACATAGAAGAAAAGATCAAAAATAAAAAAAATCATGTGCATTCAAATAAAATTATTGCTACACAAATTATATCTTAGAATAATTTAGACAACGGAATTATAAATTTAACAATTTAACACGCCTTATGAATTATAAATCTAACTCTTAAAATACGTTTTAAAAAAATTGTTGATAATGCGATTTTAAAATGTTTCTGTTATGTCTGTATTTCTGCAGCCGTAAATGACTTGTAACGTTTCAACTCGTATTTTTATACAATATGAGAAATGTTTACATGAAACATGATTTGAAATGAAGTTATCAGTAGAGAGACGAAACTTCAAAGAACGAGGCTTGATAACTTTAGTTTTTTTAATGCAAGACAAATTTAAGATTTTCATGAAATGTTCAACTATATTTTCAGTTTTTTTAAAGACGATCTTATAAAAAAATTTGTTTGGCTGAAGCTGTGTATATCTTTAAAAGCCAGTTAAGAAAACATATTTAAATCTGAGTTTGATAGATTTTTTGTTGTTCTATGAATAATTTTTTTTACACAGAGAAACAATACCAGGATTTATATTTTTAATCAAAATCTGACCCCCAATAACTATCGAAATGGTGATGGAGTCCACACACAATTGAATTAAAAACTTCAACGTTAACTATTTTAATGCCAAACTTATTATTTAAATTATAGAATAAAAGAATATATCATGATGTACAGTTGATATATAAAAATATAAAGCAAGAATAAAAGCTTAAAATGGTTTAAGATAATAAAACAAAAATTGATTTATAATGACTCATTACTCTTATTAAACTTGCTATACCAAAAAAGTAAAAAAAAACGCTAATTGTTATACAAATAGATCATGTTAGAAATAACGAAAGGTTATTTCCAGTATAGTGTATTTCTGTATATCCAGTATAGTATATTGTATAATAAGTTTGAACATAACATATTTGTTTATATTTCTAATATAAAGCAAGAATAATTATATTTTATAGTTGAATAATATGCCTAAACTCTACTATTTTTAGCAACAACAATAACATCATTTTTATCTCTAGGTAATGTCAAGTACGTGTCGAATAGCATGTTTAGATACAACTGCCCTAAGCAACTTCGACAATGTATCACACTAGGAGACCGTAGTGACTTGTGGCAACCCCGTCACTTGAAAACATATTTATTATCATTGAAAGAGCGTTTTCATTTGGAAACAGATCAGCAAAATGTGTTGCCTAAGATACCAACGAAACATTTTCTAGGTCAGTGCCCATCAGTATAATACCGGAAATGGTGTACATTATTCTACAGAAATGTATTCTTTCTGCGAGTCAAATAAAAGCTGGAAAAAAAGGGGTTTAATACAAAAGATATATAATGCCGATGTTCAAAGTAACAGCAATGCAAATAAGAAATAAATGAAACTCATACCCATTAGCATCCCATACCCTACGTGACGGTCTCTAGTATAACATCGAATTCCCAAAAGCAATGTACACTTTAACCGAAGCCATCAAACGCTGATAATGCAAAAAAAAGCTGATCTGAAAAATGACGTCAAGCATAATATAAAGGTTCGCCGCGATTATATCATTGAAGGCTCGAATCGCAGTTATTTACAAGTAATGAAATCCCACTGGTTTAGAGTTTGCACATCACGCTTCCAAGGCACAGGTCCGAAACACGATCCTCGGACAGGGCAAGGTCGGTTTAGTTATCATTCCTTCAGTGGGTCAATAAATTGATTACCAAGCATGCTTGGGAACTACACTTTGGGGGTTTTGCGCTAGGCAAGCCACCCAACCGATACAAATGCTTCTCACCCCACAGCTGTCGTTCATGAAAACAGAAATGAGTACTGTAGGCCTAGGTCAAAATATAAGTTCTCGTGCCACAGGTTTTGTTTAGTTTAAACGATTAAAAGGAAAACATAAATATGGCAATAAAGCTGATTTTCTAAGTTTATCGCCGAAGAAAAACCATATAACGGTCTATCGCTTTCTAATAAATATTCATAATATATTAATATTATTACCAAAATAGTATAATAGTGATATAGATTTTTATTAAAATAATGATAATTTATTTACATAAATCATTTGAATTCATAAATTATCGATTATACTAATCATGAAGGAGAGGAGCCTTCATTCACTATTTGCTGTTGCAGATTTTATGCTTAGGATAACAAAACTAAAGTGATCTTGCGCACCCTAAATACTATGTATTACAAAATGTGTTTGTTATTTGAAAATTCAAACAGTATAACATACACTTACAATATTATAACAATAAATCAATGGAGCTATAAAAATAAATATAGAACAAACGGATAGCAAAAAAGTCAATTTTTGTTTCAAATAATTTTGATAAGTTTCTTTATAAATATTATTTTTCTTAATTTGGCCTTTAAATTAAGATGATGAAACGTTGTTTTTTATCTTGTAGTTGACATGTTAGATCAACTTCTGAAGGTTGTTGACTATCAAAAAATCTATAATAATAGTGGATTGTGTGTTAAGTCTTATTTAGAAAGTTTGATCCAACCCAGAATGCGATCTATTGAAGTTGGATGATCTGGGCACTTTTTACACAAATGGTGATTCTTCCATTATCAAAGGAAATACATATAAGACGGTCACTTGTTTGGGAGCTACGCACAAGATATCTGAGGGGCAAGGAATGCATAGCAATGGCGAGGGAGATGTTATTCAGCGGAGGAAATATTGAAATAATTTTCGTAAATGCAGCATTATTTATCATGATGAAATAGGCATTAACTTTCCCTCCGGTATTATTTGAATGTTTTAATTCACTTTATCCATAACTGTACCCCAGTTAAAATAGAAATAACACTCAGTCATTTTAATAGGATATAATTGATTTTATATATCGATCTCTCTATAGAATTTGATCATTTCTTCTTATCTTCTTTTTCTTTCTTATCCCCTGGTCTGAATCAGACCAGGTCCATGACATCCTTCGCCTTCAAAAAATTGAGGACATCTCCAGGGCTGTATAAAAGTTCACGCTTTGAAAAGTCAATGCAGTTCAGTAGGTGTTTGGGAATGGCATCGTTAGTATTGCACGAAGTGCAGGTGGGAAAGACTTGTTTGCCCTGGGAGAACCGTAGAGTCCGAAGATGGCCGGATCTGACTCTGGACAAGGCAGTCTGATCACGTCTTTCACCGTCGAAACTCAAAGATCCCCCAGGATCGGAGCCACAGTACCAAGGATGAGACGGAATTTTCCAAGATGAGTTGGCAAGAGCCCTACTCCTAGAGAAGATTTCTTGGAAAGTCAGAGGATCAAGAGGCAGCGATGATCCATCCTTAAGCAAGGCCATCGGCGATATCGTTGGATTTAAGATCGACATGTGATGGAATCCAATGAAAATGAGTAATGGAGGATTCAGATTATAATCTTCTTTTTCCCGAAGTATAACATTCTGGAAAATTTCCGACCTTACAAAGTGATTGCTGAATAAGAATAAATGATACTTTAATAATTTAAACAATAAAAATGCTACAAAACTTTTATTTCAATGAGCTCTGATACTTTATAATTCATTTAAATAAAAATGGTTAGTAAAAGGGCGAATTAAGATCACAATATATCAACTTTCTTGTGATATATGTATATATATATTTTATATATATATATATATATATATATATATATATATATATATATATATATATATATATATATATATATATATATATATAATTTCTCCTTATTAAACTAACAATGATTTTAGTATCGGAATTTGGGACAGCAACCTAATAGCAATAACTTGGCTCTTCTTTAAGAGATAGCTACCTTAAAGTAAAATAATCATATTAAGAATTGGTTTCATTTCTCTTACAAATATTATAAACTTATATTGATTTAGGAGAATAAACTACAAGTAAAGAACTCTATCCTCTTGTTAGAGTTTTATAAAATAATTATAAAATGAAATTAATATTTTCAGATGGATTTCCGTGATTTTAAAATTCTATTTAAAAAAAGAGAGTCGGAACTATGAAATAACGAATTCAAGATTTGTCGAATACACATTTATAACTAAAATTTCGCTTAGTAACATTTATTTAAAAATAAATATGTTTTCAAGCAGATTTTCACAAGTTATGAAAAAGGGGAAAAGATTTCTCTGTATATTTTCAGCTATAGAATATATTTTTTAAAAAGCTATAATATAGAAAATTTTACGAGTTTTCCGGGTTTTTAGATATATATAACGAAATTAAGATAAAAATTCTGACACACCAAATTTAAGAATTCTCAAAAAAATAATAATAAAATTCATTAATGTTACATTTTGATTAATGGAATTATGAGAAATTATACGGAAATGACTCTTTTTTTCTAACTTTAACCTACAAACACAAACAGAATTACTCAATAGTTTTCGCCATGAGGGAAAGAGTTAAACATTTAAATAAAATTGTAGTCTACCTGAACATTAAATGAAAACTGTTTACCTTTATTTTTATTTTTTTAATTTATCCCAATTATATGGAATTAAATAACGATGTTAGGGGTAAAAGTGATTACATTTGCTACAAGAAATATTCAACTGGAAATACCTATAACACAAATTTGAATTACAAATCTCTTTAATTAAAAGTGACACACCGTAATTTCCCACGGACATCATACAACATCTGGCAATTATTTGCTTTGTTAATTTTTTTATTATGAAAAAATCCACAAAATTTTGCCGCACCCTGATTTTTACTTAACCTTGGAGGTCTGTGACTTTAGTACTTACTTTCACTTAATAATTGTAAATATTAATCAGGAATTTATGTAATTAATATGAATCATCTGAAATATTTTTAATTATAAAATTATCTTGATTCTCTATATTATAATTTCACTAGTTTCAAGAAAATTTTAACTAAATGAAACTAGAAATTTCGAATGTATCCTAAGATTACTATAGCAATACACGCACCTTCCACATTTCGTCAAAGTTGTTCTAGTGCAGCAACGGCCGGTGTATCCTGACCAGAACCAGATGTTGTGTAAATATAAGCCACACGATTTCGATTGACGATGGATTGGGAGAAAAAACATTCTAAGGAAGCCATGAATAGCTGATGATTGAAATCTGATGGGCAAATAAGAACACCTGAGCATTGCGTACCGCGTGTGATCGTGACATTTCTTGCTGGAATATGACTGATAGCCAGTGCTTAAGATGTCATAGTGGAACAAAATTAATGCAATTGATCTCGCGGGTCTACCGTTCCCTCCTGCTTTCGGTGATGCTTGGTTTCGTCCAACACGATCACCGATCTCCCAGTAAGATAATTTGCAATCCCTACTGGATAACATTCTTTCTCGTCCGAATTCAGAAACTTGTTCGAAATTCACTCGATATTTGCTTGGACGTAAAGTTAAACAATTTAC
Organism: Latrodectus elegans; assembly: GCA_030067965.1. Classification (NCBI taxonomy): domain Eukaryota; kingdom Metazoa; phylum Arthropoda; class Arachnida; order Araneae; family Theridiidae; genus Latrodectus; species Latrodectus elegans. The sequence continues at coordinate 2,688,325 of CM057815.1, forward strand.
CAAAAACGCATGAAAAAGCAATCGTCGTACTTTACATTGGCTTTCTCTTCTCCCTATATATTGACTGCAATCACTAGTAATGTGAGTATGAACTTCAATGCTATTGATTTGTATAATTCATCACCGCATAAGCCTAGTATAAAGCTCACATAATTTGAATGTTTCACTTAGAGTGTCATATTTTGCGTGGCCAATAGTATAGTATATAAATTCTTTATTCTATTCGATTATCCAAACTTTTGTTGAAAACCAGCATTAATTTTTTATCAGTCTATGAACAAGAATTTTTCTAATTTGAAGTTGATGAGATATTTATTCTAATATGATTATTCATTCTATATATTATATGAAAATAATTTGCAATCACAATAAATTTTTAATATAATTTTAATAAAAATATTTATAATCTTAATGAGAGAGAAATAAACATAGAAAGAGAATTTACACTCATAATAATAGGATTATTTAACTGTAATGGTTTAATTATAGAAAAAGCAATTGCTCTAAGCTTAAGGAAACTATTTAACTGCGAGTTTATTAATTAGTTCAATTAAAATTATAGCTCAAAAATTTAAACAAAAAGAAAATTTCTAATGTTGGCGTAAGCAAGTCAATAGTCTTAAAATTTAAAAGAGATAGCTTACAAGTACTGCAGTTACTAATTTAGAATTCTATTAATGAATGAAATTTTTAAAAATTGAAATCATAAATGGTGATTTAAACTAACCATAAAGTGGATATTTTGTCATCCCTTTTTCATTTTGCTTTTTCTGTTGCTCTACTGACCATGTGTTATGGCTTCAATCAATGGAAAATGCCTTCTCAAACCGATGCTTTGCTGCTTATATAAAAAAATCGTTTTATTATAACAAAATGTACTTCGACTTTATTCTCAGACATTCGATGGTGAGCTTCACCTTGTTTGAGGCCGCTCGAAGAATGTAATTTGAAGACAGAGGGAAAATTCGTCGGATTTACAGTGCCGTCTCAATACGATGTAACATAGATGAAACATTATCTAACGTCTAGGATGTTTTAAACCAATGAGAATCGTAATAAAATGGTGTACTCAGGATCTCAACAGTAACGAAAGAAACAACCACTTTATGGTTGAAAATTACTTTCACTCTCAATGGTTTTATTTTATAAAATTCAGCTGATATTGGGCTTTCTTGCTTAAGCTATGCTATACAGACTCTATTGAGTGGTTTGAAAAACCTTTAAAATTACGATAAAATTGAAAGGTTTAAGTCCTTTGGTTAAAAGGAAAAACATTTGCAAATTTTACTCCAGGAAACGAAATTTCCACATTAGGAAAAAAAATTCAAAGACAAATTTATAACTAAAAAATTATACGCATCGTATTTAAAAGCTAATTAGATATATAGTTTTGATATAGAGTTTAATTTAATTTCCTAAATTATTTACGCTTAAACTCTAGTATCTAACTTATAGTTTCAAAATCATAAATCAAATTAAAGGGACATATCTTGCATTAATTACCATAGGAACATTTTTGCATACAATTTTCAAAAAGTTCTAATGGTTTCTAGAAATTTCTTCTGAATTTAGGAACATACTTTTTTTATCGATTTTAAAATTTAATTAAATGTTGATTGTTAAAATACAACATTATAACGATGTTTCCAATATTTTTGAGACTTCTTATTTCTTGCTAAAACATGATAGAAATACATGACATTTTCATCTTTAAAACACATGTGAAAGCCCAAATTGGCATTGAGCAACCATGCTTTCCTACTTCAATTAAAATTCAATAAGCGTTGCTCACATTCTTTGATTATTCTTGTAAATATTAGCATGATTAAAAAGCTTTTCTTAACTTTTCATCCTATTTAATGTGATTGGATTCTTATTTAAATTCTAAATATAGCTTGTGTATGCAAAGAAAAAAGGCTATTTGATAGCGTGCATGTTACTTTTACGAATATATTGGGTAAGAATTAAGTTAATTTTCCTCGCCATTAATTATATAACTTTCCCTTTGCGTCTCTTATGTTTTTATTTCAATGGGGAAAATCAAAAACCCACCTGATTTTGGGTGTAAGTAATTGTTGAAGCAAGGTTAAGAAGCCACACCCGTAAAAAATCCAAGAGATGAGATTTAGCCTTCAATTTAAACTAGTTTTTATACAATTCAAAATATTTTCACCCTCTTGGATTCAATATAAAAAGGTAACATTTGCAGGTATCAAGCATACTTTCTGGTTGCAAACTTGAAAAGTAATCTCTCATCATGCAGTACTTGGTAAGTTCATATACAGTAGATATTTCATCTTTATATGAGTGAAATTAAAAATATTTTTATAGTGAATTTTGAAATTTAAAAAATTATTATTAAATAGTATTTCATATTAATTCCCATTTGCTTACTTTAAAAATGTATTGTGAAAATCTTATTTTTTAAATTTTAGAAGAATAGTCATTCTGAGCAAAATGGCATCTTGTAGCCAATAGTTTTAAGAATTTATTAAAAAACAATTCTTAACTTCTATAAAATGGATAGAAGTTCAAACATCGGTAGAAAAAAATTGATTTTGTTCTCCGATTTGATTGGATATATCATTAGAATTTTTCAACATTTTCTATTGAGTCGAGAGGATTGAATGCAGTATCTGCAGCATTCAAGAAATTAATTTTTAAATTACTAGGTTGAAATACATCTGTATGATACCATATAAATACTTGCGGTACCCCCAGATACTTGCAAAACCAAAGTATTGTAGTTTTGAGTGATAAGATTATCTGATATACAAACCTCAATATTGTGTAAAACTTAATCATATACATAGAATATTACACACGAAAATCAATAATATTAAATATTTATAGTTTTGATTTATATAAAACTAAATAGAGCCTTTATATTTGCTGCAGCTTGCCCTCTTGGTTGTGGTGGCTCTTGCCGTGTGTGCTATGGCACAGTACTACCCCTACTACTACAACAACTATTACGGTGCTCCAGTACACACCTACCCCTACGCCTACAATTACGCTGCCTACAACCCAGCCTTCAGCTACCTCTGGAAGAAATGAGCATCTCTCAAAAGGTAAATTGCTTAAAATTTGTCTCTGAAATTCCAAACCTTATGTTTTTTTTTCTTTTTTTTTTACTCAAATATTGTAAATTTTACATAGGTATTCATAAAAGAAATTAATAGTTTTAAATTTTCAGAAAAGAAACATTTTTCTTGAATGATTACGATTAACCTTAATCGTTGTTGGCAACTAGATATTTCTTACAAAATTTTGCTAATTTTAATGAAATCTGGAATTTTTAAGCAAAAATATTTAGGTGAATTTACTAAAAGTTCATGCTTTGTTGCGTTTTCAATCAACTGTGTCAAAAGAATCTCTAAATGAATGGGAAAATCATGAAAAATGTTACATACTAATTCGTATTTTAAATAAATGTTTATGTGTACTTTCGACTTTGTTTTATGTTTCAATACTTAATTTTATCGAATTATATTAAAAAACACTTTTTCTAGTACATGAAATTATTTTGTGATCATATATTTTAATGAATCGAGTAAGATATTTTCTTGAGATAATTAATAAAAATAAAAATTAATTTAAATTGTTTAATAATTATTCAAAAAGCTTCATTAAAACATACATTGTTTAATGAATATCATAAATAAGTCAACGAATATTTAGCTTATAACTGTGATCAAATGATTATTTAGGAAAATATATTTTTTTGACTCTTAGTCATGCAAAATTCATTTAAAAACATTTTCAAATTCAGTTTTTTCTTGCTTCTGAAATTACATTTTAATGTTTACTGAATAAATAGTTAGAAAGGATAATTCAGCTTAAAAAGTAAATGTTTATCAAAAAAGAAATTAATAAAATTAAAATTTAATGCAAATTTTTATGTAATAATAATTAAATAAAAAAGAAAGCAATTTAATTTTAATTATATTCATTTATTTATTTTGATAACGTATTGCTGTAATAATAATTAGAAACTGTATATGTGTTATTTTGTATTCAATGCATAATAATAAGTAATAAATATACTGTTAGATATAATAAATATAAAAATGGTTAACATGATGTTAATATTAAATAAAATAAAAATTCATTGAAAATCATTTACATTTTAATTATGTTTAAAATAAATACAATTTTGTTTTCAGGCAATTAAAGGACTGAGCTTGGATTTTGATTTGGATACGGATTTATAGACGTTGCCATCGAGTATTCAAAACTTTTATGAAAATATTCCCTTATGATTCAAAGTAATAAATTCTGCTGTAATTTGTATACTGATTAATAAAGGTTACTTTAATTTTAATGCTTTGTTTTTTGTTCTGCTTATTTATACGTTGATAAATGGAAAAAATTATGAATTCTTCGATAAAGATTTCTTATAAAAATGTTTATAATTTGTAAATCAATGCATTCCTTTTAAAGTTTGAAAATTTTTCTTTTAAAAGATTACTACACTCTAAGATATTCCAATTAAAATTCCAAAATAGCATAGGTAATTGCTATGTATTAAAATGATTTTGATTTTTCATTATACAAAAATATATTATTATAATAATAATTATAACAGAGTATGATATTTTTTGTATTTTTATAATATAGTTTATTAATAAATTATATGCGAATTTTGCAGTTATTAAGCATACATTATTGACTTAAAAGAAATTCACTTCAAACATTAATTAAAATATATAAGATAAAAATAAAATTACAAATTTATTATCATGATTATTGGAAAAAATACTGACTTTATTTTCCGACTTATAACTTTTATTGATTTCAAATAAATATTAGAAAACACATATTGTGTTTAATTATTTTCATTAAGCTAACTCGTTTTTTATTTTGAATTAAAAACTGAAATTCAAAAATAACATAAAAATGAAATTACAAATAGTATTGATTTTATCTGTTCAAGAAATATTAAAAATTAGGAAAAAAAATTTATTTATATATTCATTACTACTTTTAACTATAGTTAAAAGATTCTAAATAAAATAAATTTTAAATTTCATTTTTTTAAGAAATATAAAAACTTTTATTTAAATATAGGAAATGGAATAAGCAACTCAATTTGCTACACACTGCAGAAATTGATTCGGAATAAATTTCAGTTGAAGTTATAATATTCATTATTTTATTAATAGGGCAACAGTAATAAATGTATATCTATTTCCTGCAGCAAAAATCTACACTTGTTTATAACAATCCAAAATTTAGAATTTGGACAATAAGCGACTCAATAAACCAATAATTTTTTTTTTAAAAAGAGTCCTTAAAAACTCATTTAATTGTTTTATTTCATAATATCTCTTGCATGATTTGTAATGTTGAGCCCCTTCTAAAATCTTATGAATGGCGTCATAAAATTTAACTATCTTGTTTAATTATAGAAGAAAGTACCGCTTTCTGAGAATAGAATATTACAGAATGTAACAATTTAATATTGAAACTATTTAAATTCTGATAGTTTTGAATACAATTTAAAATCAATTTTAGAATTACAAACTAATTTAAATTGTTTTTAATTAAACAAATTAAAAAGAATTTAAATTAGTTTGTAATTTTAAAATATTAAATTGTATTTAAAACTAATGGAATTTAAATAGTTTCAATATTAAATTTTTAATAATCAAGGAATTCTCTGAATTTTTCATCGAATTAATGCTTGTTTTATTTAATATATAATACCGATTGAGGAATATAAGTACAGAACTGAGTAAAATTAGTTAAATATCTTTGGGAGCAAAAATATCAATGTCAGAAATATTTTGTTCTCTATAATTTTTATTTAACCCCTAGGAAAATTAAATATAGTTTATTTAACATATTTTATCTCGACTTAAAAGCAAAAAATAACCAATTGTGGTTAATGGTTTTACATACAATGCTATTAAATGAGATAAAACATGCATACTTAAATTTAAAATGTTTTAATTCCGTTGCAGATTGGTTAATGTGGTGTTTAAATGCGTTACGAACAATTTTTCTTGAAACATTTATAATCACTTGAATACGTAGTACTTCAGCGTTTTACACTATTTCTTGAAATACTTAAAATAAATGGTGCTTGAGTGTTACACATAAAAATTTTCTGAACTTTTATTAAAGAATGCTGAATGGGGTGTTTGAAATTTTTATAAGGAATGTTTCCTGGAGTGATTTCAAAAAATTGCAAATATAATTTCCATTTTTAATTTCAATTAAATTACGTTATTAAGTAACGTCACACTTACCGTTTACTTCTTAAAAATGATAATTCTGACAAAAAATATTTCTATATCTTTTAGTTCCATTAAATTAGAACTTAAATAGAATCCATAAAAATATTCTTTTTGGTATATGTAATTTATATCGCAATTTTAAACAGACGATTTCATCTTTTATTCTATTTAACAATATTCCATACAACACTATTTACCTCTAATGAGAATTAACTTTTGGCAAAAATCTCATATGATACAATTTAAACTTCTAACAAACTTAATTAAATTTTGTTCAGTCTCTGTATAGCATTTTCCGATGGAAACAAAATCAGTATACACTGTTAGAATCTTGAATAATGTTTCAGTCCCTCACCATGTTTTCTCGCTGTATAAAAATTTATTTGTTCTAATTTTAAACTTCGTGTAAAAAGGAGCTTTCTTCTTATATGACACCCAAATACGTATATGATATCCAAAGACTTCACAAACGTGTCTAAAATGTGTTTCACTACAAAATCTGAAGAAAATGAGAAGTAACTCGTTATTATTCTCTTCCCTTAAATATGTTTCATATTTCTGTATATTACAAATCAAACAAATAGATTAATATTTTAAAATTAGATCTATTAATCTTAAGAGAAGAGAAAAATACTGGCAAAAAAATGATTGATTATAATCAAAACTGTGATTAAGATTTAAGATCAATGGGAATTCTGTGATTGTTCCAACATTCAAAGCTCCTATTATTACACTTTTAGGACTTTCATAATAATGTTTTAATAATTTTCATATAATAAATTGAATGTCTTTTCATGGTCAATCTTTGGAAAATTTCTGATCGATATCTTTCCCCATTTTTTTAACAAAGCTTCTGATTTTCATTTAATTACTTTATTCATATGCACCCTTTTAAAATATACCACTTCTATCACTCAAAGCCAAACATGTAATAACATTATGTTTGTAAAAAGAAATGCAATTATATCATCAATAGAAAAAACTAAATTATAATTTATAAAAAGTTGAAAAATGGAAAAAAATAATAAGGGTGACTCTCTTATACACTTTTGTTCAAAATTTTCAACATTTTTATTTAAAAAAACTTACAATTAATCTATATAAATTTTAGCAAAATTATGTAAATTTTAAAATTTAAGCAAATGAAAATACAATCTATTAATGTTCACTCCATAGTTTTCAGTAGTTATTACAGTTTCAATGAATGCATAGTTGTTTTTGTGTGGAGTACTGAAGAATAATGTATAAATTAGCAATTTCATTCAAAGGTAAATGGATTGAAAGAGTTTTATTGGTCAAGGAGATGAAACTTTGCTAATATGTATGCTACAATAAATTTAAGGTACTGGAATTACACGTGTGTAATACTTCATGAAGTCTTAATACATTAGATTGGGGATTTTTCTACGTTTTTAAGTATTTTATTTCTAATGGCGAAGTAGGATAAATCTTAAAAATCGTAGATGGATTTTTTTACTTAATTTTTAATTGAAATTTATAGTTAAATGTAAGCACTATTATCTACCGAACTAAAATGCAATGCTTAAATAACTGTGAAGTATTTTCATCACTCCATAGTAAATATTCGTCATGAAAAACCTTTTTCAACAGTAAACAGGTAGATTTATATAAAAAAAACATTATGCATATTAATATCTTGACTCGAAAAGTCAATCATTTAATTCATATATTCACGATTCCATTGTTTAACTTTCGATAAGATTTCTTGTGTTTCTAAATGACCTTCAACAAGAAGGACCGTGATACAGCCTACACCCTTTTATAAGATAATAATTACAACACCTCACTAAACCAAAGATATCATGACATGCATATCATTAAGAAATAGTTCTAGTCTCATCCTTGTCCTTGGCCCTGAAAACCCCTCCAGCCTTGATTTCATCCTCCAAGACATTAGTTTCACGATTACCATCGTACGCGCTGTCCTAACACGCATATTTCTGCTCACATAAATTAAAAGTGGATCCGTTCCTATTTTGAATCACCCCTACAACCGTTCTGCATCTTGTACAGCAAAAATAAACATATGTGGGTTTTTCTCGCTCAGTACACACACACACACACACACATATATATATATATATATATATATATATATATATATATATATATATATATATATATATATATATATATATATATATATATATATATATATATATATATATATATATATATATATAAACATATGTCATTAAATCATTATATGTTGTTTATGATAGGTACTTTTGCAAAAAACTAAAACTCCCTCAATTTTTTAATCCATTTAATTTAAGAAGCGAAATTATTTTACATTTCAACGTCATTTGCATATATTTTGGGCAATGGAACATAACATCCACGAGAGATACAATTTCAGAAAACAATTTCTCATAATCTATAATTTAATCTTCAAATTTTAAGTTTTTTCTTTTACTATTTTAATATTTACACACATGTCCATAAATTGAGGATAATTCAGAATCACACAAATATTGAACTCTAAAATAAAAATTTCACATGTAGAAATATCACACACAGCTTGAAAAATAATATGCAAATTACAAGAAACCACCAGATGGCTCCAATAGTACGTCACAATGACGAGAGTGTAAGAGAGGGGTATATAAGGAATGGTTGCAAAGAAATAAAATTATTCACAAGCGCTTTAAAAGTTTTTCTGTGCAATAACTGCATAGTTATGGCACAAAGGCAGCATTTGGATGATGTTTTACGTGGTATAATTATCGGTCGTCTGGAATGTGGACGCTCCCAGCTGTAAGTATCCGAGGAACTTGGAATTGTCCAGAGTGTCATCTCCAATCTTTGGCAACGGTTCCAAGATGATGGTAATGTGAGTAGACGTTACAGCACAGGCCCCCCCCCCCGAGTTATAAAGCTGAATGAGGACCGGTATTTGGCCGTTACTACCAAAAGAAACAGGCGGAGCACAGCATCAGACATGTCTTGTCAGCTCTCTTCAGCTACTGGTACGACGGTTTCAAGGCAGATCGTGTACAGACGCTTAGGGCACATTGGTCTATATGCTCGTATGCCTGTCAGATGTGTTCCACTTAACGCAACTCACTGTCGCCTGTGATTAGCCTGGAGGTGAGAGCATGCATTGTGGACACCGCAACAGTGGTCTTGCGTAATGTTTTCGATAAGATTTCTTGTGTTTCTAAATGACCTTCAACAAGAAGGACCGTGATACAGCCTACACCCTTTTATAAGATAATAATTACACCTCACTAAACCAAAGATTTCATGACATGCATATCATTAAGAAATAGTTCTAGTCTCATCCTTGTCCTTGGCTCTGAAAACCCCTCCAGCCTTGATTTCATCCTCCAAGACAGACGAAGAGTCCAGGTTTGGCTTGCAGTCTAATTCTCGCCAGACTTTCATATGGAGAGGGCCAAGTACCCGTTACCACCAAGAGAACAACATTGAATGATACTGTTACGGTGGTGCAGGATTGCTCATTTGGGGAGGAATTATTTTGGGTTCCAGAACTAACCTGCATGTTCAGAATGTAACCATGACAGGCCACATCTATCGGGATGTCATTCTGGAACATCATATACGTTTGTTTCAGGGCGTCATGGGTGCAGAATTTCTGCTTATGGATGACAAAGCTCGCCCTCACCTTGCAAAGATTGTAGACGAATGCCTTTAATCGGAGGACTGGCCGTATGGACTGGCCAGCATATTCACCGAACTTGGATCCAATAGAGCATGTGTGGAACATGCTTGGCCTACGAATTGCAGCCCATCAACTCCCTCCCACATGTCTACCGGAGAGTATTGCTTGATGATGTGTAATATTCCCCTAGATCAAACCAATAATTTGATACTCAGCATGCCTAGGAATCGTACGGCCTGTATTGCATCGGAGGGACATACTATGCATTAACCATCATACCAATCGTGTTATATTGGTTTTGTAGAAATGTTTTAATTTGTTCCGAGAAGCTAAAATCACCATTTTTATAAATGATGTCAAACATATAGCATCTTTTTTCCCTTTACTTTTTGTTTAACAAACAGACTTTACTAATAAATCACATTTGTTTTGCTTCTGTCTTTTTCTTTGCCAGAACTAGCATTATGCTTAATTTACGGACACGAGTGTAGTATATAAAGAAAACGCCGACTAATTTTAATTATATATTTTCCTGTTATTAATCAGAGAACATTTTTTCCTAGATGCTTTTTAAACAGCATCTTGGAAAGAAATTTTGCTACTTTTAGTTGAACAAATTTTTTTTTTTAAATCTTTAAATAAAAGTTCAGCTAAGCAAAATTTTTTTTAATTGATGGGCAAAATTTCTTAAAGAAATTCTGCTAAATTCGGTTGAGAATTCTTTAAGCATTTTAAGCTTGAAAATTTTTTAAATTTGTGTACTAAATTTTTATTTAAAAAAATATGATAATTGTAACAAATTAAATTAACTTTAAACAAACAAAAACAAAAGTTTATAAATGGAAATAGTAAAAACCTTAGAAAAATAAAGTTAGTCTAAGAGGAATAAGCGATTTAGATAACTGTATTTTTAAAAGCGAAATAATAAGATATTTACATGAAAGGAAGTCAATTTCTGATAAATAAAAAAATATAAATAAGAAATAAATTTAATTTTAATTTTAAATGAAAAAAGAGGTTAAGAATTAATAAAGAAAATCACGTGTTCCGTTTTTAGCAGATATATTAAGATTCTTATAAGGAATTAAATTGAATTAATTTAAACATAATAAAAAATAAGAAATTATGTAAATTTCAAACAACAAAAAAATTAATAGTTGAGAAAGGAACCATGCATTGAATTTTTAACTAGTGTAATAAGACATTCATATGAAATAAAGTTAATTTCAAGTGAAAAAGAAAATAAAGCTTAGGTAATAAATATTTAACTTACTTGATACAATTCTTATAACAAATTAAAATAAATTCCATTTAAATAAATTATAAAATATAAAAGCTCCACGCATTACAAGTTTAATGTAAAAAGCAGCCTTACAATACATTTGAAATAACATTATTCCAAACATATATAAATATAATCAACCATTATAAATCGTTTGTCTTTCATAATTTATAAAATCATGCAATTTTCTATTTCCCTTTTACACTGAGTACTATTGTGGCAGACTTTAAATTAATCTTTAAGAAAAAATATATTTAATAATGAATGAAACTGAAATATATGAAGTTTGTCATAACTCTCATTTTGTATTTCTATAAATTATTGCTTACATAATATCTTTAAAAATTTAAATTCTCTGAAAATCAATAACGGTTGTAAAACAGTGTATTATAATGTAAATACTTATGTATTCACACAGATTCAGATGTTCCCAATTATAAAGAGTAAAATGCATGACTTATTGGTTACATTAGAATTACGTATAAATGTTTATTTAAAAACAGACTCGTAAAAAAATTAATTTTGAATTTATAAAAAAAATATTTTACGTTATAACGAGAATTGTGCGATTTTTATAATGTAAAACTGTAAAATATTTAAATTTCAATGATATTTTATGTCATACATATAATATTTATATGCATGAAATAAAATAACTTTAAACATAACATTATATATATATATATATTTATATTATGCTTAAAGTTCGATTTTTTTATGATTTCATATAAGCTGTAAAAATATCAAAATCAAAACAAAAATTTCTAAAGAAGTTCTTAAAAGATATACCACGAAATAAAAAATATATTAATGATTTAAAGAGAAATAGTAAGAGAATACTTTAAATAAACAATAAAATCTTAATATTTTATTATTTATTTTTAAAATGTTATCAATATTTTTTAATATATTTAAATTAACACAAGTTAATAAATTTATATGATTTGTTTTAGAAATAGATTTCAAAGTATAATTGAAAAGAAGTAATTGCTGAATTTTTAAATCAAATCTCATTTAGTTATTTAATAAAAAATATTTTAACATGTTTAATTTCAACTGCATTGTGATGATTTATGAGATTTATTTCTAAACCTTAACTAAAATCAGAACGAAATAATATTAATGCATTTTTATGAATCAATCAAACTAATCTGCTTAAACTTTTATTTACAAATTCCTTTCAATGATTACTTTTTCATGATCTTGATAAAATTCAAGGTCTAGAGTGTCAGGACCCTCGTTCTCGTTTTCGGAAGGTAGTAGGTTCAAATCCCAACCCAGTACTGTAGAAGCTGAGTCATGTAAAATATGTCGTTGTCACAATGTCCTCTTCGATGTCAAGTAATATCTCTGTGGGTGGAAGGCCAATTCTGGGGTTTCCTGCCTCATCCGTGCTTCTAGATTACGAAAACATCCCCTCACTTTCGGAACCCATGGTGGCACATCCATTGGTTGTCCCACTGGACAAAGTGGTGTCCCCCCTTGTAATCAGAAGAGTAAATAAAGTGTGTTCACCAGCCGACCATTGTACGTTATAATTATATTCATGAATAAATTCTTTAAGGTAATTTAAAGACGAAAATCTCCATCTGTTACTGAGAAAAGATAATTAAAAGAGTTATTATCCATTAATTAAACAATGAAGCCGCCCACCCTGACTAGTGTTCAGAGTGCCTAACTGCCGATAGGGAGGTCCTGGGTTCGAATCCAAGTTCGGGCATACATGTGCTTCCTCTCCTCTCTCTCTCTCTCCATCCTGTCTTTGTCCTTTGCTTGTATGGATGACGTGTGAATGGTTGCCTGCCCTATGGCATGTCAGAAGAAGTCGGACACCACACCAAGTTACGGTTCAGTTGGAAAAGTGAAGCCGCGCACCCCATATTGCAAGCCTCGCTGGTACAAGACAACATTAGACAATAATGATAGAAAATCTAAAGATTTATTTATAAATTTATATTTTTTTTCTAAAGTTTCGCGTCGCTCTTTCACCTACGCTGAAAAAAGTTATTATAGCTTATCTTATCTTTAATTTAATTTAATCAAAAATATTATGAAATTTTGTGCATTCAAGTTTATTAAAAGCACACAGCAAAAATTTAAATAATATATATATTGAATATAAGTGATTTAAAATAAAATTTATATACTTTGAATAAGATGTTTTGTGCTTTTACAATTCCATTTTCATATTTTTCTACATATTCTAGACGTTCTTATAGAAAATTTAAATAAACTTCTAAATTTTGTAACTATTTAATTACACAATACTCAGTTTTGACTCTATTAATCTAAATCTTATCTTTTCTTTACCTTAAAAGTTCAAATGTTCATATTCATAGCCAATTTAAGTTAAATCTTTTAACTATATGGCATATCGAAATAAACGAACATTCAAAGAATTTAAAAAATATACTTGGGATAAAAATTTCAAAATTCATAATGTTCTATACAAAATTCATGATGTTTTATTATTGATTAAATAAATAATGTATATTCACATATTACAAAACATATCTTAATTTCTAATCTAGTTATGCATTAAAAAGACAAATTTTGAACGCATGAAATGAAAACAGAAGTAAAAGTTATAGAAAATATCTTTGGTATACACAACATGAAAAAACAGAGAAGAGCTGATATAATCGATGCTGATATAAACGCAAATGAACACAAAATCATTTCAGATGGAATTTTCTGCTTAAATGTGAAAACGTAACTTCTACGAGTAAAAAAATAAAATTGCGGTAATCAACAAATTAATATAACTGACAGCATCTTAAAATAAATTTTCTCGTTATGAAATAAAGTTATGTTTCTATAACAACAAAAAACAAATAGAGACAGTTGCCCAACGATAAAAAAAAAAAATTTGCACAAAATTTTGAAGTTATTAAATAATGGAGTGTCTGACTCTTACATCCGAATTCTCATTCATATAACAACCAATCACAAATAGCAAAAACAAGAACTCACTTGCTGCGAAAGAAAAAACGGCACTTTTTCAAAAATTAAATAAGTAAAAATCATTATTTAAAAAAAAAAAACAACCCAGTGGCAGTATGGAAATAAAGGGATTTTTCTCTATTTCTATTGGTAACACATAGAGTATAACTTTCGAGGGCGGATGTTTTGAGTTGTCAGTCACTCAACATCTAACTTTTAGACACTAGGACTAATTAGACAGGGAGTACAGTGTGTCACCGATTTCATATCACTTCAAACAACCAAGCCTGAAGTGAGATTCGAACCTACGAATTATTAAATAGAAGGCTAGAGCACTACCATTTCGCTTCCAAATGGCTCGTAAAAGAGAAAATTTTCTTGAAGCCGTAAAAATTCTTGAGCTGAATATTTTACTTAAATTGATTATATCGCGTTCCATAATTAATTTTACAGGGACTTCAAGTCAGCATTGATAGTGCTTATATATATATGTATAATATTCTATATATTTATTCTTTTCTTCTTATTGGGAAAAATAAAAAACAAACAAGACACTCGTTTTATGGGAACTAAATTGCGTTTTATCGGAACTAAATTGCGTAAATTAAAATTAGGAGAAATAGGCCGAAATTTTACATTGAATAAAAATGATATTAAAAAAATAAGCTAATATTTTAAAATTATTTTCACTCTTGTAACTGAATTTTCAATTACTTTATTCAAATTTTTACTTTTATTTTTCAGTGTGAGGCATTTCTGAGACGTGTAAGCGTAAATTAATTCTGTCTTTCTCGTCATGTTTATGGTTTCTTCAGGTGTTATCTGTGTTCCGCACCAGGTGAATCTGGATATTTCCTGTAAGCGATAAATTAAAATAAGCCGTTGCAATTACGCATAAATGTAAATGAATGAATACGTATGCCAAACGTAGGATCTTTGCATATGATGAGACAATAGTACTCTAAGCGGAAGTATACGTGTTACCACTCTTTTTGCAAACTGAATTCCTTTCACATTCATTTAAAGAATTAAAATAAAGACGAAAGAGTTGAAGAAATTTCGCCAATTTCAAGGCTTTATGTCTTGAAGAAAAACTGTGCCGTTTTTGCTCTATAATCATTATATAACTTTAAAAATAGATGCATTACTTTAATTATTAGGATTATAAACACTGTCTCCACATTCCTTTACATTTTCATATGTCCAAATAAATTTATAAAATAAGCAACTGAATTCTCATTAACTAATCACACTCAAAAATAGTACATTCTATATATTTTTGATGTTTGCCGAATCAACTGTTGAATGAACTGATTTAAATTTTTGCCATTCTTAAAATATCTTAAATGCTTGAATCATCAGAAACTTTTTAAGGATATTAATGGCATTATCTGAAACTCTAAGGAATAGTTAGGTAAATATTAGTTTGGGAAGAAAAAAATCCATTATTTTTTCAATAGATATAAGCAATGTTTGATATATCGTAAAGTATCGATCAACTTCAGATTTATGATCTTTAGAAAGGTGACGGTTCACCTTAATAAAATTCTTTTTCTGGCTTTCTTTGGTCCAATCCGTTGTGAGTTGCAGGCTGTTAAGAAATAGAAGTCAATAAAGAGAAAATGCGGCACATCGTGCATTTTTTTTTTTTTTTTTAATTTTATAAAGACGAAAATGCAATCCAGGTGACTGAAATTACGAATGGCGTATGCGGATGCAATACTGTGACAGCAAATTATGAGTATAATTTAGGTTTTGTTGATTCTGCTCAGATTTTTTGGATGTCAAATATGCTTCTCTCATAGGGAGGCTCTACGTCAAAAATGTTGATAAAATTTCAGAAATCATCAAAACAGATCAGCATGTTAATAGTTGCAGAATTTCCTAGAAAATGAGGACCAACTATAAGCCAGTTTTAAACTATTTACACAAATTGAATCCGAAACATGTCAAATAAAAATTTACAGTTCACGTAAAAATGGTGGAATTTTTTTCCTACAAAATATATAACATCAATAATGAGTCAGTTTCTCTCATATTTCCTGCCAATCCTAATCGATTCTTTAACATATTTTCTAAAATAGTTTGTTACATTTCATTTAGCAAACATAACGCTGAATTTACTTTTAGTGTATTTTTCTGAGTTTTTATATTTCAATACTTATTTTTAAACTAGCACTTACTTATATAACAATTTTCATAATTCGTTAATTACAATTTTTAGTAAATTATTTGCTTCATAGATGAGTTCCAAAAAAATGAGAAGAAGAAATGAAAAATTAGGCAAAGTAACCATATAAGAAGACCTGGCTTTCTATGATATGGTAATTAACTTTTTATTTTATTGAATTTTTGCCGCTTAAGTTGGAAATAATTCTGCAGATTACCTAGGTAATTTACACATTAATTAACCCGTTAAAGTGCAGAAAATTGTTTCAATCAATTTGATTGACTAGAACTCAGGATTTCATGGTAACAAATGCTTAATCAAAAATTTCGCCATTACGATATATTTTCATTAAGAAACAGTAAATACATTTCCTTATATAAGCTGCTTTTAAAAAAACAGTAAAAAATAATTTAAAATGCTCATTTTTAACTTTTACAACCGATTAAAATTAGACAACCACTATCATTTATTCAAAATATGAAACCATCATTTATTTATTTAACAGATAATAATTAATTAATTGTTTGAAAATAAAAATTATCACATTTTATGACAAAGAAATTGCGTTAAAAATAGTGAAACATAAAAAAATTATAATTTTATAATCCAAAAATTGGTAAATAAAATAAAGAAACTGCTGATATCTGTTATTAAGTTACTGATAAAATTATTCCAATTTATATTTATAAATTCTCGTACAAATTTTTTAAATGAACAAAAAAATATCTCTACCTTTATTTTTTCGTAGAAATATTAATTAATATTATAGAATTCGTGTATGAGAAACCCTAATGTTTCTAAGTACAAAATGTTTTTATTGATTACTCTATTATGCATGATATAATTTATTTATATAAAATATTTTATTATATATATAATAGTAATAATACTCACTATTTAATACTGTACAACAATGCAAAAAAAATGCAATAAGAATCACGTTTATCAAATAGCAGATTTTCTTCTGTAGCATCTAAACACTCATCTTTTAATAAAAATAGGACTGATTTGAACTGGACAATTCGTTTAAAGAAAATACTCAGTAGTTTTAAAAGCAGCATAATTTTTTTTGCATGAAAA
Source organism: Latrodectus elegans (assembly GCA_030067965.1). Classification (NCBI taxonomy): domain Eukaryota; kingdom Metazoa; phylum Arthropoda; class Arachnida; order Araneae; family Theridiidae; genus Latrodectus; species Latrodectus elegans. The sequence goes on from CM057815.1 coordinate 2,705,688, forward strand.
CTATTCTTGTTTCATAAAATTCCTACAAGTCAAATAGATATACAGAGTAGACAAATAGTGAAATCAACGCTTGGTTTGATTACTAATAAAATTAATAAAATACTAAACATCATTCACACTCTGATGAAATAAAATGTAACATCATCTACACTACGTCAAATATAATTTCTGTTAATTTTAATATTTCTTCCATCAAAATAAAATGTTAAATTTCTGAAATGATGAACGAATAATTTCTGTAATTTCATACATAATTTCCTACAAGTCTCAATTCCCACCTTCTTTTCTTTCTTCCAAAAGAAAACAAAAAATTTCGCCAACTATTTCATTTCATTCTGACCATGACTAAAACTATTGATACAGAAAATGTATTTTATTTTACACTTGGCTCTTAACGATAGTTCGGCGGGTCGCGTTTCCGATCTTCACGCCTGTATGAAAATATAACTGTCTAACAGTTTAATATATCGATAACACTTTTGTCCCTCGCCAATTTTTCATTACAACCTTGAACATTTTAAAGATTTTATTTCATAAGAATTTGAAAAGCAGTGTGTGTTGCAGTGCTCAATAAGGGCAAGGAAATCATATAAATACAGCTTTAGGTCCCACTTCAGGCATTACCTTGTTTTCTATAGCAAAGTACTTCATCCTTTCAACAAAATGAATTACTTGGTAAGTCCTTTCTTTCTTCAATCCCTTGAAACATTTACCTTTTTAAGATGAAAGTTATTTAGTATATATTTATATAAAAGTTGTTATTAAAAATACATACTAGCATGTATATTTTTATTTCAACGTTTTTAGAACAAGTTATGGCACTTTTCGGTTATTGGAAATGAATTATAAGATCATTAAATGTTCAATATTTTCTCAAAAAATTTGAAGTGTAAATAAAATTGACAAAATTATTGCTGATCTCACACCCATATTAAAACTTCCAGAAAAATTAGCTTCTCAAAAACTATTCTGGTAAAGACAATCGATGACTGATTATCCCTTTGTAAGAATTTCTTGGCGATTTCAGAGCAAAACATTTGGCGATACATCTAGTCCTCATAACAGGAAAGAACCAAAAATAATTTAGGAGAAGATTATCAATAATGAGCATAGTTTTTTAAATAAAAAAAATAAAAAATATCCTATGCATAAGTAATGTCCGTACTGATATATTGGATAATATATCATTATAATAAATGAATGCTTCAAAAAGAAAATTATTCATTTATATATGATCTTAACAAAAGAATTTCATTTCTTTTGCACGGAAAGTACTTTCTTTACAATTATTTGCAAACCTATTATGATAATGAGTCATATTATAAAAGCAATATGTTGAAAAATTCATTAGAAATTTAGATAATTATATCCTTTGTGATTAAATATTGAAGAAATAATTGCATTTTAAAATATATTACTGAATCTTTTATGGTATAAATAACACTTAGAAATGAATAAAAATCTCATTGAGAATATACAACGATTTATCATAAATAGTCATGTGCACCTCAATCATTAATTTTAGAGTCTTATACTAAAAATTCTTGTTTATTATTTTAATTTGTTATATAATTTAAAAGGAGCTTTTTTTTAAAGCAATTGTCAGTCTACTACTATAATTCGCATGGTAAATTTTATAACTGAAATATCATATTTCAAAATACAATACTAAATATTTTATAAAAGATTTTGTGGCAATGTTTCTATAATATTTAACTTCATTTTGGTAAAATTTTATTCACGTGGCTTTAAAAACAAAAAATGCCAGTCAATAAATATAATAATTCTTTTTGCTCTGTTATATATTAATGTGAAAGCAATTAATTTTGCAATAAAAAACTACAAACAAATAGAAAATTTTCTTAAAAAATAAGGAATATTAAATTTAGAATTTTACAAGAAAAATAATTATTTAGAATATTTTAGGAATTATGAACTTAAAATGTTACAATCATTTGCGCTTTGCAATCATTTAATACGAAGAATGATTCAGTTATTGATTGATTGATAATTATATGAATTACATGATTGAAACTTCGGTGTTTATTATTCTTATACATTTTTGATATTTGAAGAATTGTTTTGAAAATTCATCAAAAATGTTTCAATATTTCTACTAAAATTTAGTATTTTTATTATATTATTTTTTTAATTTAAAATTTAGTATTTTTATTTAAATATTTTTTATTTTAATTTTTTCTTAATAGTAATTTTGATCTAAATGAACATTATGTAGTCATTAGTTCAATTACTCTTCGGTAAGATCCTCACTCCAGGTATGGACGTTTGTAGTGATTTAGCGACTCAAAATCACACATATACATCAACTATAAATCATGAACTCATGAACTCTAGTCCCTGAATGCAAAAAGTGATCGTAGTACCTAAGTCAAACTAAATTTATATATATATATATATATATATATATATATATTATAAAAGTTAAAAGTTAGTTAGCATAAGATTAGTTGTAGTACAGCTCTTTTCAAGCTTTGATCCTAAGCATTAAGGAAGTAACGGTAACTGCGTCTTACTAATCTGCCATCTGTATGCACTTCTGTCGAGGTGGGTTTCTCGGAGTTTTCCAGGTTTTCTCCATCACGCATCACTGCCTAATAAAAGTCCTCCTGAACAACAAATAATTTGATAGTTAAAATGTTTCACAAAAACTTGAAGGCCGAGGCAGCCTATCGTGGTTAGGGCATCAGCCTTCCTTCCAGAAAGGCGGGCTTCGATTCCCAATGCCGCCAAAGGCCAACCGAATACATGCAATACGCATCCTCGTTAAATATGTGGAATCGAAAACCCTGTGGTCGTTCGTTGAGCAGCCAACCATGGATGTAATGGTTTGGAGAAAATTTCCTCCTCCTAGATCAAAGTCAAAATTGAATTAGTTGATTCTCTTGTGGTTACATCTATCGGAGGAGTTTAGGGCAGAGTCGTATTTTCACCTTCATGGTGCTCTAGTTAAGCGAAAGGCGCACCTATCTGACTAAAATTCATATAGCTGATGGCAAAGCAAGCTTGACTTGCCCAAGTGTCATAAGTAACAACAACAAAAACAGTATCCACTACGCGGTTTCCAAAACCCATTATATAAGCATTATTTTTTCTTTTCACTTTTAAAAATATTAATTAAATTGTGTTTTTTATCTGAAGAAATTTTAGAAAACTTAACGATCTCAATAATAACAAGGCATCAAAAAATGAAAGTAATTTTATTCATTTTAAAATTTTCAAATAATTAATTTAATTATTTTTGTTTTTCAATAACGTTTTTTAATATTTCTTGTGACAGTTCGCTCTTCTTGTCGTCGCCGCCTTGGTGGCTTGCTGTGTGGCCCAGTGGGGCTACTCTTCTTACAACTACAACAGTCCACGGGCTGGATACCCGTACTCATACGGATACAATTCCCCTTCAAACTGGATGCCAAACCGCAGATTTTACAGCCAATCTTGGTACTAAAGAAACTTGTCAAATGGTAAGGGAAGTATCCTTTTATATAATTTAGCAATGATTAATCAATTTTTATTAAGTATAATGATGATACTTAATAGTAATTTCTTAATGTTTAACTCTTAAACAACTTGAATAAACATTCAAAATTTTATAAAAGTCATGTAGATTTTGATAATATTGTTTTTAAAAAACAAGACTTTACAAAAGATTGCTATTCTTTAATTTCAGTTTATGGCGTAAAACTTACAAGCTTTTATATTTTTAAATGTATAGTTAATTTAACTTGTTAACTTTTTAAGTTATATTTTTAAATTAATATACTAGAAAGAATATTTTCTTAATTTTTCCTTTGTACCCACCACAAAAGTTACTTTTGGTTTGTTTTTTTTAATTCGATATATTTTTTCAGGAACTGATGGAACTGTAGCAACTGAACTCGGAATCCAATTAACATTTCTAATTATATTTGTTCAAAATTAACAACATCAATATCAATCAATTTTAAGCAACATTTATTTTGTAATCATTTCTAAAAATGTTCTTTCAAAATAAAAGCATTTATAAAAGTGAAATATGTGTATTTCCAATTAACACAATTGTTACAAGTTTTATTGTACAAATATTTTACATTATTTTTCACACAATTAAAATACGCCATTTAATTGCTTAAGCAATGTTTCACTTAATTGCTTAAGTAACTTCCCTAATAACGTGCTTTTGTAAAGCTAAAGCATGTATAGTTTTAATTGTCTATTTCTTTTTACATTATAAAATCTTACACATTTATTTTTTTATATTTAATTGTATTATACACTATATTTAAAAAAAGAACGAATATCACTAAAATATAATGTATGTAAATAAAAATATATTCATTATTAGTTTTGAATATTTATTATTTCAGAAGCTTCCATCTTCAGCACAAGTCTTTCTTTTTAAAACAACTAAACATGATTACAAGCATTTTTAGATGTATAACGCGTAATTTAAATACACACATCATCAACCTTCAACTATTACAATGCTCTGCTGCGTGAAACCTTTTTTCCAACATTACAAAAGGCGGAAGAGGTGACACTTTGCCCAGTGAAGTAGACAGCGGGGGATCCGAAATTGGGTGGGACTTCATAATCTAGAAACAGGGACCATGCCCTGCCACAGATAGACATATCATTTCACTTGGAGGACATTGCTACTATTAGCTATTTAAAGTACTCCACCCTATACGAACACAACGGATCTTCGGCTGAGTCGAGATTCGAACTTATTATTTTCCAATTACAAAAACGCACACCTTAGCAAACCAAACAGTCATGAAAAGAATGTGCTTTTAAAAATAAATGATTTACAATAAGAGACTTTATTTTATAATAGAAGGACTAATTACATTTCTGCCTTGAAAATAAATATCGATTTACTCTACATGATTTATAACTACAGATATATCTGATTCCTTAATTAACTTATGATTTTTGCAAAACAAGATAGTTTAAAATATTATTCAAGTTACTTTCTAAAAATATTTCATTGTCGTATGACTATTTCTTTTTTAAATGTGGCTTTCTTCAAGATAATCTTTACTTTTTTTGTTAATTTCTTTCTCTTTTCCGCTAATTATTATATTTTTAAAATTGATTGCAAATGAATGGCACAGGTAAATGAATAACAAAATCGAATGTTAAAAACGAAATATATATTTTAGAAAGTTTTCCTTCGAGGTTTTGTATTTCCATGTGACAATATATGCAAATACTTATTATTATTATGAGAAAATTTTAATTGTAAAATATAGCCTACATTAAATTCATTACAACATGCCTGACATTATTACATACCATACATAAAACTTTTAAAATAAATGAAGGAAACATATAATCCAACACAATTTTTAGAAGAAAAGAGAAATATAACTTCTTATTTAATATTCTACTCCAGGTTCCTCTCTATCGCCAGACTTGACCCTGAAAAGATGTGCGCGAGTTGCCAGCCAAGAAGAATTCTCCATGCCAGATACTACAATCTTAAAGCATTGTCGGCACTCATAAAAATTACAAGGGAATATCATTTCGCTTTGCTTAAAACAAAAAAGAAACTGTCCTTCAAAGAAAATGTCCATATATTATTTCACTCTGGACAAAATTTTCTCAAGGTGCAATTTAAATATATTATCCCTGCAGAATGTCGGGATATAATTATGTGAGAAATCGTCCATTGTAATTTACAGCAGGAATTCTATCATAAGGGAATGCCGAAAATGAGTTTATTGATAAAGATCGAATCAGCTCTTTATCAATAAAAGGATATTATTTAAAAATAGCAATTTGTGTCTGTTTTGAAATTATTTAACACAATAATTTTTCTTTAAATAAATATACTTGAGAAAATTATTGATATGTTCATTGGAATAAGGAAATATAAGTTTATGTTAAATTTCAATATCATTCAACTAAATTTGTTTCACTCTTAAGAATCGACTCACAAAATAAAAATTCATGACTATTAAAAAAGTTTAATATATATATATATATATATATATATATATATATATATATATATATATATATATATATATATATATATATATATATATATATATATATATATATATATATATATATATATATATATATATATATATATATATATATATATATATATATATATAATATTAAGGATTTTTAATGTTGCCATTTTCAAAATTGCCAAATTTTTCAAGGGGGATATTATTTTAGAGTAAGGCTACAAACAAACTAACCAATGAGTTACGGTAATTAATTAAAGCATTTAATAATATGTTACGGAAAAATTTTTATATATTAATTAAGAAATTAAAGCAAATTTTTATGCTGTTAAAATCTAAAAAATCAAATTTACAAAAATTGAGTTTAAGGATAAAGCAAATTGGCATTCTTTAATGGTAGAAAATTGTAATAAGTATTTTCAATCATATCTGTCATTTGATATCTCTCTTACGAAGGCATTAAAATGATAGTGAGCTTCATACGCGTATCAAATGGAAACTCCCAAGCACGCAACCCGACAACTGAAGAAAAGTTCGATATGTAACTCCAACTGTTCATCAATAATCGAGTTTAACTTCGAACCTAACGGTAGGAAATGAGTGATCTTTCCATTAACAAGATATACTCGGGGCCGTGGTACTCTAATGTTTAAGCGATCGACCTTCCGTCCGGTAGAGCGGGGTCCAATTCCCAGCACCCTCAAATACATACCGAGTACACGAGATATACGTACTCGTTAAATCTGTGGAATCGAATGTTCTGTGGTCGGTCGTTCAACAGTTACCATGGATGCAATGGTCTGGAGAAAGTTTTCTTCCTCTTCAGATCAAAGTCAAAATTGATTGAGTGGATCCTCTGGTGGTGCCATCTATCGGAAAAGCTTAGAGCAAATTCGTACTTTCACCTTCGTGGTACTCTGGTTAAATGGCAGACGCAGCCTGTTGACTTAAATTCTAATAGCCGTCGGCGGGCAAGCTTGGCTTATCCAAGTATCATTAGTAACAACAACAACGATATTTGTCCGGCTACTAAGATTTTTATCTTTAAGCACTGTAACAGGTGGAAGTAACCCAGTTGGTGTAAGATCGCGGCCCAAAAAGTGGGTGAGTCCTCATAATTTAGAAACAGAGATAAAGCAAAAGACACTAAGAAATGTATCATTTCACATGTTGTTGTTATTTATGGAATTTAAATAAGCCAAACTCGCCAGTTGACGGATATGTGAAATTAAAATCAGAAGGAATCGTTTTTCGCTGTAACCAGAGGACTTAAGGTGAAAGTAAGCGTTTGCTCTAAGACTTCTCCGATAGATGGCATCACCAGAGGATCCAATCCCTCAACTTTGACTTCGATCGATAGGGGAAGGAAATTTTCTACAGATCGTTTCACCCATGGTAACTGTTTGTAGAACATTGTGACCTCAACTGCCATAAGTGAGCACGATGGACCTTTATCCCCGTATTCACCATTAACCTTGAACAGGAGGTTATAATCGGGAGTTCAAACACCACAAGGTAGCAACCTGAACCGAAGAATTGGAAAGTGGTATTCACCGTTAACCTGATAGTGATAGTCGTTGAACAATTGGTTGTTCAACCCATGAATCAAATGTGATAGCTCATTGATCAAATTAGTCACGTGATTAAATACTTACGAAAATGTCATGCAGAATAGAACCAAATTACTTTCGTAATTGATAAACATGTTGACGAAATCATATCCATTTCGAAATTTTTTTCTTTTTAAATATTTATTTCACTTATTATTATTAACATGATTACAGAATTAGAAAATATATTACTCATTTTTTACCCTATTATTTATTTTAAATCTCTGAATACAAATATAATTCTGAATAGATATATTTTATAGTGCACAAACTTTGATATACTTTACTAACTATTATTCTCAACCAGAACTAATTTTTCCAATACAATTAAATTTTATATATATTTTTCTATTAAAATAATTTCTATGTGTTATTTTACAATATTTTTATACAATTAAATTTTTTACAGGAAACAATTCTGCATATCAAATACTTAGTATTATTCTTGCTTAAATATAAACATTAAAATACAGTATCTTTTAAAACTACATGTAGGAATTGTTTCAAATATGGTCAGATATGTAACTTAAGAATTGTTTGTAATGCAATAAATCAAATTCAATAAACACTATTTTTTCCAAAAATCATGAAGAAATCAAAATTTGCATATATTATAAACATATAAAATTCAATTAAAACTATTTTATTTATCTTTCAAAATAGTACAGAAAGTCAAACCTATTTTTTAAAAGGCAAAATTTGTAATTTAAATTAATCTTTGCTCCATTTTTTATGAATAACAAAACCAAATACCTTACTCACAGAATCACTTTAAAAATGTGTAACAGCAACTCAAGCAAAATAAAGCATTTAGTTAAATGAGAAGTTATCTAATAAAACTCTTAAAATATTCACTATTGCATTATGTATTTATCTCTGCTAATGTTAATAAATATAGAAAAGGGATAATTTCCTTATTTGCTTAGTATGATATATGAAGTAGCAAGAGTAACTTCAATATACACAAAATAGAAAATATATATATGTAGATGTTAAATTCACAATTCAAAATTAAATCTCACAAGATAAAAACACGGTAAAAAAAAAATTTAATTCTTAAAAAGGTCAAGAATAGTTTGGTGTAGTTAAAATTATGTAATAATAATAGAGGTGAGGAATACACAATAGCATATTAATTAGTATATGTCAAATAAGTGTAAGCGGTATCAACAAAAATGAAATACATTATATATTCCTAAATTCAGAGCACTTTGACAAAGGAAACCTTCAATTATTAAAAGATTAGTTTTCTTTAAAAATGTATGATGAAAGCATTTTTAAAACATATTTATAAATTTTTACAGTGTTATATGTTCAAAATTAAAAACTTTGGCAACCCCTTCAAATAAAGTAAACTATATTTAAGTAATTAAATAGAAAATAAAAATTTTTAAATATGTATAATTCTAAAAATATTGTAAAATACAAACAGTTTATAATTAAATCACTAGCCTTTTTTAAAAAAAAAAATAGCCAATTAATTAACAAAGGATAATTTTTATATTTTGTTTATGCATAGATAAAACTTTTTATTTTGACACATAACAAGAAATTGTAAATGTCAGATTTTTTAAGCAAAGCGTCATCACCATCTCCTTTTAAGATTCTGCCCAAATCCATCTCCTGTTCAAATCACTGGTTCAAGTGCAATCACCTAACCAAAATTTACTAACCCAAATTTACTCAGGAATTTTTCTTTAATTGTAATTGTATTTTATGTATTTATAAAAAAAAAAATAATGTGTGTATACTTTGTATATATATCAAAAAAAATATATATAGAAAAAAAAAATGTGTATAAAAGACTAAAAAAACCAAAAAAAAGCTAAGATTTGTTTTATTTCACTTAATTAACTCTTTTATTACTTTTTATTCTAACACATTAACAACTAACTCATGAAAATAATCTCTTTCCTTAATTTTTACTTATTTTAAAAGAAAATTCAATCTCCAGCTTTGGCGGGAAATTCAAAATTAGAGCACTGTTTGGCGACAGCCAATCAGAGCTCTCCTCTCCGTGTGTTTTTTCCCTTTTTTAACTAACCATAAAAAATTTACTAACAGAGAGCACTTGAACAAAATTAACTTTTTATAATATTTCGAAACTGCTTAATATAATAATGTAATTTAAAACTTAATTTTATTATTAAAAACCTAAATTATCAATGCTTAAAAACGACCCAGAGCATAGCTCTACCAAGCAAAATTCTAAGCCCCGCCCACCAAGAAACACTTCATCTATGACAGTCAGATTAACAGTTATAGTTGCACACACCTATTCTTCCAGCAGAGGGTGAGGGTCCTACGCAATATAGTATCAGGAACCTCCAACGCAAGGCCCAGCCGAGCCGAAGTAGCATCACCATCTCAACATAACAATAACATATATACGTCTGTGAGTAGGAAAATAAATACTGATTTGATATGAAAACTGGTCCTCACGAGTAGTTCACGACACATGTTTCATCAAAAAGTAAAAACAAAAATTATAATTTAATGTGAATCATATTTGACACAATGAAGTACTACAATTTAATGTAACATTTAGAATGTCTTAGGTTTATAATTCTAATTTTCAGTTTTAAATTTGTGGTTAGTGTATGAAATTCATTTTATAATATTTGATTCCATTGTTCATTATTACCCAATGGAATTGTGATAAAATCAAAAGAATATGGTTACTAATTTCATTTGGTTATATTTTGTTACAACTGCTCATTTAAAAACATTGCTACATTTTTCTACATTTATGAATCATCCTGTTGGCCATACCTGTGAAAAAAATATATGTTGTTTAATGATGCAATTTAGCACCATATAAATTACAAATACAATTTTTAATTATTTGTTAAAATGAAAATATTAGTAAGCTGTTTGTCATTTCCTTCAAATTTTGAAAAAAAAATATTAAAATTCTTTGACATACTCTTATGAGGGAAAAATGTCTATAGGATAATATGTAAGTACCCATTTTTCAGGTTTGTTACCATTCAGATAGAACCAATTGACACTGGTTCAGTGTAGAATAAGGTACCCCTGGATGTGGCGATGAAATTTAATTTATCTTAGTTTAGTTTTTTGTAGTGGCCATAATGCTAGTCACATCTTGGCATCAAAATATTAAGGGGTACCAGATGTACACTTCTATCAACACAAATTAGGGTTGTTGACTAAATTCTAATCTCAATATCATCCATTTGATAAGGAAAATTTTCCAAATATTGACAATTGCTGCATTACTCATGTTAGAAATTTTTGCCATAGTTCTAAGTTTATGTAAATTGTTTTTAGAATATTAAAGAAGTCAATAAAAATCATTACATTGCAACATTCTGTAACTTGAGTCTAAAATTAATATATTAACAGGCATATGAAATACACAAATCAAAATATAATTCTACTAAAAAAGAATTTCTTATCTTTATAAAAGAGTAGTTGAAAATATTCAAATTAACTGTATGATTAAGAAATGGTATTAAAATTCGTTTTAATTCAATAAATGATTAAAGTTGATTATTTTATATTCTGCAAAAAAAAATTTATTATCAATTAGACTATAATAATACTACTTAATGTGATGCTACTTATTAATAATGCTAGCTGATTTGCGCTTTAACTGTTTCATAGTCAAGCCTAGTTTTTTATAACAATTTTTGAAAACATCATTTATAGATGTGATTGAAAAATATTACACATAATTATAGATACATAGCCTTAAAATCAAAATATATTCATCATGTTACTATACACTCATCATGGAAGAATTTATTAAGACTCCTAATAAATTGTGGAATTTATTTCTTGACAAGAGAATTAAAAACTCACCTTAATTCTTGCACTGTAGGCCAATTTACAGAAGTAAGTAAATATGGCTTGCAGGGATAGCTACTGTCACTCAAGGGATGGTACCTGCTGTATATAGTGCACTGATTCAGTTCAGAAATCATATTTGATTCTTTAGAGCAGTATTGTTATGGGTACTTACAAGCCATTTTAACACAACATTTTGTACAGCTAATAAGTCTGCAGAAGCAACGATTGCACACAATTGTAAGATATACCTTTTCTGTTACGAAACCTTTATCCATCAATTCCCCTAGTGAGAGGATTGGTATACGTGCACAATCAATACTTCCAAGCACACTGGGAAACTGGAGTATGGGAAAGAATTTTTCATTGATCTGCAAGGAAACGTTACAGTTAAATGCTTAAATAATAGCTTAAAAAAATCTTATTTAATTTTAATAAATTCTGAGAGAATTAGACATGAATTAACTGTACTAACATACTATCCCAATACATAATTATATTTGATAAAAAAAAATATGCTGTCAAATAATACCAGTTATAAGCATTTTTTCAACATTTAAGCGAGAAAAGAGATATTAATTTATAGCTTCAATAAATAATTAATTAAAAACTTTTTTAAAATTAAAATTTCCAATTTTTAATCATAAATTTAAAGTTTGCTATCATTAAAAATGAAGCTATAAAATGAAGTTTAAATAAATATACATAGTGACTAAGTTAGAAAATTTGGGGAACATTTTTTTACGGAAATGGGTGACAAGATAATGCATAAGTAACAAAGTTTAAAATAGAATTAGGCACCCACATATTTTCATGTAATTCTGTATGATTTAATTAGATATTAAAATACATGCTTTTCCCTTAATTTACTCTTTTATCTATTGCACCTATTTAGACTTACATATATTTATCCAAAAGGATTATGAATGATTTTGCAAATTGCAAATGTTTTGCATTTCTTTTATCAAACATCTTAACAATAGAAGACAATGCTATCAGTAAAATTTTAATATAATGTGGTTGTAAAAATGCAATAGCTTTGCTTATTTTGGCGATCGTTTTTTTAATTGTTGATCGACTTATATCTTCTGTATCTCCAATTACAAGTTAGAGAGAAGTGGCGACAGATCTCGATTTAAGAATATCCTCAATATCTCCATTTGAAATAACAGTTTTGTTCTAAATCTTGGGGGGTATTCGATCCACGTCTGACCAAGATTTTCGTCAAGAGATTTCACTTGTGGATTTCCATTTCATCCTTTTTTAGGTCTTTCTTTTTAGATTTAATGTTCTGTTTACAACGTTCTAGTTCTCAAGAAACTATAACTGCTGCAGATTAGAATATAAATTAGTGAATAAAATAATTATCGTTAAATTACGACACATTTGAAATTTGTTTAGCAAATAGTAAACATTAAAAAGTACACAAGAGTTTAAAAGAAATGCGCATGATCACTTATCGCATTTATAAATTTTACATGCGCAGTCAGGTTTAACCTTGCTGAATAGGAAGGTACGGTTGTTGAACGTAGAGCCAGATTTTCACCCCGGTTACTCCTCCTGCAATTGATGGTGAATACCCGGGATCTTTGGCCCGGGATTTCGCTCGTACCTAGCGGTCGAGTTTGACGCTGAATGCTGCCGTTAACTGTGTGAGTTAGGGTACTAACCCACAAACTTCAGATAATGCCCTAACCAACCAGATTATTGCAGCCATCCTATAACCGAGATGAATTTGAGATAATTAGCTCTCAAAAAGTTTCCCACTGGATATGATTATACAATATAAACTATTTTCATTGAAAAGTTTTCATTAGTAAATATGTTATGTTGTCGTTGTTGTTGCAGACCCCCTTTGGCCAGCAGAGCAGACCAGGTCCATAATGTTGAACACCCTCAAAATATCAATCACCATCAAAGGATCGTCATATAGATCATCCTTGGACATCCTTGTTTATATAAATCATCCCAAGCACTCAACAATTTGTTCTGGTGTAGCTTTGGGGAACAGTTAATACAAGTCTCAAAAATTTTGGTGCCCTCAGACAATTTTAATGATCTGAGGTGACCACTTCAAAAGCGGTCGAGAGCAGTTTGTTCCTGTTTTTTAAATCCGAGAGCCAAATATGTTGAACTTGACTTCATTATATAATAAACTAATACACTTTAAAATTGTTACACAAAGAAAAAAATTCTAACCATAAAATGATATTCGTTGAACAAATACATTCATTTGAAAAAAGATTAGATTTTCATAAATTTTATAAACACAGATTCTGTAAAATGAGTGCTTCGCACAATCCGCTCTGTCTGGAATAACATCACTTATAAGTATGCACATTGAGTCAGAGGTTATGGTTCAGCATGAACAAATAAAATTATTTCATTTAGTTTCAACGCAATTTTAGAGATTATTGACACCGAAGTGACTGACACTTAGGAAGCGTCGGTCACTTTGGTGTCCTTTGACAACCAGATATCTTTTATTAGAGAAAAATTTGAAGAACGTGGTATCCTGATTGAACATTCTCTGTATCAGGGAAGTTTTGGATAATACCAATCCAACACTGTCCTGGTGAAACACGGCACTTCGCAGAAAGAGTTGCGTAAAACATCATCGGAATGCTCGTGCAAAAACTTTGTTATCTTGAAAGCGATTTCATTTCTCAACTCAGAATTCGAGACGTGGGATCCGTTGAGGTTACACAAGTAATGTTCTCATCTTCTCAGTATAACATGTGAAGATGCACCATGAATCCATGGAATTATCATCCTGAGCTAATAGAATCCCTATCATGTATGCAATAATATAAAATTCGACCTACGATAGCAATGCGATATATTGCAGTCCTACAATAAGTTACGACTCGACACTTCTCAAATCAGAAACGTGAGAAGAAGCATTTCTCCCCATTACACCAAGGCATTGTGTTAGTTTTTCGGACGCTACAACTTTCAAACACAGTTGGTGTATAAAAAGTTTGCTGTTAAAATTTTCAATGAAACACATTTCAAATGTCACTGCCCCCACCGCTTATTTTATGCAAATGCTTTCAAAACTAATCACTTGTATATCGTAGCATCTTTCGCCTGCAAATATCAAGTGCGTAAATGTATTATATCTTACTTTTGCTGCTCCAATTTTTATGAGTGTACTATATAGATCCTTCTATGAGATTATTGGCTTTTTGTAGCTTATATAAGCTGAAAACTCTATAGTTTTATTGCAACAAATTTCAGTTCTTCGGAGGATTTTGGATTGATATTTAATTTTCCTTAAAACTTTGGAATCTATTTGATTGGGTTTCCTTGACGCTTTACTAACCTGCCTAAAATATATTGTTTGAAAATACAAGTAGAATATGCAACATTTTTAAAATGTATGTGTAAGTAACAGCTTTATCTCTTTCATATATTATTTTTTTTGGAAAAACTTTTACGAGTGTTTTACGAATCTTTTCAACTTTTGTGACAAGGCAATATTCCCTTATCAAAAGGATGGAAAAGTGGAAGTTTTTTAGCCACCTACTTGGATAGATATCTTGCAAAAATTAGGAAAACTACAACTACCTACTATTGCTCAGAAACAACTGGAATTGAACCTGAAACCTTCCACTCCAAAGAATGACGTCCTTTCACTTTTGACCATTTTATTTCTTTAACTCTCAGAGGATTATCATTATTAGCTAACATGATAAGTTGACACAAATCACTGTTTTTCTTTTTCTTATACAAGCAATAAGAATGCGATCCATGATGTGAAATTCTCGGGTTCAATTCTGGAGACAACGCATCAAAGACAAAATAAATTTTTCTTCCTCGTATTTACGCGCGTGATTTCCTTTATCAATTTTGAAACCTAGTAATTAGTTAGATTTTCTGCTATCCGGCATCGTACAAACTGCTGTTCATTTTCTGTTAATGAGAAATCAGCCAATGTTATTAATGAAAAATGTATTCCCTTGGCAATAAGCAGTCAGTGAACAATACAGTTACTTGTACATGTGTCTTATAAATAATTAGAAACTATTTTTATGCTAATCTTAAGTTAAGTAAAATACAATGAAATATAGTTACTATATAATAGTAACAACATTTTAACAAGTGTTCTTTTTTTTTTTTAACTTAACTGCAAAATAATTATGTGTGCTTATAGTAAAATTGTATTTATAATCCTATAAATGATTTCAAATAGTGATTTATTATTATTTAAAGAAGAATTTCTTATTTCTATTGTACTTATAAATAATAAAATGACAAATATATTATTTTTAGTAAAAAGATAAATAATCTGTTTTAGAACACATAAATTATTTTTTTATAAAAAGTAAGCTGATTCCGATTTAATAAATTTTTTCTAATTTAATAATCATAATTATTTATATACGGATAACGGAAATATATATAACTGGGGAAAAAATTATTTCTATTTTCATCACTTGAAAATAACTTATGAATAAAAATAAGATTTTTTAAACGGTTAATTTAGTATTCCAGTAAGATTTTTCATATATCATTAAACGACAATGATTATTCTTAAATAAATCAACTCGTGAATGCGAAAACACCTGTCGAAAGTACCATTTACACTATCGATTAATGTAGAATTAATACTAAGAAAAACGCTTCAATTAATACCAATTATGCTAAGGCGGATGAAAAAGAAAGTGAAGACAAGGGAGGGGGGAATGAAACAAGAGATATAATCAAAACGAAAAAAGAATTAAGAGCAACAAGTTGGAGATGCTTCCTCGAGGTACAACCGTCACTTCTGTCCTTGGTAATCTTGACCTAAAGATCTTCAGATGTTTGGGTGTGGTTCAAAAAAATGGGTCCGCAGGAAGAACAATGGGGGAAACCTGAAGGTCAAGAGTACACGTGGAGAAGAATTGGGCCACTCAATAATTATGTTGGACAGGCGGTGACGATCTTTTGTACGCACAGAATATTTAATATAGTCGGTAAAAAGAAAACAAAAATAGCTAAAGTGATGCCATCTTCCAAAACCAAAACTTTACATAAAAATGACTGATCCATTCTATTAAAAATTGAATTAAGAACTTATTTTATATATATATATATATATATATATATATATATATATATATATATATATATATATATATATGATGAATGTATATGTATTATACTTTTAAAGATATAAATGCAAGAATTCATATATTAAGCTAAATTACAGAATAAGTACGAAATTCATTCAAATTAATTTTTTCTGATTGAATCTTATAATAAACTCATATAATTAACTTTTTGAATAAATAAAATTTCGCAGAATTAATAAAAAGGTGTCTGCAGAGGGTGATTTACAAAATTATGAAAAAATTAAACAAACCAACAGAAATGTATATTTGAATAATTTGTACACGCAATAGATAGCATAATCACGTTTATTGCTTGAAAAATTTTAAGAAACGTATTCTTTCTAACAAATTGAAAAGATTTATTCTTTTTAAAATATCATCTATTTTATTTATTTATTTTGTATGCGTATATGAAATTAATTTCAGCTTCATTCAGAAATTATCAAAAGTGAATTGATTTCTTCTCATATAGTCAAAAAATAACTTTTACGAGCTAGTTTAAAGGTTGCCTATAGTTTAAGGTGCCCCTCAGTTTCTTACCAATTTGACGTTAGCGATGCTGGCTTTTTTCTAGCTATATATTTTGGGCTATCTTGTTTCTTCACATATGCACGAAAACACGATTGGCAAAAATAAAATCGTCAATTTTCGCCAAGGAGAACCTTAAAGAATATTTTCCCTTAGTATAATAGTATATAAATTGAGAGAAGAATTTTAATTACATATTTCCAGTGTTTCATAACAATAAGAGAAAAATCAATGCTTAACACTACGCTTACGGCTTTTTCTGATATTTCTATATCTACGTAAACACATCTGTTTTTCGCATAAAACAATAACTATATTTAAAGAAAATAAAAACCTTTCGAAAGCACTACGATGAAACGTTATAAGTAAAACAATTAAAATAAATATTTAAAAAAGGTTTTTACCTTTAAAGAATATTTTTGTCCATGACTTCAATATTCATTTCACTCACCTTTAACGCAAATACTCTGTTTCTGGTTGCAATCCCGATCATATTCCGGACTTCAAATTCATTTTGTTCTTTTTACTCTTACCGGGCTTATTTCATTGAAGGTAGTGCACGGACCATCTCGTATTCCTATTTACTACTATTATTACATATTTACTACTATTATTCATATTTACTACTCATTTTTACTACTATTATTCATATTTCTTTCTTTCATGGAAAAAACTAATTTATTAAAAGTTTAATGGTGATCATGTTCAATAGATTCTCCCGTAAATATAGGAATGTCGCATTGAGATTTTCAATAATTCAAAACTTTTGAAGAAAATAGACGTTAATATGTATTTATCAATGGATAAAATCCCGTACAAGAGACGCTATATAAATACAATCGATTTTTGGAACTTTCCAGAGAAAAAGTTAGAATGGGTTAAAATTATGCGATTTTTAAACTAAACTTAAAAGAAATAATAAACGAGTGCGGCAATATGTGATGAAATAAAAATAGAAAGCACTTTTTTTATTGTAATCAATATTTTATGTCTGATCTTTTTTTTTTCTGACTATTTTTTTGTCAGACTAATATTTTATGTCTGATCTTTTTTTTTTTTTTTTTTTTTTATACAGCTTTCGAATTTTTATGTTAACCCATTAAAACCTATAACCCATTACTCTAACTGCATTTTTGATCGAAAGTAAATGTTTTTTTCAGTTGTGAATAACAATTCATTTGTAAAAGTCAAGTGGAAAAAATCAGAACTTTGAAACGGAGATCAATTTATGATCGCCCTCTTCGTTGAAACAGCCAAAGGAAGTGAAAAATCTAAAAGGAGGCAAAACTACAGTGAAGTTAGCTACAAAACATTCTTATAAAATAAGAATTTGAAAACATACTTACGAAAAAGACTGTCAAGGTAAATCTTGTGCTAATGTTGAATCTTCTAAAAGTGCTAATAATAACAGACATTAATGAAAAATTTGGAAAATTTTCGGAATATTCTTCTTAACATTATTCATTATTAGAAATTTATTGTGAAGTATTGAAAAATCTAGTTACATCTGCACATTCAAAATTAATTTATAATTTTATTTTATTGCTTAAATTAATTTTTTTTCTAATATTATTTCTTTCGTTGATTACTATTTTCGTACCATTAAATTTCATGGACATAAAAAAAGTCAAAACGCCATTTTCCATTTTTTTTTTTAACAAATACCTTGAATAGTTTCGAAAGGGTTTACACTATTTTAAAATATTGTAGAAAAATGTTACAATAAATGAGGGAAAATAATACTGTTTGGTGGATTTATCGCCTGAACATGCGATATAGAAATTATTTTTTTTACTTTTATTTACTATGAGAAACTTAAATGATTAATTACTCCTATTATAATAAGACTGAGGTAATAATACTTTATAAATAAAATCGAAAATAAAGACAAGTTTCACGTAAGAACCCATTTAATTTGATTTTTTTCCATGTAAGTAAACTTAAATCAATAAATAAGCGGAAATAGTGAAATGTTCCCTACCCTACGTAACAATATAAACTTCTCATAAAGGTTCTTCAAATCTGCAGCATTCAGCTCCTTGATTACGCAAGTTACTTAAAATCTCAACAAATTTTAATAATCTCTCAAAAACTAAGACGCTTAAAACCCTGAAATAAAACGTGATAAAATGTTTTTGGTTCATTATTTCTGAAATTATCGTATTATAATATTCAGAAACCCATAAAAAAAAAGTTTGTCCTATTAAAAATTAAATATTTCAATGTGCAAAAATATTTTATATAGTCCTAAGCGCATTGACTTTTGAACGAATCAAAGTAGATCATCAGTTGCGGTTTTGATTCCATTCAAAACCGAAACTGATTTCATTTTGAGCAAATATCCTCCTCGTTCACACGTTGAAGAAGGGGGGGTGTCAGAGAATGGTTTTAGAATGGCATCCAAACCAAAAAGCTGATATTAGTAAAATTATGAATCTTAACAAAAAACAATGCTATTCAGCACTTCCGGAGAGTCATAAAATAGCGAAAAAAGCAATCCACGTTAGACATGTTCCTTAATGCCTCATAAACAAAATATGAAATGCGCTGATTGATATTCAAGACTAAATGTATGCATTCTTTTTTTTTAATAAACTTACTAAGAAATTATACATTCTTTTCTAATTCCAGCTTTAGGGTCTCCCGAAAGAATAAACAAATTTCACAAAAAAAAAATCTATGGTAAATCGATGATCGGTTAACGAACAATTCGAATAGCGAACATAGTCTTGTAACAGATTATGTTCGTTGGCCGATCAACCACTGTAATCAAAAACTGATTATATAAAGCGCACCCTGTTTTCTGATCTGATTTTCAAAGAAAACAGTGCGTCTTATATATGCCTGTGAATATGGTACATTAGAAAAATTAAACTCAACTTTGGGTGCAAAAGATTGGGTTATTAAACATTAAATTTCTGTGGGGATACACGGTCCCTCGTTAGATTAAACACCACTTCCCACTGAAAATTCCTTCCCTTTTCTGATGGTAAATAAATGCTTTAGATACTCTCCACCGCGCCACAGCTTTTCAACACTCTGTCATTCATGTGGACATCTGAGATTAATTAACTGCTTATTAATCAATTTTCCTTTGCTTGCAGCTAGAAAAATATTTCTTTTCCTACTACAATATTCCTCAGAATATCCGCCATAACGTTTGAAAGATTTATTATATCTTGAGGCTCTCGTTTCGATTAACTTCTGTTGCCAAAGTTATTTTATTGATTCAAGTTTTTTAATTAATGACGGGTTGTGATGATATCTACAACCCATTCAATTAACATAATGGTTTTCCGCGCAGAAATATTGAACAAACTGTGTAAATACATAACTATAATAGAGTTATTAAAAGCTTAAATGGCGTGTGTACGGTTTAGTACGAAATGATAAATCTATAATTCTCGAAAGGAAATTATTATTTTGCTTTTAACAAAATAAGCTTTTGTATCATAGGCGAAAAATTATTTTATTATCAGCATAAAATATTGTATTATTAACTAGCTAATTTATTAAAATAAATTAAATTGTTTTCGGCGAGAAAATAAAAATTAATATTAAAAATTATTCTTTGAAATGTAATTCCTTTTAATTAAAATAATCGTTAGTTTCCTTGATTCGTATCATAGTTATTTACATGACAAAGGTAGTACACTGCTGGACAATTGCTAAGGATGGATCTCAAATTGCAATGTACCATAACATTAAGCGAGACATGAGGCCTAGTAGGATAAAATATTGTTGCCACTCTGCTCAGACATTACAATAAGGAATATTTATTGTTCTGGAAAGTACAAAAGCAGTGAAACATTTAAAAGAAATAAAATGTTCATTTGATGCTGTATATGGAAAAATGCATCTTAAAGTCAGCAGGCACCTTGAAGAAAGGTATTAGTACGAGATACGTCCACCGTGGAGTATGATGCAACATTCCACACGTCGTACCATACTTTGCACATTATCCAGCAGCTGTTGAGGCAATTTATCCCATTCCTCTGTGAGTGCACAGATGAGGGTGTTCTTGTTTGTCGGAGGATAGTTTCGACCAGCAACTTGCCTCCCCAAACCATTAAACACGTTTTCAATGAGGTTTAGATCTGGAGCACGTGATGGCCATACGAGGCGTTGAATACCCTCGCTGTCCAGACAATCCTGAACAGCGAGCGTTCAATGACATGTTGCGTTGTCGTCCTTAAAAACAAATTTATCACGGACAGCACAACAGAAAAGACGAACATGAGGAAGTAGAACCTCATTAATGTATCGTTGGTCCGTCATAGTCCCATTCGCAACCACATGTAAGGGCGTGTGGCCATTGATCATGATGCCGGCGCACACCATGACACTGCATATCGGATATCGATTCCTTTCCTGGATATTTTCTGTACGATAAGCAGTACCACTCTTGCGCCAGATCAGTTGGCGTCTACAATCCGATGACAGAATAAACCTACTCTCATCTGAGAGTAGTACGCATGCTCAACCCTGTTCAGTCCAATTTCGATTCTCATGACATCATTGCAAACGGGCAGTACGGTGCTGTCTGGTCATTGGGACACACGCAACAGGTCTGCGGGCGTATAGTTTTCCTCCCCTCAAACGTCTATTAACAGTATTTCGGGAGATCTGCTTTCCTGAGGCAGCAAGAAACTGATTTGCCACCTGCTGAGCTGTAATGCGCCTGTTCCTTTCTGCTGATAGGACGATATATGTCTTCTGCAGGAGTCGTACTTCTAACACGACCTCCCCTTGCCGCCTACTACACAATCCAGTAGTTTTAAATGACTTCCACAACCGTGAAACAACGCTGTGAGCGATGTCGAATTCCCTGGCAGCATCTGTTATTTTTCGCCCTTCTTCGATCTTTCCAATAATTCGGCCACGCATGAAATCATCTAAGTGATGTCGGGAAGACATGCCAAAAATTTCAAGTTCGTCTATTAAATCTTTCATGTAAAACTTTGACTTGAAACAACAACTGTCCACACGCGTCAAAACCTTTAAAGCTCTTATGAACGCTATCGCGTGATCAACACACAGACGTGCAAAAAAAATTGTATGCGCATATTTCTTCTTACTATATCCCGCACTTATTCTAATTTTGAACATTTTGTTTCCTTTCATTTTGTGGTTGCTATGGATCATAGTGTTATCACTCCTTAGCAATTGTCCAGCAGTGTATTTTTTATTCGTATTTTACTTGTTTTAATTTTTTTTATCTAAAATAATTAAGGGAACATATATTTTACCAATTATACTACAAATTATTATAATACTTTTAAAAATTAAGTTTCCAAAACATTGATAGCTTTCAAAAATTATAAATTCAACTTTTCTGCACTTGAAATTTTCCACGATTTCTTGTACCGGTAGCTAAAATTCGAAGATACAAATTATAGAACGTATTGTATTGTTCTTTTAAACAAAATAAGTTACATGCAATAAAAATGCTTTAGAATACATGAACTAAAACAATATTTTTCCAAATTGTTAAGAATATATTATGCATTTTGCCAATGATTTATAAGCAATCGGTTGCAAAAAGTATGAAAATTTCTTGAAAGACTTGTGTTACAACTATGAAATTCAGCTTGTGTACAGTTTTTGAGTAGAATAACAAGCGATCAAACTTTTAGGATAGAACTACTTTTGCAACTATTGGAGAAAACTTTATTGTAGTTTGCTATATCAAGAATGTGGTCTTTAATAGGTAATAAAAAACCTTTGAATATGCATTAAAATCATTTATTAATTGTTACGAGTGCATTAAATCCTGTCACAAATGAAGCTCTACTGAACGATAGCTGAAACCAAGATTGGTGAGATATCGAGATAATCGAAACTGTTCACCAAGCATGTTCCATTCTTGTTGGCGAAATATCTCGATAATTGACGACACTGAATAAGTAGTTCTTGGTGACAGACTAGTTGTTGCAGCAACATGCTTTCCTGCCTTTAGCCCATACTGTGCTCTATCAGTTACATGGAAATAACAGGGTTGGAATCTTCGTAATTTAGAAGCAGAGACCAAGCAGAATACTCCCACAGTATCTATGATTTCATCTCATTATCTGTGGTTGCGATCTCCAAAAGTGAAATGATATCTTGACCAGCGATACTCAAAGGTATTATTTTACTCATGGACATTAGATAATGAGAATAACAAGGGATTCCGAATATGTGAACCAAACCAACTGAACCACCTCGGCCCTATAGCAAATTGGTGAAACAGATATTACAGGCAATACCATAAGTCCATACAATTTGGCTGTAGAAGTTCCTTGGTCCACCAAGAAAAGGGATGGCGTAGCCCAACTAAATGTGAGTGACAACATTAGGAGATTACTCATCCAATTGCCTCATCCGGTATCGTAGTTGTATGCCTTGCATACCGAATATTGTCTTTAACCTTTGAATCACTTTATCTCTATACGCATGCAACAATTGTTAGACCAAAGTGAAAAATAATATTCGGAAGTAAAGATTATACTTCTTAAGTAGAAGTCAATATAAATCCAGCCTTATCTTAAAGCTGCTGCATTCCGTGTGTCACTTTCTTCAGATGATTGTCATTGAAAATATCTTTGGATAAATCCAAAATCCTTATGAGGTAACAAAGGATGCCTTTTCTTCAGACTCTATGATTCCTTTGCAGATTTTATGACTCGGGAAGATCCTCTGGCCTGGGTACAGGGAAATACGCTGGTACAACAACAACTTGGAAAAATCCTAGATTTTTAAGAGGTTTGAGTTGACTTCTCTGATCCCAAAAACAGGTTGATGAGAATATTGCTTTGTTGAACATGCCCATATATATGTCTATTCAACCAACAGGTTTCGCTGATAACGGACATATAACGGGTTCCAACGTCTCTCTCTCTCTCTCATTTAATTGCTCATAATTCCATTTAGTATGCCTGCATAATATAAGCATACTGTAGTGGCTAACCTAAAGACTAAACTCCATTGTAAATTATTTTAGTATCTACCATGTAATTTGCCTAGTGAGAGCTTTTCATAGAAAGTAAGCGGTATTTACACGTCGTATGGGATTAATCCCAGAAAACTCCTAAGGACTCACCCCAACAGAATTACTTGCAGAAGTGTAGCATCTATCTTTTTTTATTTAATAGTAGCTAGTATCGAACTTAACATTTTATGCTCTGAAGAGTGTTGTTTTACTTCTAGGCCTGGTAAGTACTAAAAGTATAAGAATATTGGCCAGAATTTTTCTTTATTTAACATTTATTTTTTCTTTATTTGACTCATTTATAACGTTTAAGTTAAAACGTCGTCTTCATTCAATTATCAGGAAAGGAGCGGGAGAAATTACAATTTCCCTTGAATTTTTAAATTGCATTACCATAATAACTAATTTTTTTATTTTCCATATCTAAATTTTATATTGCAATAATTGTTAATGTTATAAAATTTAAATAGTAATAAATTTTTTTATATAAAATTTCCTTATTATTGCTTTTTGCTATTATTTATGGTATGAAAAAATACATTTGAATGATTTCGGAATGTTTTAGAATGTGGAATACGATTCGAAAAATATAACCTAACCTTTCCATTCGAAGATATTTCAAAATGGCGGAATCTTAGAAAATCTGAATTAGGATTTTTTTTTAATTTAACTTTTTGAAAAGCATTTTATAAACTAAGTACGAAAAAATAAGTAAGAATTCTTCATGAATTAAATAAATTCTGAAAATCTGCTTCAGTTGTTTGAATATTAAACTATAGAGTGTTTTAATTTCTGAAAGTAAAAAATGGAATCTTGTGAAACGAACCAGTTATAAACTTTCAAAAATAAAAATAAAAACAGAAAACGAATTAACGAATTTGATAAGTAGTCATTTAAATTTTGCATCAAAAGCACGTGAATTTGAAATTTCTTAATGTAATCCTTTAAACTTTTAATTGAATAACCCGACTTTTGTACAGAGAAAGGAGATATATTATTATATTTACCGACGAAATAAAATGAAAATTTTCTCGAATTTATACTGGAACATGGTGTGATTCAAGGTGTTTGTGATTTGCACAAGCACCTTGAAATTTTAATCTATTAACAATTCATTTTTAATTCAATAAATATCTAATTTCCAAAGCAAAAAATTGCATGCTTCGTATATAATGGAACAAAGTTTACATTTTCTTCACCACATACAAACTTGAACTTAAGAGATACTGAAAAATTCCTTGCCCTTTATATAAAAAATAGGAAATAATTGAATGCATAATTTATATGCAATATTATTTTGGATTAAATAGTCAACGTCAAAAAAATATATAAGGTTTTCATAAAACACTATTATATTTTTATTTTTAAGCATTAAAAGGGGACCAATGATTAATCCCTTGTAATACCTGAAAATATAAGATATTCCTCTTAGAAAAAAACTAAATTCATTGAAAAAATACAAATGGTAAAAACAGAATTATATGTATGTGACATGTCAATTCAATGTTAGAAAGAATTTTACATTGTTTATGATTCTTGAATTTATATTTGAATTTTCTTTACTTACATCCTGCAAGAAATCAGGTAATTCAATATTTCGCTATTAAAGTTTTAAAAGTGATGTAAACAACCAAACAATAGAATATTTTGGTAAGTTCTTCGAAATAATATAAGAAAATAATGTATTTTGCATAGGCGCCTTGAAAAAAAAACGACACGAACTGAGGAAGTTTGTCCTTAGCCGAAAATCACGAAATATTTATTTTATGACAATAGTGCATTTTTAAAATAAACAGTTATAATTGTTTATCATATTATTTCCGTAAGATTGTTATTTCGCAAGGAATTTATATACTTTCATCGAATGAATGATTTCTATGACAAAAACATAAAAATAATCTATTCAATATCATTTATTATTACTCACATATTTCCCTCCAACGTGGTTATATTTTTTAAATTCTAAGTATTTGCAAAATGTTTAATGATATTTTTACTTCAAACATTTATTTTCTACAGCTTGTGCAAAGGCCACGCACATCAGAATAGAAAATTCCGGATACGATGTTAAAAATAAAACATAGCTATAGAACGGATGTTACATCAATCTGTTGTTGATCGGAAATGAATTTTTACTTTCTGTATGCACATCTGTCGGCCTACAATCATTGACAACGAGTTCTCATCAAAGGATTTTCTTGAGATGATTTTAATCATGAGCGCAATCGTATCTTTTCTGACGTCACATGTTAATCCCTTTAAGAATTCGTTCTAAAACAGAGCTACTGCAAGCGATCTTATTATGTTTCGTGGAGTATGCTTTGAAAAATATCGAATATATCTAGGTAATTAAAGTACATTTGGTACAATATATTATGTAATTTAATGTTTATGAAAAAGTTTACCGCTATGAAACTTCAGTGATCTTTTATTTTTGTCGTTAGTAGCACGAGTTACATTAAAAATATAAAATGTATAATATGTTGTAGTGTAAATTAAAGTTCTACAACACTGATAATAAATTTGAAATATTTAATGACACAAATTCAATGTACGTACTTAAACATTGAATGAAAGAACCGCTTCGAAAATCATTCGGCAAAAGAATTTCTCACAATCAAAGAATTCTCTTAAGATGATTTTGATCATAACTGCAACCATATGTTTTTCTCTGCCATGTCTTGCTATCAATGATTCGTTCTGAAACAGAATATCCTCAAATGATCTTATTTCGTTTCGTTCGTTGTTATATGCTGAATTCCTTCGGTTTTTATAAAAAAAATGTTTTCTTGTCAAATATTGGATAATTAGGATATAATCTACAGTAAAAAATTTGTTCTACATAATCTCTGAAGTTTCAATTAAACATAAAAGAGAAAAAAGCGTGATAATCTTCGAATTAGACTCTTATTAAAAACTGTATCAACAGTCATAAAAATGTGTTAATATAAATTATATATTAACATATTTTTATGTTTTTATTAACTTAAAAATGTGTTAATATAAATTTTACTTTGGTTAAATATTTAGGCAATGTGTTTTAGGCTACTGGTATAAATATTTAATCATCTGAGAAAACGTTCAATTTTCAAATTATTTGCATTTGAATTTCAAATTATAGAGTGTATCAACGGAAAGTCAGTTATTCGAATATTCAATTATTCGGAAGTGGAACTCTAATGTTGTAACTGGAATGTTATAATATTCAAGGAAAACATATATATGATTATATATATAATAATATATATCATAGAAATCATATACATAATATATATGAAAGTAAGATTTACTTTTACTAATATATAAGTACTTAAAACCAAATAAATGAGTCACTTATTTATGAAGAATTAAACTAAATTTTGACATCTGTCAAACTAAATTACACTCGATTTCATTTCGTTTGTTAATCAACAACTTGCCGTAAAATTATGAAAGTCACATTTTGATTTTTTCTTTCGTTGTAGAGATTTTGGATATTTCAAAGAATCCTTTTACTGTAAGAAGTTTGCTCTTGTTTCATATGCTAGAAAGACCACTAAAATAAAATTTTATAATATTAATTCTACTAGAAAAAGTATCAGGGTTAACATAGGAACTTGGAAATTTATTGGAAAAATAATTTATATAAAGTTTAAATATTCAACGTTTCCCCCCCCCCTTGAAATTTATATCTTTTTCACCATAATGAATTGTGGTTCTATTTCGAAGAAATTCTAGAGAACATAAAATACTGAATTATATTATATATTTGTGTATACACAAAATAAGGTCCAACCATTTCCTAATTTTATACGGATTCCTTTCGGTCATCTTCAGTTGTTTTAACTCAATGCTGCCATCTATCGAAATAATTTAGAAAATTTAACCAATTTAAAAAAAGATTGAAAAATTCTATAAACTGCATACTTTTTATAATTATTCAAAAATGAAATTACTATTATATGATTTATCAGTTATTTTAAAATTCAACATCATATCAAAATATTCCTTAATTTTTTTTCCTTAAAAAAATTATTGAATATTTGAAAAAGTTACTTAGGAATTTAACCAATTTTTTTTAATTACATCATTATGTTGGCTCTTTCGAGAAAAATAACTCTTGCAGTCCAATAAAGAAAAGAAATATCTCTAGGAGTGGAAAGCGTCTTGCAATGTGAAGAAGTGCAGGCTTCCTGGAGGACAGAACATTTCCAAAGATGCTCGCCATTCATGTCAACATATTCCCTACATAAAATCCAGTCTGGTGAATCCACAAGCCATATGTGATATAGGTGTTTCTGGATAAAATCATGCCCTGTAAGTAACCTGTAGCATGAGACCCCTATAGATCTAGGTAGATCTCTGGGAATACATGAGTTCAGCAGGGTCCTCCAAGAGACATCAACTGCATTCTCTTTGTAATAAATTTTTCGCTGGTGATGGATAACCCGTTTTAGAAGGAGTTTGACATTTCTCAGGCCAGCAGGAGTATCTGGAGGGTTTAAAAAAGGAGCCTCTTTCGCGAGGTTGTCTGCTTTTTCATTACCAGGCAAGCCGCAATGGCTAGGGATCCATTGTAAAGTAATTTCCTTTCCCGTAGACAGTAAAGTGTTAATGATGGTCTTACAGTTAAATTCTATAGATGTAGGTAGGAGAGTATAATTTGCCACTTTATGAATGGCAGCTTGACAGTCAACAAGAAAGACAAATTTTATTTCCGAGAAATCTAAAATTTTTTGGAGAGCCATGTAAATTGCATACATTTCTCTATCAAAATTGTCTGAGTTTTTTTCCCAAAGGCTCTTTGAGTTGGAAAAATTTGGAGCTCCCGCTCTCCCAGTACTTTTCTCAGCTGATCCGTCAGTATAAATGTGCATCCAATTGTCGAGTGGGTATCTCTACAAGATACCCACTCGACTCATTAATAGTAACAAGAGCAGCAGCCCTGAGTTCTGCCTGAGGGGAGACTCCCTTCTGGACAGGAAGGACAAGGTCGAAGACAGGGGTGGCATATTTCAGCATACCAAATAAAATATGTTTCTGTGAATTCATATACTTTGAAAAATATAATACATTATTGAAAAATAGTACAAATTTATTTTTTAAAATGCGTTTAAAAATTGAGTTTGTTATTGTGAAATAGATTAATTTTAATTAAGATTTTATCGAGATAAAATAAAATTTTAGTAATCTACGAAAAAAATATAAATTGTTATTTTTGAATCATTTATGATCAAAAATCTTCCTTAGAGGGAATGCTAATAGATTAGTTCATAATCATAAATGAATCACCAGTCTTTTCTTTGAAAAAATATTCAAAATTACTATTGTTTAACATAAGAGATATAGAAGCTATACAATAAAAAACTTTATAGCAGGAAAACTAATATTATAAAACGACAAAATATTATAACAATGATATTTTGTTCCATTGTTCATCCTAGCTTTGAAAGATGTGCACAATAGTTTCGTCACGATAACCATTCCAATGATTTTTTCGTTTTAAAAGATAAATGCAAATGAGTAGAATAATAAAATTTCTGTTTGCCACTTTAAATAAATCCTAAACAATTTGGAATTGTTTCTTATTTTCCTATAGAAATGATCCTTATTTTGATGATGAAACATGAAAAAAACATATATAATGATTCTATTTATATTATATTTCAATCGAGTGTTTCTTCAAAAAGTAATTCGAAGGTACTAGTGGCTATTTTTACGCCACTTGTTTTCAAAAAATTCAGCTGTTCGCCACTTGTTTTAAGTTAATTTCGATAAAATACGACAAAGAACTGTTCTATTACCATTAATTGTTGTCTCAATAATTGAATTATAATTTGGGGAACAACAAGAAATCATAATTTAATCAATGTTAAATATAGATTGACAATCAATATCGATTGTCTTCTCATCTCTTTTTAAAAGAAGGAAACTGTGTGACAAACTATAACATAGAATTAGCCGGAACAATGTTGCATTTATACAATATCGTATTAAATCAGCTGTATCCTGACACTGTTGCCACAAATGCACAATAAATCAACTTATACGAGTAAGCTAAGAGCTTGAGCAAGCACATATCAGGAAAGTCTGTGCTATGTTGTAGAAACCGTAAGCTTCTTCGGTAGACCTGAGTCGCGCTCTGCCAGTCAGTGGAAGCATCCAGGCCATGATCCTCTAACACTTGACTTCCCGCCCTAATTTTACTTGGATTAACATTGCGATTATGATTTATTTAACGTTCCTCAGATGCCTTTAGTGAACATGACAGATCTTCGCTTAAGTCGGGATTCTAACTCACTACCCTCCGAAAATGGGAATGACAACTTAACTAACCAGGCCACGGCAGCCCTAGTTGACACTCGATTAACTATACATGTATAATGTAATTGGCAGATCCAATACAAATATAATGTGAGGAAATATATATAAAAAATCGAAAAAACTAAATGCTCCACATATATACCAATATTTCACAAAAAAATTGTTTGAAAAGAGTCGGACAAAAACAGTTATGTGTGCATTCTTCATTATTTATCGCACATATCATGTCTTTGAGTAATCACTTCGTTACGAATCATCAAAATCTCCTCCGATATTAAATTAAAATATTATTTCCAATTTAAAGGCAATAAATATTTTATCGTTTAGTTTTTCGCAGAAGTCGCAAATAGATTATTCACCACTTACAAAGATATTTTGTGTAGTGATTTCTCTATATTTACTCACAGTTACAAAACAGTCAACACTTAATAAGAGAAATATAAATAGCGATGAATACTTGAGTAGCTGGAGAGCCATCATAGAATTTCATGGAGTAGACCGATTACAACTTGAAATGTGAAATGGCTGAAACAGAAACAAAGATATTTTGCAGTGATTACTCCTTATTTACCCACAATTCTCGAAAATTAACAAGAGCAAATAAAATCAGTAACGAATACTTGTGCCGTAATTTAAGAGACATCAATTTCTGTGACGGGCGATGCGACAAACTCACTAAAAACGCCTTTAGAAATCTTTGAAATTAGTTGAATTCATTTTTGTCATCATTCCTCCTACCGTCAGCATCCGCTCACATAGAAGAATCGAGGTTAGCCAACTGGAAAGATAAAGTGATCTGCCTACAGTGTACTAGCGAGCTACTTGTAGCTCGCGATAAACGGTTTGCAATCAGCCCTGCTTTAGATAACTGTATCACATAATACACTACTGGCCATTAAAATTGCTACACCAAGAAGGCGACATGCTACAGACGTGAAATTTATACGAAAGGAAGAAGGTGCTGTGATATGCAAATGATTAGCTTTTCAGAGCATTCAGACAAAGCAGGCGCCAGTAGCGACACCTACATTGCGTTTAAATGAGGAAATTGTTCAGCCGGTTCCTCATATACAAATTGCATTTGAACATTGTTGCCTGGTGAAAAGTTGTTGTGATGCCTCGTGTAAGAACGAGAAATGCGTACAAGCACGTTTCTGACTTTGATAAAGGTCGAATTGTAGCGTACCGGGATTGCGGTTTATGTTATCGCAGTATTGCTGCTCGCGTCCGTCGAGATCCATTGACTGTTAGCAGAATATGGAATCGATGGGTTCAGGACGGTAATACGGAACGCCATGCGGGATCTCAACGGCCACCTATCACTAGCAGCCGAGAAGACAGGCATATTATCCGTATGACCGTAATGGATCGTGCAACCACGTCACGAGCCGTGAGTCAAGAAACGGGGTTGTTTGGAAGACAACAAGTGTCTGCACGAACAGTTCGATGACGTTTGCAGCAGCATGGACTCTCAGCTCGGAGACCATGGCTGCGGCTTCCCTTGACGCTGCGTCATAGACAAGAGCGCCTTCAGTGGCGTGATCAACGACGAACATGGGCGCACGAATGGTGAGACGTCATCTTTTCAGATGAATCCAGGTTCTGTGTACAGCATCATGATGGTCGCATCCGTGTTTGGCGACATCGTGGTGAA
The DNA here is from genome assembly GCA_030067965.1 of Latrodectus elegans. Lineage (NCBI taxonomy): Eukaryota > Metazoa > Arthropoda > Arachnida > Araneae > Theridiidae > Latrodectus > Latrodectus elegans. Next base: position 2,737,643 of record CM057815.1, read on the forward strand.
CGCACACTGGCAGCGTGCATTCGTCATCGTCATACTGGCCCATCACCTGGCGTGATGGTATGGGGTGCCATTGGATACACGTCTCGGTCACCTCTTGTTCGCATTGACGGTGCTTTGAACAGTGCACGTTACATTTCTGGTGTGTTACGACCTGTGGCTCTACCCTTTATCTGAGCCCTGCGAAACCCTGCGTTTCAATAGGATAATGCCCGACCGCATGTTGCCGGTATTGTACGGACCTTCCTTGATACGGAACATGTTCTGCTGTTGCCCTGGCCAGCACGATCTCCAGATTTTTCACCAATAGAAAACGTCTGGTCAATGGTTGCCGAACGATTGGCTCGTCACCAAACGCCAGTCATTACGGTGGATGAACTGTGGCATCGTGTTGAAGCTGCATGGGCATCTGTATCTGTACATGCAATCCAATTTCTGTTTGACTCAATGCCCAGGCGTATAACTTCTGTTATTACTGCCACACACACACAGAGGTGGTTGTTCTGGGTACTGATTTCTCAGGATCTATCCAGCCAAATTTTTGAAAATTTAATCACATGTTATTTCTAGTATAATATCCATTTATATATTACATAATAATATAGTATTTATCCAATAAATATCATTTTGTAATCTGCATTTCTTTCTGGTGTAGCAATTTTAATGGCCAGTAGTGTATTTTTATCTTGAGACTATATTTAAAATTTTGCAGAGTTGTTTTCAGGAATTTTTCTCATGGTTAAAATTGAATATAATTAAAATGTCATCTTTCATGCCCATTGTATGCAATCATGCATTAATTCCCCCCAGCAAAAAATATTTGAGAAAAGCCCAAACCGTTAAATTATAATTATTCATTTTTTCTTTATATAAAACTAGCAATTAAAGAAATTGCTATTATAAAACTCAAAAGTATTGTTTGTTCATTATTTTTAAACTTTAACGATTTAAAATCAATTAAATTTTTTTACATTAACCAAGCTGAGTGTTCAAGGCTTCCAATTTTCAAGGCCACGCCTTTTTTCAAAGGAGAAAAGAAAAAAAAGGCGGGGTCCATAATAATTAAATCAATGGAACACCATATCGAAAAAATACCGTCCTTGAGCTGTAAGAACATCCTATCTAACAGATGTTCATCACAAAAAGAAATATCCCTGGGGATTTCTTTTTTTCTTTTTTTTTTTTTTTTATTTTCCCCTTTTTCCCTGACGATTCGTGAGTCAGGTACTTCAAGAACTAATCGAAGGTATTTTAATTAACGTGTTTTTTGGTATTTTTATTAACAAGTATTTTCAGTCTTTAATTTATGCTGGACTAAAGTATATAAGGGATAGAATCTTCAAGTACTTTACACTTGCTTATCTTTAGAGAAGCAAAACGTTCCATTTCAACATGAAGGCTGTCGTAAGTATATTACTGTAGAATTTCAAGCTCTCTCTCTATAAATTATAAAATTACATTATTATAAACACACTAATTTATAAAATAACTGCTCTGCTGTTTATTCACTTAATTTTAAAAGATTGTTTAAACAATAAGCATCTGTTAGATATCATACTTAAAGCAAAAGTTCCATTAGATCAGTTTTAATTGAGTAAACGTGTACGGTATCTTGAGCTGATGGATTAATTTATGCTAGATTAAATAAGAAAATACTTAAGTATATTACATTAATTTAGAATTGTTTCTAAGCAATCTGATCTTTCGAATATTTAATATAACGTTATAACATATAATTATTGTAAAATTATAAAATACTATTTATATTTATAATATATTAATTTAGAATCTTATATCATCGTAGTTTTTATTCCTTATATTTGATAAATATGTAAGAAATTCGGTATAATTTGTATGTTTTAATCAATAATTTTGTTATTAAAATTATGGATTATTTTATATGCAGTTAATTAAAATAAAACTTAATAAAATTTTATATATTATAGTAACTAATGAAATTTTATTAAATTATGATAAATACAAAAATAAGGAAATTACACTTTCATATTAAATAAAATTTATTTAAATTTTAATTAGATTTTAATACAATTTGTTTCACTATTGCACGTATAATAGAAGCAATAAAGTGAGTTTCTTTTTTGCAAAAAAAAAAAAAATTTAAATGAGACACTTTAAGAAATGCAAGGGTAAAATTTCTGATTATAAGAACTTTTATTAGAGATTCATGTAATATATTTAAATCTATGTGAGAAATATTAACAGAATGCAATAAAAATTTAAACATTATACTTATATAAATCAATTTAAAAGCCATTAGCTTAATTTTTTTTGATAATTTTTACCAGTCAAATTATTTATTAAAACTTAAAATATCAAAAACTTAAATTAAAATAATGTTATTTTTGAAAATCTTAATAACTTCAACAATATTGAAAGTGTAAATAAATTCAGCAGTATTGAAAAATAAGCAAATTTCACTAAGAAAAATTATCCATAAGATAAAATAACAGAGAATTTAAAAAGAATTTAAATTAATATATTTATCAGTCATTAATCACCGACACTACGATTCAGATTTCAGCTTAAGAAGATAATGAAGTTATATTTCAATTAAACGCAGATAACAGACGCAAAATATAATGAATTCAACCAATTTTTTTTAATATTTCCAACTTTCTCTCATAAAATTCAACGGTGTCTCTTTTCTCCATTGACAAAACACGTAGTATTTAATATACAGTAAATTATTACAACTTCAGTAGAATGAAAGCAAAAAATTAGTTTTTATTTAAATCTTACTGTCATTGTTAAAAATAATTATAGATTTTCATTATTGGCAATTTGTCGTGACTTATAATATATTTGGTTTTGCAGATTGCTGTACTTCTTTTGGCCATGGTCGTCTGCGCCGTGTGCCAGGTCGCTCCCGTCTACAACTATGGCTACAACACTTACACGCCTGGTGCTCGCGTATCTCACTACGCCTCATCCGGCGCTGCTGTCCTCCCCCACTACGCTTACAACTACGCCTACGGAGCCTATCCTTACAGATACTGGTGAACGGATTAACGAGGTATGCAATTAGCACACATTGCATAACTCATAAACTTAATGCTACATAATATTTGTAATGATTTTATTATAAATATAAAAATGAGATAAATTTACAATGGGAAATATATGCAAGGCTAAATTACCGAATTTCAGGAAATATATTGTAGATATTGGGGTCACAAATTAAGATTTTATGGCTATGGCATAAATTCTAATAAAAATATTATAAATCTTTAAACTAGTACCAGTGCATTTATTTAATTTAATATTAAAGCTAGTGTAATTCTATTCGTTTTCGTACAGCACTGCGGACCACGTATTAGACTAAGGCTCTTGTAAAATGTTATTTGTGTCCCCCTTATAATTTGCCTTGCAATATGACTTTCAATAAATTGTAGGACACATTTTACGTATCGCAAGGGAAAAAACCCGTATCCAGAAAACTCCCAGGCATTCATCCCAACAGACATGCATGCAAAAGCATAACATTCAACTCCTGACGTTCGTCAGTGATTGGGATCAAACCCAGAGCCTTTCATTCTAAAGAGCTGTGTCTTACTTCTAGGCCACTTCTAGGCTAATTCTATGTGCTTTAAATATATAAACAAAACTTTTCTAGTGATAATCATAAATTAAGATTTGAATTTTAAAAATTTTTTATCCTCCTTTCTAGGAGCTCGGTAACATCAGTGCCATTGTTGCACTTGTGGAAAAAATATCCTAAAAATATTTCAAATTACTCAGAAAAGCCATAAGCGATGCCCTGGATAAAATTTCTTGTAGAAGGATTTTAAATATCACAATTGCAAAATTTTATCCTACTTTATGAAAAAATCAGAAAAATGTGTAAAACAAAAACTTAATTTAAAAAGGAAAGATAAAATAAGGAATATATACATACGCTTATATTTACTCATTAAAAGCATATTCGCAACATATTTATTCATAATATGTTATGAAGACTCTCATTACCATAAGTCAATAAATTAAAATAAATCATAGAAAATTTTTGCTTTTGATAGCAACAGTAATAGCAACATGCTGTATATTACGCTGATGTTCAGTACGTTATGAAGTTCAAAATTCTAATTTTGATCCTTCTCTATCTGGGCTAAAAAGATTTAGGTCTACATAGTCCATGTCTCACATCAGGTTTGCTCTCTGGTCTTCCTGCCAATGGCTCGTGGATTCAAATCCCTCCTCGGTTTTCGCCTCGTGTAATAGTTCGGAACCTGCTTTAAATTATAGATTCCGTTGTAATAGTATTCGATTGCACAAAAAATAAGTATAGAACAGCAGCTAAACCAAGTGTAGCAAGCTGTTATGTATACTTTTGGCTGTAAAATATTTTATCTTGTGATATAATTTAAACGTCTTTAAATCCTGATATTATTAATGGTATTTTTTTATTATTTTCGAGCAATTCTTATCCATTTTGAAAATTACATGTTAGATACAAGCATCAATAATAACAAAGCATTGCTAGAAAAATAGGTCATCATTTAAACTCATAATGCTCTGGAAATTACGAGTAACTAATCATTTTTGAAGTTATATGTACAGTAAACTTTAATTGATCCGGACCTTGTTAGACCGAACTTTTATTAATCCGGACCCATCTAGACCGAACTTCGTTTAATATGCACATTGTTATACAGAATATCGTTTAATCTGGACCCTGTTAGAGCGAACTTCGTTTCATCAACCATTTCGATGCACATGCGTACATTTGTATACGCATTCACTATAAATAAAAGTCGAGATTCCACAGTAATGTACTTTTTTAAAGATAAAGTGTAATGTAGTACACACATACAATAAATAATTTCTTCTTATGCGATTTTATATTTCGTTCCGTTGAATTCAAAATACAAATTTTACCGTGTACTTTAGTTTATGAACCTTGACTCAATTTAAAAGTTATTTTGTTCAATCCGTACTTTTATTAATTCAGGCGACCTGGATCCTTTAATTAGTTCAAATTAATGAGGTTTGATTGCATATCTAATTTTTAGTTATCTTTACAAAAAATGTATCATTTATTTATGATTAGAAAAATATCATTAAAATAAGTATTCTTCCGCTTTCGGTTTTTCTAGGCAGCACTTAAAATATGAATGTGATTGAAAAAATAATCATAAATCACAAATATTTTAAAAATTTTATTATTATAAAATTAATTAGATTCCAAATATGACTTATTAATTGTTATTAAAAAGTAATTTACAAATTCTATAGTTTAATGCATAATATGAAAACTGATTTATTTTAATGTTATTATAATAAACTAATTATTCCTTTAAATGAATTTTATTATTTCAGCTAATATTTTATTTATCATATTGAAAAATACACAATTATTAATCTAGATTACTATGAGCTGTTGTATATTTATTTTTCTACACTTATAGTACGCACAGTATTACAGCCTAAGGGTGTGGCAAGGCATTCTAATATCCACTGCTTAAATTGCTTACGGGGGAGGGGAATTTTCCTAGATTCATATGGCGCTAGAGAAGAAACTTCTAAAACTTTGATCACCCATCCCGACAGTTGTGCACTTACAAAGCGTCATTGCAGCATCTCTTTAATAAAGCCTGAGATCGAACCCAAGACCTTCTACTCTAAAATACGTTGTCTCAACACTTCGCAATTTTGAACATAGTATATGTGTTTGGAATTATTATAGGCAAGTGGAAACAAAAAATTCCATGATATATTTCTTTATTTTTTTTCTTTTCTGTAAATACTGATTGCAATTAATGGATTATTTATGAATACTTCCGTTTGGATTCCGAAATTCCTTATGTTACCATAAATAGTTAGTATAAATATCAATTATAATATTCAATCATGGTATATCTTCTTCCGATTAAAAAAATAAAGAAACGGGCTATAATAATATGAAACGTTATAAATTCGTTGGTTATTTGTCATATATAATAGTAAAATCTATATATTTACCAATTAAAAAATTTACAATGTTTTTATATTACTATTTTCTTTTTGTACATATTAACTATAATAATGAAGAAACGGCGCTAGATTATGCTACAAAACATGCTAATTTATTTTTTCTGTATTATTCTGATCATTTTGAATTATTGCGATTCTTACTGTAATAAAGAAAATTAATGTGCTTTTGTTTCTTATAGGTTAGGATACGGACCAATAATATGGCCGCTGCATAAATTATGCAGATTAGTCTGATGATACAGCAGCTATCTTAGACATTTATAACTGTTTCAAAAGTAAATGTTAATTGCCTCATTAAAAATCAAAAATATTTCACAGTTAAAAAAAAATTACATTTTTTGATATTTCAAATATATTTCTTTAATAAAAATGTTTTTCAAAAATGCAGCTTTTGTGTTATTTAATTAAAAAAACTACTTGTTTAAAATATTTTTAATTAATCACTTTTAATTACTATGTATATTTGTTCTGATTATTATAAAGATATACATAAAAGAATTGCTAAATTGATGTCAATTAAAATATTCACAAGACATTTATTTTTATTAAATTATCTATACACTTTTTTAAAATATATTAAATTTTTTTCATAAATATAACATTAATCTTTGTTAATGTATAATGAATAATGTATAAACTAATGTTGTTCAGTATTATTTATAAGTTTTGTTTACAATAAAAAAATTTCCTTTATATTTTCAAATTAAACTTTGTAAATTGCTGAAGACGAGAGCCGAAATATAGAGTTTAATTCACAATGAATTTTATCTTACCTTCACAGTTACAAACACACGAATAAATCTAACATCTAAAGCATTGAAATCATACTAAATATCATACAAAATGTATATATCTATGATTTTGTGATGTTTATTGAAGTAAGGTCCGATATTGGACATTTCTGCACCGTACAATATTTAAAACTGAAGGTAAAAATTCTGTGTTAAAAAACTAGTCAGATGTATACAATGGAAATGTATTAAAAGTTCAAGAAAAGCATATGTAAAAGATTATTTTGCATAAAAATCTTAAATAGAATTCAAGAAACTTATTGCACGTAAAAATGCAAACACATTTCTATGTGGCTTAAACCCAATCAAGTCTGATAAAATTAAATTTGTGGTATTAAAAAACACTATGCGTAAATCATTGAAATTAGGGCAGACAATTAAAATGTGATATACTGTATATGGTACATTACACATGTCATAAATTGGAGCACTTCGAGACAAAAATAAGTGCTTGTCTGTAAATCTAATATGTCCAATACGAAGTCGTATGAGTTTTACATCAACTCTCTTCGCATGGAAGCAACTGGGAATGGAAGAATGTGGGAGGATATACTATATAATTTATTGCTCTTATGCAAATCCCATGTTTTTTGCCAGTGGAAGGAAAAATGAAATCTTTGATAATTTGTTTAATGTCAAAAAATGTTAATGATGTATGCAAAATGTCAGAGGCATTTTTAGCAGCATTATCTGAAAGTTCATTCCCAACAATGCCAACATTACTTGGAACCCAACAAAACAAGATGCCAAATCCTTTATTCTTCAATATATTTAAAATATCCAATATATCCATAATAATTATATTTCCATATAATTATATCATTTTACTTATCATTAAAATAATCTAATTGCATGAACACACCCATGCTATCTGTATAGATGCAGTATTTTCGATGAGAGCTGGATTATATTATTTCTAGAGCACTTTCAATAGCAACAGCTTCAGCTGTATACACAGAATATAATGCATGCAGTTTATAGCTGTAAACTGTATTTCCAACAACAATACCACAACCAACATGACCACTTTATTTTGAGCCATCTGTATATACAGAGATGTGGGAGGAATAATGAGAATGAATGTGCGAAAACAACTGTTGCAAAATAAGGGAGGGTGTAGCTGATTTATTGTATGCTGCAGAGTTTGATTATATTGACAACAGGAATATTCCAAGGAGGAAATCTTGAAGCATCTGTGACTTGAATATGTAAATCGGAAAACTCAGATGAAGAGAAGAATGAATTTGTACGCTCATAAAATGGTAATATGTTATGTGGCCGTGCATTATATAGCCTTCTTAAAGAGGGACAAGTAACCATTGATCTCAAAGGGTGTTGGGATACTGATAGCATTTTAAAATAATAATGTAGAGAGAAATGCTTACGTCTCAGATCAAGAGGTAACTGATTGCAAATTACATAAAGGCTCTGGACAGGAGATGTCTGGAATGCTCCAGAGCAGATTCGTAAACCTGAGTGATAAACAGTGTGTAATTTGCGCAAAGCTGATGATATGGCTGATCCATAAACTACGCCACCATAGTCAATTCGAGATAGAATAACTGACTGATACACTCGGTGCAACACTTTACGATCTGCACCCCAAGAGGTATTAGAGAGAACTTTCAGAATATTTAGTGATTTTTCGCATCTTTTGCGCAAATCTAAGATATGTGGCAGGATGGTTAACATTTTATCAAATATAAGCCCAAGAAATTATATCTGATTAATTACGGGAATATAGTTGTGCCTGATATCTTAATTTCTGAATCAGGATGAGGCCCATTTTTTTCTGCAAAAATAAATACAATCGCTTTTACAAGGGGACAAAGTGTGCCCATTTTCATAACACCAAGCAACTAGATTATTGACAGCAGTTTGTAATTGCCATTCAATCAGTCGCATATTAGAACCTTGGCCAGAAATTTAGAGATCGTAAACATATAATGTTCCATGGACAGATGGTTGCAATACTTGAAGATTGTTGCTGATGCAAATATTAAAAACAGTAACACTTAATACACTTTCCTAAAAAAAACCTCACACTGGATAAATGGATTAGATAAAACAGATCCTATACGGACATTAAAAATGCGAGAATTTAAAAAACTCTGAATAAAAATGGGTAAATTTCCTCTGAAATTAAAATTATACAAAGTTCGAAGAATTCCATAACGGCATGTCTTATCATAAGCTTTTTCTATGCCAAAAATTATAGACACCAAATGATGTCTCCGTACAAAGGCATTCCTAATTTGTGTTTCTAGGTATGCAATATTGTCCAGAGTAGATCGACCTTTTCGGAATCCACTTTGATAAAGCGATATGTACTGATTGTCTTCAAGTACATAAACAAGACATACATTGACTATACGCTCCAAAGTTTTAGCAAGGCAACTTGTGAGAGCAATTGGACGATAGTTTTGAGGATTAGTTGGATCTTTCCCAGGTTTAAGGATTGGATATAATAATTGCTTTGTTCCTGAGACTGAGGTAGACATGTTCATTCCATATTCTGTTTAATAGGAAAAGAATGCTTAATAAGGATTCATGATTAAGATGATAAAGCATCTATTATGAGATACCATCGGGTCCCGGACTAGTATTTTTAATTTGGGACAGGGCTCTCTGCAATTTCAGCAATGAGAAATTGCAATTATATGGATGTATGGCTTCATCATGAAACTTTATAGGTTTTTTTTTTTTTAGCTTACTCTTTGGTTCTAAGAAATTTAGGATCATAAGAGGCTGGATTAGATACCCTTGCAAAAGTTTTACCTAAAAGATTGGCAATATTATAGAGAGAAGAAATTGTGTCAGCTCCTGTGCGTAGTATTGGGATAGAGAAGTCCCTATATAAACCACTGGAAGCTTTAACTTTCTTCCATAACTCTTTGCTGGAAGTTGATGATGTGATGGAGGAAACATATCTTATACAAGATTCTTTTTGACTATTTCCCCGTACTCGACGAGCAAAAGCTTTAGCCTTTTTAAAAGCCATGAATTTTCCATGGTAGGGTACTTGCGAAAAACAGTCCACAACTTTTTTTGTTTTTTACTTGGCACTCACGGTTCCATCATGGTTTATGATATTTGTGTGGAATTGAGGAGCGCTTGGGAATTGTGTTTTTGGCAGCATCTAGAAGTGTATCAGTTACTTTTTGCACAGAATCATTGATATTATCACTTCTAAACATGCTGTCAGTAATCGCAGCTAAATGAGTGTAGAGAGACCAGTCTGCATGATGATAAGAATAAGAGGATGCTAAGATTTGTAGTCTGCTTATACCAGTTTGATTTATAGTTAAAGGAAAATGATCCCTGTTATATAAAGCCTTATCAACATTAAGATTTAATGAAGGTAGAATTGATGGAGAGCAAATAGCTAAACCTAATGAATGAAAAGCTCTTGTTGGTTGATGGAATTAGGTTATTTATGTGGAATTTAGAAGGCTGATATTGTTATTAGAAATGAATTCTTCAATTATGTTGCCACGAGGATTCATATTATCACTACTCAATAAGGTGTTATGACCACTGAAGTCACCAAGTAAAATAAAGGGTGCAGGTAGTTGATCCAGCAAAGTGTTTAAATCGTTTTCATGGATGATCGCTTGGGGAGGTAAGTAAATGCTACAAATAGTAATGAGAGATGTTGAGTGTATTCGTACTGCAACAGCCTGTAATGAAGTGTCAAGGGATTGTATAGTGCTAGGAATATTAAAAGACAAGAATGCATATACCTCCAGAAATTGAATCATGATTAACATCGTTCCTCACACAACTATATCCATGCAATTTTAAACTGTACTGAAGTTTCAAGAATGTTTCGTTGATGGCAAAACATATATTGGATTATACAGATTTATAATTGTTTTTATATCTTCTATATAAGTGTGAAAACTTCGACAATTCCAAGAAACGAAAGTTCCCATTAAGCTAAGCTGAATGAACCGGCATTGTATCACGCCATCTGGGATTCCTATGAATCTCCACTTAGGAGTGTTTCATCATCTGATGAGTCTACGTTCTTTATACCTGTCTTAGAGGTAGTTGAGCTTTTTTTACTCTTTAAATAAGATTTATGGTGTCCTTCTTTTGCATTCTTTAATTTTAAGAATCTTTGAGACTTAGATTTTGCGAAAGACAGTGTAGAAATTCCTTTCGGAATAGGTGAGACATTTAAAATTTAAGAAATCTCTTTGGGTACTGCAAGATTTCATGACTCTTTTAATTACTTGTGAATAGCTAATACCTTGATTAGAGTTACGGGATAACACTGTATGCCTGGCTTCAGGGTAAGATAAGTTTTATTTTCACAGTAATAATTTCCTTTTCTAATATCCAGGTTGGGCATAATAGGGAGTGCGAATTATGTTCACCACTTCAGTTGACACATTTTTCTTGTAATTGACACTGACTATTGTCATGTCCAACAGATGCACATCGAGCACAAGTCAAATGTCCCCTACAAGTAGTTTTTGCATGGCCAAATCGCTGATATTTAAAGCAACGTAATGGATTTGGAATGTAGGGGCGAACACTACAATTTAGGTAGCCAGCTTTTATAGATTGAGGTAGTATAGGAGTTGCAAACGTGAGTATAAGGTGCTTAGTTCTTATAATTTTGCCTTCTCTCCTGATTGTAATGCGCTGCACATGTTGTACTTTTTGGTCAACGAGATTACCCAAAATTTCCTCCTCTGAAACATTAAATAGATCTGCTGAAATTACTCCCCGCGTAGAATTTAACCTACTATGTTGAGATACTATAACATCAATATTACCAAGGCATTTTGGTTTTAGGGTGGCTTTGGCCTGTTCAATTGATAAACTTTCAACTAAGAGATCAATAGATTTCATCTTGTGAACATTTTTGACATTTCCAACTGTACCAATAAGACTCTTATTAATTAAGAAAGGGGAAACATTATAAAAATTGCCTTCGGTTCTTTTAATAACAAAATACTCCTGATCTTGTATCATTTGTTGCTCCATAGAGTGAGTAAAGAATTAGAAGTACATTCCATAGAAATAGGTTAATTACTTCAAGGCCTGACTGCACCACCCACCATCGAGCTCAACAAGGGGATGCAGTATAACTGCATCAGTGCTAGCCAGACCTTATACGCTTTCAATATATCTCTGATGTGGCCTCCGCCCTTATCGAGTCATACAGCAGATATATGATCACTTGATCAATGGAAGTCGATTGACTTGCTGAGGACCACAACACACCTCCCGTTTACCTGAAGCAGAGGCCAAAGTAATGTGTTGATCTCTAACAGCCTCAATCTCCAGGATCCTCCTTTCCAGGGACGTGGGTCTCTACGCACGGCAAACACGTGGGTGATTTAGTCCCCAAAAGAAACTAATACCAACTGGGAGGCTATAGCTACTCAAGGGGAGCCATCAACCTCTTACAAGGCAACCACAATGAGGGAGAAAAGGAAGAACAAGCAGAAGAGGAGAGGAGAGAAGAAAAAAAAGAAGAGAACAGTACACTAGAGTACCTCGGGTTTGTGACACTCGTGTTTACCTAAAGAAGATAAACCCCCTGAGGCGCATATATATCTAGGAGACACGTCCATTCATGACAAAATCCCACTTCAGTCTTTTGTCTATTTTTATTGTTGGCCAAAAGAGGAACTGTCGCCTTGTCCATTAAAACTTATATTGCTGTTGTGATTGTTACTTATGACACTTGGGAAAGCCAAGCTCGCTATGTCGTTGGTTATGTACTAATTTTAGTCAGTAGGGTGCGCCTTTCTTTTAACCAGAGCACCACGAAGGTCAAAACAAGACTTTGCTCTAAAACTTCTCCGATAGATAGTACCACCAGAAGATCCACTCTCACAATTTTGACATTAATCTGAAGGGTGTGGAAATTTTCTCCAAATCATTACATCCATGGTGAATGCTCAACGACCGATCACAGGACTTTCGATTCCACAGATTTAACGAGTACGTATATCGCGTGTACTTGGTGGGGTCTTTGAGAGCATTGTTAATCTAACGTAACCCTTTATGACGAAAGGCCGAAGCCCTAACCCCTAGGCTACCATGGCCTTGTTAAAATTTATAATAGATGTTTTGTTTTATGGTAATTTAATTTTTAACATATGCAAAAGCGAAATTAGGATATAAAGGAAAGTAAGCTATGTGTGTGGAAATGATGACGTTAAGAGATCAGTTGAAATTAAAATAATCATTCTTTACCAATCAGAGCAGTTAAATTTTTCAAGGCCTCCAGTATAGTTAATTGTAATTAGATGAATTAGATGGTCTTATAAGTTATTACTAATTTTAAGGGACAGTTTAAAAGACGTAATACGTTGGAAGACGTTCTCTAACACAAATAGTGTCCCATTCTCTTTCGGGTAAATATCGTGAAACGTATTGACCAATCGATCAAACAGAAATCTGGTAAATTCTCAAGCACTCAATAAGACGTCATGCTGACGATAGAAATAAAGTACCAATTTCTTGTACTTGACAAATGTCTGCATTTAAAACTTATACTTTTAATTAAATATATATTAGTGGACCACATTCCCGAGTCAGAAAAAGAAATCTTGAAAACTCTCAAGCACTCACTTTGATGAATAGTTGTAAGGAAAAGAAACACTCATCTCCTGTAGATAACAAATGGCAGTGTGTTTGTAGCTTATACTTTTTATAAGACTATATTAAGGAGGCATATTCACATGTCAAAAGAAGGAAATCAAGAATACTTTCAAGCGCTCACTTATGCAAATGCTCATGCGGACAGTAGAAATTTATATTTGAAACACCGCTTTATTTGAAAAAGGACAGTATTTGAATATTAGATATTTCTTGCTGAACAGCATGGTTCTACAAACTAAGAACATAGTTAACGAAAGATGGTTTTATAAAGAAATGATGGATTAAAATGTAATAAACATAAACGTTATTTCTGCTGATGAAGAGAATTAAAGCCATAGAAAAACTTTAGATAAGAATTGCTTTTAATTTTTTAATATTTATTTAAAATAACCTCTAATTATCTTTTAAAATTTGGCTTATTCGTAAAAAAAAAAAAAGAAACTAGTAAACTGCATTTTAAAAAAGTGTTGTTTATATATCTCGCGATAAGATTAAAAAATTTCATTTTAACCCACATTCATTCAATTTCTCTAATTAAACTGAATTCATTATGCTTCAAATAAATTCGGTAAATTTCTTATATCAATTCGATTATTTTAAATATTCGAAACATTTCAATAAATTTAGTTAACATTATTCATTTAAATTAGCTATATATACTTATTTTAAATAATACATATTTATATTTATATATATATATATATATATATATATATATATATATATATATATATATATATATATATATATATATATATATATATATATATATATTGTGATATTTATGTATATATTTGTGAAAATGTGCAATAAATTAGGAATAGATTTTTTATTTGCGTCTTTTAGTGTGGTTCGTTATAAAATGGTAAAAAACTGAATTGGGACTGTCTTTTACCTCATGTGTGCTCATAAAGAAAGTAAATAATGCTTATACATCATAAGTTCTGTACAATACCTAACATATCTGAGTTGATAAAAAAACTTTTATTTTTGTTTTTCTATTTATAAAATAATTAAATTTTCTAATTCAACAGTTTAAATTAATTTCCCTTAATTCAGAGATCAGAGATTAAGTGAAATAATTCAAAGTATTTAATTTTCAGAATATTTAATAAATTAGAAACATACTCCCCCAGATCTTTTCTCACACATAAATTTAAATCCATCGTCAATGACAAATAAATACAAATGGGAGTATTAGTTTGTGCACATTTTTTAAAATAATATTGAAAGAAATCATCTCGTAATATTGATATTTTTAGATATAGTTGCACATAACACAAAAAATATTCCAAACAAAAAACCTTTATTAATAACAGTTAAGACAGAAATTATTGTAGTAAATCAGAATTTTCATAAAATGCTCAGCTATTCTATTGCAACGTTGTAAAATCCAAATCCAGATCAGACTCCAATTTCTCTTCATTTACTACCTGAAAAAGTAGGGTGCTGGGAATTAAAATATTTCATTTGAAATTATTATTATATGTTAATTATTTAATTATATAAATAACATTATTTTGTTTTTTATTTATTTTAAAATAAAGGTGCTTTGGAGAAAAGTAACAAAACACTTTGTCATTTATTTAACAGAGAATTGAATTACATTCCTATTGCACATATCATTTCGTATCATCAAATATATATAGAGAGAGATTGGGTACAAAATTTTAACCCATACTTTTTTTCAAATTAATAATGAATTATTTCGAGGAATGAGAGCTCTCGTTGGCTTCGTTGTTAACGACAAGCCAATGATTTTCTCTTCATTAAAAGGAAATGGATTCGATTCTAACCTTAACCGTCGTGTTCACGAAAAAGGTTGGGCATCATAAATAATTCGCGGTCGCAATTTTGTCCAAGTGATTCGAATACTTCTAGGACAAGTTTAAAAATTGTTTGCTCTCTTTCAACGTTCCGAAGACCTACCCATTTTCGGTGTCAAGATGTAACGCCCACTACTTGCCCCACTGTATAAATGTATTACCATTTCCTCCAATTATAGAGAAGAAAAAGATGAAATTCTTGTTTGTCGGGCGTTAGAAAAATTTCTCTAGAAATGAAAAACTTTCTACTGTGTATTTCCAGTATAAATATGATATATCACCTCAAGGGATTTTTCGCCAAATCTAGCGTCTTTTGTTTTGATTATAGTGTTGCAAGTTTCCCCCTAAGTGTTTGGATTTTTTTGTTGCCATATTTGGTTTTTTCTCGTGTTTTACGTCATTTTTAAGACAGATATGTTTTTTCTTAATTCGCGACAAAGCATTTGAATTGCTTGGTGACGAAAAATAGTCGCAAAGGTTATTAATTGGGGTTATATATATCCTACTAGTTCAGTATTTCCTTTCGTATAAATATAAGGGATTACTTTGATATTATTATATTATTTTTGCTTAAGATATATAGAGAGAATCTAAAAAATATACTTCGAATATAACATTTTTATTTCAATTTTCTTTACTATGCCTATTATTATTTTTGGCTGTCCAAAATTATTTATTTATAATAAATAATTTATTTTTTAACTATTATTTTTGAAAAAGACTTGTTGCTGATTTGAGATAATTTATCAAACTGAACTTTGATTCCTTAAATAATTCTTAAGGATAAAATGATTACAAATAGTTCTGACTAGGAAAAATATTTTGTGAAATGAATGTTAAATAATTGTACATATTTTAAAATAGCCTATAATTATTAAAATGGAATGATTCAACGATAAATTTTTGAAAATAGTCAAGAAAATTTAAATTATTTATTAATACTTTGCTAAAATTAGTAACTGTTATTTCTCGAATATTCTTGAATTCTAGCTGTTATTTAAAAACATGTGGTTAAAAATTGGAAATATGAATAATGAAACAAAAAAGTTAATCTCAAACTTTTATACACTTTAAAATCATTAAAAAATTCCTTTGATTTAAAAAAAAAAAGAGCAAAATTTTTATAAATCAATTTTACATAATTAATGGGAAATTTTTTAATTTAAAAAAATTATATTATATATATACTCTTATAAATTAATCAAAGTGTGTATAAAAATGATTATAGTTAAGTTCGTTTTCAAGCTAAATTATCTGACAAATTATGACCTTTTAACTAAGAATTTATAACAGTTAACGACTTTAAGGTCAATTGAAATCTTTAAATAAAAATGGTTCCTAAAATGAAAATTTAGAATCGCTGATCCCTTTTATGAACAGAAATGTAAAATTAATAATATGAACTGAAGTGGTCTATTTACTGGGAACAAAGAACTGAAGTGATGGGAGTCTGAACAAAGACAGGTTTTCAGAAGCTTACCTTTTGAGAGATGTTCATTTCTTCCACAGGTAGCTGAAAGCAGGGTTGTAGGCAGCGTAGTTGTAGGCGTATGGGTAGGTGTGCACTGGAGCAGCGTAATAGTTGTTGTAGTAGTAGGGATAGTACTGTGCCATAGCACACACGGCAAGAGCCACCACAACCAAAAGGGCAAGCTGCAGCAAATTTAAAGGCTATTTAGTTTTATACAAATCAAAACAATAAATAACTACGAATAATTTTGCACTCTTCAAGACATTGATTTTTTACCATATTTAATATTGATTTTGTATTTAATATGACTGTAGTTCAAGAACATTACTCCACTTTATAATGCAAAAACGTTACACGATTGCTTTAGACAAGAATTTGACACGGCGTGGATACAGCCAAAGAGTTTAAGTCTATTTTAAGGTCTACCATGTAAATACAGGCTATTACATTGATGATGAGCCGTATTCACGAGTCGTAAGGAAAGGAACCAGATAACTCCCAAGCACCAAGTCGATTTAAGTTGTTATACCAGCCTGCTTCCCCGTAAATAGCCCAAAGTTGGACTCTAGATGGATGCAGCCGGGTATGAGACTTCGTAATTTAAAAGCAAGAACCAAGCAAAAGACATCAATTACTTGATATGCTCCTTCCACAGGTATCATTTCACTTGGACGGCATTGCTACCAGATCTATTGAACGTGATCAAATGCCTTAAATCAGGATTAGAGCCTACCCTACCTATAATGAGAACGCCACCCTAACCAACTAAGCCACCGCGCCCCCACCCGACTTACGTGCGTCAAGAAAGTAAACGAGAAATATTCATATCTTGTTGTTCAACGGTGGTTGGGATCGAACCTTAGACTTAATGTTATGAAGATCGGTGTCTTACGAGCTGATCACAGGGAGTCCATTATACAGACATTATCCTTATTGTCATCTTTATATTAAATACAATATATATATATATATATATATATATATATATATATATATATAAAGTATACTTTTAAAAAATTATTTATTAAATTTTTATAGTTAACAGATTGAAATTTAATATATTCCCTCAAAACTGCGACAGTATCTCTTACAAAAAACACAAAGTACACTAAAGGTTTTGCTGCTTTGAAACTACGAGTTAAAACTTGCTGCTAAAATAAATTTTTTAAATTGATTACGCGGATTGAATTTATTCAATAGGAATGTGCAAGTAAAATCTCAAGTAATTATTTCTAAAGTCAATTTCTGAACTCAGGAATTGATTAATATGAAATTCAAATAGTAACTTATTTTCATTAGATATAAAAAAAATCAAAATTTTTTTTATACTCACCAAGTACTGCATGATGAGAGAATACTTTTCAAGTCTAAAACCAGAAAGTATGCTTGATATGCGCAAATATGTTGCCTTTTTATACTAAATCCAAGAGGGTATTCCAATTGTGTGAAAACTAGTTTAAATTGAAGGCTAAATCTCATCAATTTCGAGATTTTTTACGGGTGTGGTTCCTTAACCTTGCTTCAACAATTACTTAAATCTAAAATCAACTATTTTTTCCTTACTTCTTATGACAAATAAAAGATAATCAAGGAAAAAATTAAAAGACAAACCCAGTAAATATAGTAAATTGTTATTCTAAGTAACGGAATTATAAGTGATATCAAAGGATTTTTTATGTTTTGAATATATGATAAATGTTTTTATCATTTAATTTAAAACTCTGTCTTACTCATAAGTAAAATCTCACTAAACACTTAAACATTAATTAAATATTTGTAGGTAAGACATTAGTTTCATTGTTTAGATTTTTAAAAATTTCTTTAAATGAATGAGTTTGTTTCGCAAAACATAAGCAGTGACATTTAGCAAAAAGGGTCTTGCATATTTTTCTCGTTTGGTTTTGAATTTTGGTACACAAGTATCAAATAATTGTTTTGGTTAGATTATTTTAGTCAATTTCTGCCTGAAGAAGCTGCTAATCATAACTAAACACCTCTTCATTTTCTGTGATGATTAAATGGGGAGATTGACGCCTGTATTTCCATTTTATATAATATAAGAAAAAGACAGCTGACTTTTCAGGGCTTCCTCTAACGTGCAAAGGCACATACTCAGTATGAGGACCTTCTGCGAGATCAAGTATTGAACCCATAATCATCCGGACAAGACACTTTTCTCTTCCAGGTTACTGTGGATCTTTTCAAACCATATCATATACGGCAATCATCATGGCTTAGATGTAGGACTACGATCTTCCATTTGGAAGGTTCTGGCTTCAATGCTAGTTACTGTAGAGCAGCAGGAGACGCGCGATTTTTTTTTTCTTATCAACAGTTGGCTAATTTACGTGTGTGTATACATGAGTGTGTGCTTCGGAATTGCCTAGACATTTTTACCACATGATGCATTAATACACCTTACTAACTAGGAAAAGGAAAGCAATAATACGTCATAATATTAAAAAGCTTGCTGCCTTATAAACCTTTAAGCTGTCCACTACAAGATGCCAAAACGTAAATGCTCATTTTTTTCATTTCTTTAAAAATAAATAACGAAGGCTTCCTATCAGTATTAAAATTATTTGAAATTTGGCAACTCTCAATAAGTAATATCTATTTTGTAGTGAAAACAAGTAGTTGGGTAACTTGGTATATATCTATATATATGTGTGCATGTGTTGGGTATAAGACATACACAGCTCAAGTTAGATCAGGGATTATTGAAACGCCAATCAGCACATTTCTGACTTTTTAAAGCCAGAGAAATGCTAACTTTACATGAGATAATACAAAAGCAAATTTGCATCTCGTTTCCTTTTTTTTTTTTTTTTTTAAATCATTCCAGATATAGAAAGTATTCAAGTGTTACCCTGGCCAGCATAGTTTCCAGATCTCTCACTAGCTAACATTTGGTCTTGGGTTATTGAGAAACGTCATCTTTCTTCAGCTACTGCGGTTGATGAAATGTGTCTTAACGTTTTAGTACCATGGATTGTGAGATGCCGGCTCCTATCATCGAAACCCAGTTCGATCCCATTCCTGGCCAGGTAATTTACAGGTAACAGTTTTAGTTGCTAGATATATGCAGCAAAATTTCATAAACTATTTACAGAAGCAAATTCACATCTTTAAGAAAATTAAAATTTCTCTTATATCTTAATAATTATCGCTCTTTCCGTCTAAATATAAAAGCGACTTTTTAATTTTGACTTCGTATCATTGCATCAAAATAAACTGATTGGAATTATTTAAATCTATTTTCAAATACATTTTTGGTGTAAGAGAAGATAAAAATATTATGCATGCATTTTAAATAAATTAATTAAATCTCATTTTAAGAACATTCTCGTTAAGAATTTTCTAACGTTTTGCGATTTCTTTATTTTTACATTAAGATGTAATTACTACATAAACACAGTATTTTTAAAATAATATTTCACGGGTGATTTTATTATAAATAAATTTACTTTTTCGATTGCATTTCAAATTTTTCCAAACATAGACTTGTTTGAAATTCATTTAAAATATTTTAAATCTTAAATTGCTTTGTTATTTAATGAATTTTCTGTCAAATGCTGCATACAATGATTTGCATATAATTAAAGAAAAAATTATTTTAATTACATTTTGATTATCAGAATATTTTAATTTCCCTCTGCTTACATTTTTGATAACTGTTTAGGATTTCAAATATTTCTTCAAAAATGAACATCAATAAAAATAGTTCAAAATAAGTTCATATTTCCAATAAAGATAATTAAAACGTAATGCCGCTGTGACTGTCAGTTAGGACGCTCTTTCTCATACTTGGAAGAAGGTGAGTTCGAATCCCGATCCACCCGAAAATTCATCGTGTTCGTTAATAGTGCTTGGAGCTCATTAAATTTGTCATGGTCGCAATGTCCTATGTTTGAAACGATACATCTGGAGGTGGCAGGCCAGGTCTAGGGGTCTTCTACTTTGTTCCTGTTTTTAAATAATTAATACTCGCCCACCTTTTCCATGCTAACAATCCACGTTGCTCCAAATACAGTTTCACTACATAAGTAAATTCTGAGAATGCTGCGAACAAGCTATATTCTAACTAATGGTCCATGATACAGTGTTATCGTTTTAAAATTCCTACCTCGAAATAAGTGCTTAGGACTGCAGGACTTAACCGTTTGAGGACTTTGATATTTTGTATGCCCTTCTGTATGATTTTCACATATCTGTCGACTCCATATTAGTATGACTCTGGTAGATTTCGATTAGGGCCGTGGTATCTTAGTGGCTAGGGTATCGGCCTTCCATGCGGAAGGGTGGGGTTCGATTCCCAATGCCACCAAAGACCCACCGAGTACATGCGATGTACGTGCTTGTTAAATCTGTGGAATCGGAAATCCTGTGGTCGGTCGTTGGGCAGTTACCATTAGTGCAATGGTCTGCAGAAATTTATTCCCTCTTCAGATTAATGTCGAAATTGAGGGAGGTGTTGCCATCTATCAAAGGATTTGAAGAGGAAAAGTCGTACTTTCACCTTTATGGTGCTCTGATTAAAAGAAAGATGCTCCCAATTGACTTAAATTCACATAGCCAAAGCATAGCGAGCTTGGCCTGTCCAAGCGTCATTAGTAACTACAACAACAGATTTGTCATTAGTAACTACAGGAACAGATGACAATATTATGAAAAGCTAATCCACACTGTCGATAGTTAACTTGCTTCAAATGTCAATTATCACTCTTACGTCCTCCACATGATCTAAAATGCCAATCATTTCAATATTCTACCCTCTTTTTCTATTTATGTTATTTTTGAAAGAAGTTTTAAAGACCAACTATCAGCAGGGGATATATATATAGACTTCCCGACATTTAAAATGCAACAACAAAATGGTGGGGATAGAAAACTATGCAAAATTTCATTTCAGGGTAGACTGTATTACCGATATATATATATATATATATATATATATATATATATATATATATATATATATATATATATATATATATATGTTAACATTTGTTCGTTATTGCCTCTCTATTTACTGAGTTTCGTCACTTTCTGGCAACTTCCTTCTTGATGTTGCATTTTCAATGTCGGGCAATAATTATGCATTAATATTGTTGAATATATTATACGAATATTAAATATTAATTTCAACTTTCACTCAAAAACAGTTCTTGAAAGATTTTAAAAAATGAATTTCTTAGTCAATTTTAAAAATATGTTACAGAGGTTGTTACAATCAATTTCATTTTTCTATATAGTAAAGTATTTGAAAGTTTTCAAACAATGATAGCAAAATATCTCTATTCTTATTTTTTTTTTATTTATTTATTTATTTTTTTTCATCTTGTTGACCAAAAAATGTTTAGCATTTCTTAGTTTATAAAAGTTAAAGAATTAAGTTTAGCAAGGATAAATAATTTAAAATTGTTAGCTATTTATAAGGAAAAAAATTTCAATAACACTTTATTTATACATAAAATTATTTTTTACTATTTTCAAATAAATGATAAGGAACAATAAAAAAATACTAAGCATAATAAAAATTATGAGGTACCGAGATACATATTCTATTACCATTCAAAAACAATAAAATAATGTAGTAACGTATTGGAAGGACAAGTGAGGAATTCAAAATATTTTTTAAAGTAAATAAGTCATTTCAAAGGTAAAATAAATTTTGGTGGATGGAAATGACTATAATTCCCTTTATTGGATGTAACTTAATATGTCAAAATTAGGCTTTTCATATAGATCCTATCATGTTATGATCAACATTGAAAATAACTTGGTTCACCTTATTAAACCGACATTGGCAACATAAACCAACTTGGAATATTGAGAAACATTTGACTTTCATTATTAATGTAATACACTTGTCTCCAAAAATTAAGGAATATCTTTCTCAAAGCTTACAATAAAAAAAGACAATAACAATAAAATTCATAGTTTACATAAATAATAAAAACGAACTTACGTAAATTTAACCATTTAATTAAACTGAACTACAGCTTTTTATGGAAAAGAACATGCATATATGAGTAAAAAAATATACAAACATCAGGCTTCCGTAATTACGCGTCTAAATTTTGTTAATTTTCAATTTTTGTTAACAAATTCGTTAACAATAGTCACTGAAGTCCCTCAATGTCTGCAAAAAGCCGTTTGCTCGATTCGTCAAGGTGGCGGGTGGATGGATTGATATGTTGATGTCACGGGCTAATGCTGCTAAGCGCCTTAATGTGTCTCGTAGTGCGGCACATCACTGTCTTTAAAATTAATATCAAACCAAAGACTTTGTGACCAGACGACATGCTACAGTCCAACCACGAGCTGCAACACCTGCAGAAGACTCTTTTATAGCTTTTTCGTCCCTGAAGGAAAGGAAGCATTTCTGTGCCGCAACTTGCTGTAGACCATTTTGAAACATCAAAGGAAATATCCGCTGGAACAGTGCGAAGGCGTCTTGATTATATAGATCTCTATACAGGGTAACCAGTTACATGTGAGCCTTACACCGAACAAAAGAGAGTGGTCTGCATGTCTTGGGCAAGAGAATTTTCTTGACCAGACAATGATGGAATTCTGTACATTTTACAAAAGATCTCATATTCCTATGGGAAAGTGATTCAGGATGTGTGCTAATCAGGAGCAAACAAAACACGAAATATTATCAATCAAACACAGATAACCCGGTAGTGAAATAATGGCTTAAACAAGGATCTCACTCTGTAGTCACAAGGACCTGCATGTGTTACAGGTATTGCTTCGACTGATGTGAGATATTGGGATGAGATCCTTGATCCATAAGTCCACCTATATGCCGGTACAATTGACGATGATTTGATTCTCATGTAGCCACACGATCTCATGAATCTGTAATTATTGAGGAATGTCTTCAGAGTCTTGGTTTGGAGTGAATGGAATGGTCAGCTGGATCTCTAGATGTGAATCCCATAGAGCCTCTGTGGAACTATCTTAGTAGACAGGTTGATGCTTTAAGTCCTTCTCAAGTTCTGTAGATGAGGGGAAAAACAGTTTTCTCCATGTTTCGTCTTCGTTTCCGATTTCAGTAATAACTTAATTGGTATATCATGGAAAATTAATGCGACTAATGTATTCAAGCTAGATCAATTAAAAGTGTGGGCATATCTCTTATTTAAACTCCTTTATGTAATCTTTTATGTTCCAGTTGTTTGAATTAAGGTGGTCAACACCCCTTGATGAATCTGGCCCTATTGATATTTCATTCGATTAACTGTGTTTTTTTCACTTTCTCTTTTGTTCTGCATGATTATTTAAATTATTTAAATTTAAATTTCAAATTATTTAAATTTTATTTTGTCTATTGATTAAATGCTATATCTGTTTGCTATATTTAAATTGTCTTGTCTATTTTTGTATTTTCTTCAAATATTAAACAATCTTCGATTCTATATATACATATATATATATATATCGCAAAAAATTTCATAATTTTTTTTAAGCACTTGAATTTTTAAGTTGATGGTAATATTTTAATTTAAATGTAGTCTACACGCTTTCTTTTGTAACTGTTAAAGAACTGAACTGAAGAGAACATTTGTTTTTATGCGATAGATTGTCAACACATTCTTGGATGTCGTTTTTTTATCTCCTGTCATCTGTTAATATTGTATGAACAAATTTAACTTTAGGTTGCTGTATATTTATGTTGATAAATTTTTAATACACTTAATTTAATTAATTTGAAAATTATTAATTGTATTAATTATACTAAATATCTAAAATACCCAATAGTAAGCCGATATTTATCGGTTTATTTTAAAGTGATGTTTTCTTCCAATATTTTAATTTATTCTCCATTTTATTGAGGTTGATTATAATAACAGATATTGAAAAGACAATTTATAAATTTATACTTTTGTTTAATATTGTAATAGAATTATTTTGTTTAAATATTTTAGGTCGTTCAGCATTGAATACATTTACTCATTTATTAAAACTTCTTAAATTTAAGCTTGTCACAGTACTTTAACAAAATGTGATTGTTTTGAGCTTTATCATCTCTCTGAAAATCTTACCAATTTTTAATTTATATTGATATAAATGTGGTATATTATATTTTTCGTTTTTAACTTCGTTAATTTTGTTTCTTAAGTGACAATAAAGTCAATTCTGCTTAAAATATGAAAGACATGATTATTCTGAGAACTAAAATTATAAAAATGTTAATCTGTGTGTTTAATTTTGAAATTCTATAACATTTCTATGTATTGTTATATAAGTAATTAAAATTTATTGATTTGTTCTAATATAAATGTATTAGAATATTCTTTCACGTCTTATTTAAATAAGTTACTGGAATAATAAGTGGTATGTGTAAAAAAATTCAAGCGTTAACTATTTCATGTAACATTATTTAATGATCTACATATTTATCTAATCATATTTGAAATACCACCACTTTTTCTTATTTATTATGGGAGATTAAATGATCTTGCTTTAAACATATGTATATAAAATATATCCATAAACATGAATTATACATACATACTTATTACTGAAGATTAAATTTGCAAAATGTTTTAATTATTAAATTTTACTGAAATAGTAGTTATACTATAATTTTAAATACTATCATCCATCATATAAAGCAAAAATTAAACCTGAATTAAAATAGTTAATTTATCAAATTTGACTCTCTCTTGCTGTCTTTTTTTTTTTGCCTAATAGACAATAAGAAATAATTACTTAAATTCTCTAAAGCATTTTGCTCATTTGCATAAAATGTGTTCATAAAAAATGCTCTAAATTTTGTTATTAAGATTTAATTTAAAAAGAAATTAGACATTTTAATATTGGATTCAAAAATATTTTCTCTTTTTTAAAACATTGAAAGAGATTAATGAAGTTACCCAAAGTAATTCATTTATTTAAAAAGGTGGAAAACTTTTTAACATTAACTTATGCAGTTTTTTCCCCATTAAACATATGTATCCAATGTGCTTAAGTTCAATAAGTAATGAAGAGTTTCATAAACTGAACCTGGCTGCATTTAGTTTTGAAACCTTATAAAAAAATTTTTTCAGTCTTGTACTGATATGCACATTTCTTACAATAAATATTTTTTTGAGAATTAGACAACTACAAATAAATGTATATAATAATGCTCACTTTTATTACATATATTTATTAGTGTCAAAATTATATATTTTAACATTATTAAATATTTATAGCAAAAGTGAGCATTGTAGTCATGATAGTAATATTTGATTATTCCCTTTCTAAACTGGTCTGCAACTCAATAAGTATAAACTAGCACTTCTTCAATGATAACCATTATGTAAGAAATAAGACATAAATTATTTTATAGGTATAGGACTAAATAATAGGAACACCATTTAAAAAGGAGAAGTTCTTTGACTTTCCAATAAACAACTGCCTCATGTTATAATTGTATACCACTTAGTGGTGGTGAAATGGAATATATCAACCAAACTATCTCAGTGTGAATGTTGCGTGACAAAATTCTGTTCCTATAGTGTGATTATGTCCACTCTTTACAACATTAAAAGAAATGATAATTAGAGCTCATCCCACTAAAGTGTCTGTTCAGAATAGCCTACCTTGTGATTGTTTTAAGATATGCTGTGTCTAGTGTTATGATAGCCTACATAAACCTGGGTAATATATATCTTCTGCAAAGCATAATAGTGTGTGAAAATCAAAGTTGGGCCACAATGAATGGCTGTTGAAGAGATTAGACTGCATGATTCAATATGAATAGTCACAAAATCTTATCTCTATGAAAAATAATGAGAGTTGCATGTTGTGAACATTCATTATAGTGTAACTATTCCAAAACCATTAGCTTAGATGCAGAATTCTATGAAGAAACTACAGTGGTGCCAAGACCACCTAAACTGGTCACAACTGTGGTGGAAACTAGTCATCTGTTCTAATGAATTCTTATTTACGTTATTCCACAATGCCAGATGTGTGTATATCTAGTGATCACAGGGGCAGAAGTATTTAATGAAAACTGTCTGATTCCACTTGTGAAACATTGGGGGTGTTCTGTGATAGTGTGAAGTGTAATATATTCATGTTAATTAGGGCTTCTCACTATTCTTGAGGAGGTGATAACAGGAGACCATTATCAAAGAACAATATTTCCCAAGTAGATGTTTTTATTAAATTTGCAATAATAACATCAAATTAAGAGATTATATATTTCAGTTGTCAGTTGACAAATTTTAATTGATGTAGTTAAGAACAATCAATTTAAGAAATCATAATGAATCAATAAACTTTTGGTGTTTCCAAATAAATTATCATTATTCTATTCATTGATTTAAGATATAAATACTCTTGAAAGAGAATTTATAAATTACTCTAATGCAAAAAAAAAAAAAAAAATATCAAATTTTAACTAATGAAAATAATAAAATATGAAATTTCAAAGCAACAATAAAACACATTCATATAGCGCATTTAATAAAAGAATTATCAGAAAATATAAAATCCATTTCAACCTGACAATATGATATTTGGTAATGTTTATGATAATTTAAGCAGTCAAATATTTAAATGCAATTCTTACATTATCAAAAATTAAATGAATGAAATATATATTCTTTATGTTTTGATTTCATTCCTAATAAAATATATAATAAACAATGATATATATTGTATGCCATAATATTTCTGATAATTTTCTTGCTTAAAGCAAAAATTTGAAATGTCTTTGGTATAGATTTGGAATGTTTCAATATTGTTATTTTAAAAACTACCCAGAATACACAATAATTAAACTTTTCTGCCAAAATCAATTTACATTCAGTAAACAATCACTTTTGCTAAATATATATGCAGTATTTTCTTTTATATAATTCACGGATTACATGTTAAAAAAATTCTGAATTCGGTTGTGCATATCATATGCTGCCACACATAATCTGATAAAAAAATTATTTTTCAACAGAAAAGATAATAAAGTTTTGAAAGAAATGATGCTAATGTTTCATAAAATAAATAACAGATGGTGCTGTGACTCAGTTGACATATTTTAAGTAATCAGCATTTTTCAGTTACATTCAAGAACGAATTCTGTTCCTCTGAATGATATTCAAGCTGCAATTCACTATCATCATTTCGCATCCTGTTGCAAACATTTATATTTCGCAAAACATTCAAATTTGTATATCATCATAGTGAAGTGAAAATTATTAAGTTACAGAGCAAATTTTAAGCTTTAGGGAAGGCAAATGAAAAAAATGTCAACAAACGTTTAATGTAAGGTGAAAAACAAAGCATGCTTGGTACAAAAGAAAAAATATATTCCATGCGAAATTTGAAAATAATCCATTTTTTTTATTTAATTATTAATGAAATAAGCGTGGTTTATTTTTTAAATTTGTCGAACCTCATTTAAAAAGTTATCGAAATATAAAAATTGATATATTTTACTAGAATCTTAATGCATATTGATCGATGTCATGCTATAATATCAGTTAATCGCACTTTGTGTTGAGATGGATTCAAACAGATCTTTATCTTTATAAATATTTTTTCTGTCAAATTTATTGTATTTTTAATCATAATGTGTATTTTTTATTTTATCTGGCATCAAATTATGAACAGTATAAGTTATCGACTATTTGTCAGAAAAATTGTAATAGACTATACACTTCTGATTTTGCGACATTTTTTCTTTAGCTCGAAAAAAGGTGATTGCAGTTAATATGCCACTGCAGATTATATACTGGAAAATACTATATATATATGTAATGCCCGGTTGCTCTATAGAATTTATTCAGATTCAATGCTACTAGGGGCAATGATGATTCGAATTTTTACGATGTGGCACCCAGTGTGTATACAATATCTGCCGCAAAGAGGAAAAAATTGTGAAAAAGGAACATCCATACCCAAACCAGGACCTACTGCTAACCACTTTGCCATCAGTCAACATATATATTTTTTGGCTTTGAAAAAATTTTATTATTTTTTTTACATTTCTCTTATTTTTGCTCTTGTGCAACCTGTGACTCACTTTAACTATGCATATTATAATATAAATAAAAGAGAAGGTTCGAAAATCATGATTAATTTTTTAACAATTCTTATTAAGCAACAAATAAAACATCGAGAATTGTATTAGTGTCAAATCACTCTTTTTCCAATTATCATAGCTAGTTGCATATTTTTAAAATAATCTTTTACCAATATTTATTAACCTAAATCTATTCAATAGTTATAAAATTAAACCTAATTAATAGTCAGTGTAAATGGATTTTATAATTAAACTAACTCTGTTCAAATTAAAAGTGTAGATTTTTTCTAGATATACAGTAGACAGTATAATCTATTTAACAGAAGCTCAAGTAAAACCTTTTTCTTAAGAGTCAATATATTTATACAGCATATGCTATGTTTATGCTAATTGGTCATGTTCAAAAAATAGTTGAAAAATTTATTACAGTCCATATAAAAGAAATGGGAGATTTAGATGTGGATAACAAAATTAAACATTAGTCTTAATAGTAACTTATGAGAAATGTCATTGAAGAAACAAATATTATAACTCAGTATTGATAATGTATGACTTATAATATGTTTGAAATAACCACTTATTTTAAATAAATTTAAAATTAATTTTTAAAAATATTTATCAGAATCATAATTAGAAAATTAAAATATGTATTGTGTTTGATTACAAATTATACTTGAAAATGTTGAGTCATTTTTGGAAAAATTCAATATGGCTCATGAAAATGTTAACATTTGTCCAATTGTAATTTAATGAAATAATGCATGATTATGTTCAACAAGGAAATAAAAGAAATATCTTTTATGCAAGTAATATTAAAATTTATATTACCACATCATATACAATTTTTTTTATTTTACTGTTCTCTTTTATTGTTATTCATTTATGTTTTTGTCTGCCAATCTCTGCATTTCAATTAACATGTCGATCTCATTGACTTAGCTCTTTTGAAGACTTCTGCTTTGATGCCTTTTTTATTTGTCGAACTCTTTAATGACTTTTTTTAAAATAAAAGTCATTTGGTCATACATAATCTCATGGTTGATTTTTTACTCCAAATTATTATTTCATATTTTTCATCGTGAATACAAATTTTTACCTATAGGTCATTTAACAGTCTTATTTCATAAAACTTTTATTTCAGGTACACTTGACTGGAAATTATGCTTGAGAATACACAAGTGGAGCAACTTCTAACAATTCCTACTACTGATGAAAATGCAAACCTATTTAATATTGTTAATTACTATGGTGGAGCTAATTTAATTTTCCAGGACTGTTTTATGAACAATACTGAAAATAAAATTATTGATTCTAATCCTCAGCATGATGGCAAGTATATTTTATTATTAATTTTATAAAAAAATTATCAAGTCTTGCATGTCTTATGATTAATACAAATATTGTACAAATTAATTGTACCTGAAACAGATGAATTTGTAAGAGTGCAAATCAACAGTTGATAAATTTGATAAAGTTAGATCAGAAAATTATTCAATTTGATTTGTACATTGGGATATATAACAGTCAACATGTTTTTCAGGGCAGCTTTTGTTTTAGCAAAAAATATGTAAAATACATCACAAATTTGTTTTTAGTTGTTTGAAACCAAGTTGAACATCATTAAATAAACAATTCCTAAATTATTCTGAGAGGTTTTTTCTAATATTAAAGCTGAATGTTATTCATTGTATTAAAATAAGGTGCCTCGATTGGAATGTTCTTGTTATATGTGTGAAAGACAGTAATGTATTTAAAAAAAAATGTTCTCATCTTGACCAAGTACCATATATTTTTAAGACCTTTTTTATGATAAAAGCGTCATATAATCTGCTGTAATTTTTTCCCTGAATATTCGAAAATATATACTGTTGATAATGTGGTGCCAAATAAAACAAAAAATATACAGTACGTTTAAAAATATAATAAATTGTACAGAAAAAATATTTATTATGAAAAAGATGTGTTTGGATTCACCTCAACGCAAAGTGCGATAAACTGAGGTGAAAGTGTGACATCGATCAAGATCTGAGAAGGCTCTAAAAAAACTTACCGGTTTTTAGTTTTTAATAACTTTTAAAATGAGGTTAGACATATTATTTTAAAGTAGAATATATTTGTTTCTTTAATAATTTAATGAAAGAAATAGATTATCTTCAAACTGCACATTGGATACATTTTGTTTTTCACATTACATCTACATGTTTCATGCTGTTTATTTCTCTTTACCTACCTTATAATTTTTAATTTGAAATTTGCTGCATAATTTTCTCAGCTTGACCAACACAATATTTTGCCAATTTTTTTAAGTCTCTCAACTGGTGATATTTTGTTTCAGAAAGTGAATGAGAAGTTCTCATAGTTATCAACAAGTGGATTTCTCCAGTTGTCAGTGAATGGTCCGAACCGGCTTGTTTTCATTAAAATGGCTGATTTTTTAAAATGTGTACAGCATTCAAATTTTGTATGCTTTAAGCTTCCAAAATTTGGTTGTTAAACACATCTTGAAATATTCAGTAAACAATAAATAAAAATCTAATGAAGGTGTTTAAAAACTCTAAAATTACTCATGATTTTATACAATGTATAATTGAGTAATGTAAAAATTTTGTATTTTTAAATACTGATCTTAATTATTTAAATAAAACTTTTTCTGTTATAGCTGTTAACTCATTGAAGAGTTTTGAAGTATTCATTACCTATAATTCTAACCTAAATATCTCTCATTAATTTTTACAATTATTTGTTTCTATTACTTACATATCGTTATAAAATGTTGCATATATATAATTATATGCAATATTTAGCAATTTTAGCATAAGAGCAGTTGATAAAATATGTATATATTTATTTAACATGAATCTTTGTACCTCCTGGAAATTTTTTTTGATTTGACTCCTGGAAAATTCCTTAACTTCTAGAATTAGATTCTTAGAAATCTGTACAGTCCCTGTCAAACCTATTATTATTATTATTTTTTAATTACGTCCTTATGTTGGCTCTTTCGAGCATAATAAGTCTTGCAGTCCAATAAAGAAAAGAAGTATCTCTAGGAGTGGAGAGCGTCTTGAAATGTGAAGAAGAGTGGGCTTCCTGGAGGGCAGAACATTTCCAAAGATGCTCGCCATCCATGTCAACATGTTCCCTACATAAAATGCAGTCGGGTAAAAACCTATTATAAAGGGGGCAGTATTATATGTATTCTTTTGAAGTAGTAGAATTAATGCTATGGGGTTGTCAGTATCTTGCTTTATGCTTACCATTTTTCTTTTTAAAATACTAATGTTTTATTTTGACATTGCAAAAAAGAAAAAAAAAAAAAAACTAACCGTTATCTCATACTATTCCTAGATTATTATTAAACAGACTTTTAGAAGTTTACTAAAAATGGAATTGAAAATTGCTGTCTATCATTTATATTTTTAAATCATATTTACTATATTTGCAACTGTGTTAATTCAGTGGAAATTTAAGTTTTTTTTTCTAAAGTTACTTATAATTGCTGTTATATAAACTATGACTTTATAGATATATCTACTGAGAGATCATGTTCATTTTATTTTATAACTAATTCATAGATATACAGTATGCATATGTATACATTAATAGCTGTTTATTATTATTTTAGAGTCAACAAAGCAAAGAAATATTTATGTCTGTACATTTTGTCAAGTGTTTTCTTCTTCTGAAGGAGCTATTACTGATCACATAGTAAAAGAGCATAATGATTGCTTAAAACAAGGAACATTTCCTGAAAATTATGTATCAAAATTAAAAGCGTTAAAAAGTAAGTAAAAGTAACAAAATTTCTTGCTTGAATTATATTTGATAAAATTTTCCTCATTTAGTTGGCAGAATGTAATTTGAATTTGCAATTTAAATTACACTTGCAAAGTAAATAAATAGAATTGATTTTTGAATGAATTGCATTCATTTATAAATTTTTTATATTTGATATAAAATTTTTTATTTATCTAAGTTATTTCAAATGTGTTTTTATATTTTAGTTTAATATTTATTGATAACAGAAATTAAGTTATGTAATGTTACAAAATTTACTGTTTCATTTTTTATTATAAAAATATTTTTCTTCCTTGCTTAATTTTCTGTATTCAAATTTCTGCCAAACAAAAAAATTTTTAAATTTTCTTGTTTTTTAATTTGCTGTATATATTAACTGCATCTCAAAATCATGAAAAATATGTAAATATTTTAATTTTATGTTAACATTTTATTGTATAGTTTTCTGTTTGATAAAATATTTTATGTTCACAAAAATGAAGAAAATCATTGTGGGCAAGGTATACTGGGAAATTAGAGAGCACTCATGTAATAGAATAAAAAAAAATAATTTAAAATTCTAGTAGAAATGTGGAACAAACACAAAAGAAGGTTAAAAAATGTTTAATGTGTCTTGTAATCTCTTTGAATAGTCTAGAATCTTGAACATCTGTTTTGCATGGATGTGATGAAATAATGAACAGGACATTCGGAAATAATTTTTATTCCTAAAGATCTGCAATCAATAAGTCTCTTGCTATGAAAGTAGTTTTGATCTCAAAGAAGTATATTTTTCTACTATGTTACAAACATAATTGATTGGATATTTGGTTGGGAAGTATGATGAGCACCCCTTCCATTACTTTGTATTGTTTCAAGCTCAAGCATGTTCTCTACAAGAAGTTTGAGATCTAGCATTAGTATTGCATTGAAATAAAAGAATTATAATTTTGCAATTTAAGCACTATATGAGATCTCAATATATAATCTGCTTATTTTTGAGTTCTTGAGTTACCATTTTAAATGATATGCAACTCTGTACTTCCATCTAGGTTGATCCCTTTTTATCCCATAAACCAAACCTCATTTTTAT
This sequence comes from Latrodectus elegans, assembly GCA_030067965.1. Lineage (NCBI taxonomy): Eukaryota > Metazoa > Arthropoda > Arachnida > Araneae > Theridiidae > Latrodectus > Latrodectus elegans. Next base: position 2,771,247 of record CM057815.1, read on the forward strand.
GTAGTTACTCTCAGATGTGTGATTCTATTTCTAATACCTTTTTTCATACTAAAACATGTAATTTTGCTCTCCAAGCTGAATCAGCAATCCTCATTAGAATCAAGTGATATTTAATTAGGCTTCATCCAATCTGTGTTTTCAACAATTTACTTTCTTGATTACATGGTGTCTTGGAGAAGTTATACATGTATATAGAGGCTATTCCCTATTAAAAAATTTTGGATTGCTTGTGTATCTTTGTTTTATTGTCAAAAGATACAATTGTTGTCTGTATAATGTGTTGTTTGTTGTGTTTGGATGAGTTGTTAACTTTATATCTGTGTTATTATAAGCTGTGGTCATGTGTAAATGATCTTTTCCTAGTTAATGTCTAACATTTACTATTTATTGAAATGAATTATACAACCTTGAAATGACACTTCAATGCTTGCTGAATTTTTTTGATTGGAGTAGATTTATATTAAATTGTAAATTGAGATGATATATTAAACTGTAAATTCCAGTCAGTCATGTTGTGAAATTACAATCACAGATTTACAAAACAAAAAAAAATCACAGTTGAGTTTGTATAAAGAAGAATAAATATTAGTTATATATCTCCCTATTTTTGATATTGTAAAGGAATTGTAAGATTTTAAGCTCATTTAAGACATCATTAAACTACCTTTTACATGGTCTACCTCTTGGCTTAATGTACATAGGCTTCCAATGCAAAATCTTAACCCCTCAATTATCAGGTGATCTCTCAATATGCTCATGTCATTAAAGTCTCTGTGCATTGAGGAATCTTATTATATATTTATGACTGATAAAGGTTTCCAATTCATTATTAATTCTATTTCTCCAACAATTATTATTTAACTATAGTAGACCAAAAAATTTTTGGAAGTATTTTCCATTAAAAAATTTTTAAGATATGTCTTTTTGCATCTAAGCTCAAATCTTGCGGCCATATGTCATCATAAGACAATTATTTTGTACAGCTTTAGTTTAATTGTCTTCTGGATCAATTTTTCAGCAGATATTGATAAAAAAAATAACAACAATTGCCCTTGAAGATTCTGCTCTTAATTTCTTCTAGAATACATGTGTGAAAATTTTATAATTTTAACCACATATATGTAAAATTATCAAAGTTTTGAATTTAAAGCTATCAGCTCTGTCAGATAATTGCTACAAATGCTGATACATTTTTATTTTTATTTATTTATTGTTCTTTAAGTAATAGGCCAGCTGTTTCTGTCACTATTAATTTTTTTTCTGTTTGTTTTAAGTAACATTTCTCTGTTTCTACTCTGTTGTTAAAAACTGTAAGTTATCGGCCATGAGTCCATCCTGAATTATATTACATAGTTTATGAAACAAGTTGTTTTACAAGATGAGAAAGTTGTTTTCATACTTAAGCCCTAACCTGTAGGACCAGATTTCCTTTTTTATAAATGACCAGGCATGTCCAGCTATACTTATGGACACAGGTTGTCTTGTTTAATCTCCTCTTATAGCACACAATGATTCTTTCATACCTTGTCCATACTCTCCAACTGCTACGGAGTTTCCGTAGTTACTACGGAAATAAACGATAAACTACGGAGCTACGGGATGTTGTGGAAAACTACGGATCGCGTTTTTGAAGTCCTTTTTTTCTCTTCTTCGCTACGCCATTTCCATTTTCCGCCGGTTACGCCCTCGATATGACGTAGGCAATCGAATGACGTCACTCGAAGCGTCATCCGTGATGTCACCGGTAACTAGAGGGCCCTAGCTTACACTATCAAACTCCACTAGGCATCTGCTAGAAAAAAATCTCAGGTAACTCCATGGTTTGAAGTTTTTTCGATGAAAGAAGTGAAGTGAAATAGTTTTACTGTTTACTTTGAATGCGCACGTACACGGACTGGACGGAGCACGTGAATCGTGAAATATGGAGCGTTTCCTGAAGCGGGATGCCGCCTCTACAGATGATGAAAGAGCTTCTTCTGTTTCTAATAAACGAAGGAAGAACTGTCAAACATTCCGAAAGGAATACGCCGAGAAATGGCCGTGTTTAGTTGCCGGAAAAGATGGCTATGCACTGTGTGCAATTCGGAGTTTTCTATTGCTCACGGGGGGCAACGATGACTGCTGACAACATGTTACAGGCCCAAAACATACTGGATTGGACAAAGCCCAGCTAAAACAGCAGCCAGTGAGCAGTTTTTTCCCCTCGCAGCATGAAGAGACTAACGTTATTAATGCAGAAGCTCTCTTCATGAGATTCATGGTTGAACGCAACATACCTTTGGCTGCGTCTGATCACGCTGCCGCTTTGTTCCGCCGAATATTCCTGGATTCTGCTATTGCCAAGAAATTCTGTTGTGGTCACACTAAAACCCATGTTATAGCTGTTGTGACAGCTGATTCTTACAAACAGCAAACTGTAACAAAACTTCGTTCACAGGTGTTCTCTTTGTCCACGGACCGAAACAAGGACATCGAGGATAAAAAAAACTTTATCCGTTAGTTGTAAATTTCTATGATGATGAAAAAGGACAAGTTGTGACATCTCTTCTTTCATTGTTAGAGACTTCCAATAACACTGGAGAAAGAATTTTTAACCTCCTTGATTCAGAATTCCAAAAGTGTGGAATTCCATGGAAGAATTGCATAGCATTTGGGGCTGACAATGCCAACACCATGTCTGGTTGTAATAAAGGTGTTCTGGGATTCCTAAAAAAGCAAAAGCCAGATATGAAGTTTATAGGTTGCCCCTGTCACCTTATCCACTTGTCAGCCCAAAAGGCGACAAAATCTCTACCAGTTCATGTGGAGAATATCCTTATCAAAGTGTTTTATTACTTAGAGAAAAGTTCTAAACAAAGTGCAGAATTGGTCAATGTCCAAAAACTGTTTGAAGTTAAAATTCACAAGATATTGAAGCACGTGAGCACTCGTTGGCTGTCTTTAGAAAATGCACTTGAGAGGCTCCTTGAACAATGGGACCCACTGACTGAGTTTTTTTCACACCAAAGTGACAAAGCAGGCCATATGATATATAAATTCTTAAAGTCACAGAAAATTAAGCTGTACTGTGTGTATGTGAAAGCCATGCTGCCTTTGTTCAACAAAGTTAATGTTGCTCTGCAAAAAGAACAGCCATGTGTTCATACCTTGCATGATGACTTAATGAACTTGTTTTATGAACTTCTTGTTCATTTTGTTGCACCTGCTGCCATTGCAAAATCTGATGCTCTTCTTGCTATCCAGTTTAAAAAAAGGAAGAATCAAAAATCAGATGACTCTCTTATCATAGGACCATTTGCCAGGGCCCTGCTGAATGAACTTACTAATGATGAAAAAGAAGAGTTCTTTTTGGCAGTCAGAAATTTTTATGTTACTGCCTGTGAGTATATGGTGAGGAAGTTTCCTCTTGATGATGATTTTTTGAAGAATGCATCAGTGGCCAACATTTCCAAAAGGCAAACCTCTGATTATAAGTCAGTTATTTTCTTCATCTCCCTGTTTAACTTGATTGAGGAGGACAAAGAAAAACTTGAACTTGAGTTTGCCTACTTCCAGGGATATACCGTGAGCGTATAGGGACTGACTAGCACTGGTACAGTTAACCTGTATCCCCTCATAGGGCTTCGTGGTGGGTGGTGTCGTCTAGTCCCTGAATTTTAATTTATTATGCATGGAACTATCTATTTTATCTTCACTCCCACGGGAGGAGCAATTGTCAATGTGTTCGGCAAAATTTTTTATCATTCAAAAAAAAGAGGTTGTAATAGAAAAAATGTAATAAATTGTAATAGAAAAAAAGCGTTTCAGCTTTCCTTGGTGAAGTGAAATCACTAAAGAAATTAAGATCTGGCGATCTATTACTGGAAACGGTCTCTGAAAGGCAATCTATACTGATGACGACTATGCGAACTCTGGGCGACATGGATGTGATTGTAACACCTCACGGAAATTTAAATTTTTCTCGTGGTGTAATTACGGCAGAGGATTTGCAATATACATCTACTGATGAGATACTTGAAAATCTTAAATCTCAGAAAGTATGCGCTGTAAAACGATTGACTATCAAAAGAGATGGCATTGTATTAAAAATGAATAACTTAGTTTTGACATTTGCCACTCCAGATTTACCGCAACATATAAAAGTTGCTTATTTGTGGTGTTCTGTTAGACCATACTTTCCAAATCCTCTGAGATGTTTTCAATGTCAACGCTTCGGACATTCAAAATTAGCTTGCAGGGGAAAACCTACTTGTGCCCGTTGTGCTAATGTCGGCCATGATAGTATTACCTGCAATGCTTAAGAGGTGTGTGTCAACTGCCAAGGTGACCACCCCTCCTACTCTCGCTCTTGTCCAGCCTGGCAGATTGAAAAGGAAATCACAGCAGTCAAAATAAAGAATAAAGTCTTTTACCCAGAAGCTCGTAAAATAGTCTCATCACGTACTCCTCAATCTGGCAATAGTTGCGCTGCAGCAGTTGAGAAGATCACCAGATCTTACGGTTCTCAAACAGAAACTGAATCTGTTAACACAAAAAGATTGCCTATTAAGCAAAAAGTAAATGCTACCGTACCAATATACGCCAATTCAACTTTGGCGAAATCAAAAGCTTTAAAGGCTAGAAAATTAAAAATTGCCAAGGAAGGCCCTAGAAAGTCTTCCTTAACAACAAAAAAAGCTCTTCTCTGTCTGGATGCAGACACTGTAAAACTGCATTCATCAGGTGATGATTTCAATTCCGAAGATTCATCTGAGATGACGATAAGCAACAGTGATAAAGGATAGAATATATTCCATTGATGGCTTCCTTTGTTTCCTGGAATTGTCGTGGATTTCGGTCTCGCATTGATGACATCAAATCCATCTTCTCTCGCTTTAACCCACATGTGTGGCTCTCCAGGAGACATTCCTGAACCCCACTGTTGTCACCAAAATGCGTGGGTTTCAATGCTTTAGAAATGATTATGGTGATGATGCTGCTGTATCTGGTGGAGTTTGTATAATTACATCAAACAAATATCCCAGTACAGCACATCAGTTAAGAACTACACTCCAGGCTGTGGCTGTGAGAATCCACACCGCATGTCTAATTACAGTTTGTAGCCTCTACTTACCACCGAATGATGTCATCCAAGAAGAGGAACTGAATGACTTACTTGATCAACTCCCATCTCCATTTTTATTGCTTGGTGATTTTAATGGACATAGTCCTCTGTGGGGTAGTGATGATACGAATTCTCACGGTCGTCAGATAGAAAAGTTAATTTCTGACAATTGCCTCTGTCTGCTAAATACCGACGAGAAGACTTATTTTCACAAACCAACACGGACTTTTCACTCTCTTGATTTAGCTATTTGTTCTCCATCACTCCTGCCATTGCTGAATTTTGCTGTCGGAAATGACCTCTACAATAGTGATCATTTCCCTCTAATCATGTCTCAGGCTGGAAGTAATAGTGTGCGTCGCAAACCACCTAATTATGTGTACAGTCGAGCCGATTGGACACTTTTCACGTAATTGGCTGTGATCAGTGAGACAAGAGTTAAGACAGATATGATAGATGATGCCGTTAAATATGTCACCGTCACAATAATCTGAGCTGCGGATATTGCTATCCCTAAAAATTCCATCATTCTACATAAACACAGGAAACCTTGGTGGAATGAAAAGTGCCAACTTTCCTATAAGAAACAAAGGAAACAATGGAATATATTCCGAAGATACCCTACTACGGAGAATCTTGTTGCTTTTAAAAAAGCTAAAGCTCAAGCTCGAAGAGCTAGACGTCAGAGTCAAAGAGAATCTTGGATTCGCTACGTGTCGTCAATCAATTCCTTGACAACAATTAAACAATTATGGAGGAAAGTTAAAGCAGCCAATGGTATTTATCAGGATTTTTCCATTCCTGTATTAAAAACTGGAGCTGCAATACACTCCTCAGCGGTAGATATTGCTAATGTTATCAGTGAAACCTTTGCTAGGGTTTCCAGCTCTGATTCATATAATCCTACTTTTCTAAGGATTAAAGGAATCGCTGAGCGGACTCCTCTAAGCTTTCATGATCGACATAATCTACCATATAATTGTGATTTTGTATTGTCAGAATTGAAGACTGCTTTATCTAAGGCAAACGACACTAGCCCAGGACCAGATGGAATCTTGTATCAAATGCTCCGTCATTTAAATCATGATTCTTTATTAAACATACTTTTAATGTTTAATAGAATCTGGACTGAGCATGCTTATCCTACATCATGGAGAGAAGCGATAGTGATTCCAATATTGAAACTTGGCAAAGATTCAACTGACCCTCTGAGTTATTGTCCAATAGCTCTCACGAGTTGCTTGTGCAAAACTTTTGAGTGTATGATCAGTGCTAGACTCATTTACGTGTTAGAGAAGAATAATTGCATACCTCTTCATTAAAGCGGATTTCGAAGAGGACGATCCACTATTGATAACATAGTAGATCTGGAATCCCAAATTCGAAATGCTTTCGTGAGGAGAAACCATCTTGTTGCACTTTTTTTCGATATTGAGAAAGCATATTATCGTACGTGGCATTATGGCATTCTCCGTAATATGCATAATCTTGGATTTAAGGGTAATCTTCCAATATTTATACAGAATTTTCTAGCTACTAGGCTTTTCAAAGTAGGTGTTGGAAGTACAGTTTCCAATACTTTTATTCAAGCTGAGGGTGTCCCACAAGGTAACGTTTTAAGAGTAACCTTTTTTAACCTTTTCATCAATAACATACTTCATCAGTTATCATCTTCTGTTCATAGTAATTTATATGTTGATGACTTACAAATTTCATATCAGGGTCCAAACATGAATATAATTGAGAGACAATTGCAAACAGCTGTAAATAAGTTAACTAATTGTTGTGAAAGGAATGGCTTTTGTATATCTCCGAGTAAAAGCTGTTGCGTCCATTTCTGTGGGAAAACTAGTTTCCATAATGATCCTGTGCTTCACATAAATAATAGACCCATTCCTGTAGTCAGTGAGATAAAATTCCTTGGCGTGAATTTTGACAAGAAGTTAATTTTCCTTCCGCATGTGTTACATCTGCGGAAGAAATGTGAGCGCTTGCTCAACATCCTCAGAGTGCTTTCGAATACATCTTGGAGTGCAGATCGCACATCTCTCTTAAGAATTTATCAGTCTGTAATTTTATTTTGAATTGACTACGGCTGTGTTGCTTATGGATCAGCTAGACTCTCCATCTTACGCAGATTGGACACTATTCACCATACTGCTTTAAGGATATGCTGTGGAGCATTTCGTACATCACCCGTCCATAGTCTATATGTAATCTGCCAACAATTACCATTAGACCTGCAGCAGATACAGCTGTCTCTTAATTATTATTCTAAAATCATATCCATTCCTCATCATCCCCTACATTCGACGATTCCAAGTGCTGCGCTTAAGAGATTATATAATGCTAGACTATCAAACATTCCACCTTTTCTCTGTCGTATTAAATCTATTATTTTGCTTTCTGACCTATGTGATGTCCGAATCGAGTCTACCGACCTTTTCGCACATCCCCCTTGGTATGATCCACACATTATTGTGCTGAATCCCTTTGGAAGTAATAAAAAATCAGACACAAATACTGCTATTTTTCAACAGTTTTATTCATTCCATCGCTGTCAGTATACTATGTATACTCCAGTATTCACGGATGGATCCAAATGTCCAGGATCAGTTTGTTGTGGAGTGTATCTTGATGATACCTCCTACAGTTATAGCCTTCATAAATCCTGCTCCATCTTCACCGCTGAGGCTACGGCTATTTACCGAGCACTTCAGCTGCTACAAACTAAAAATGAACGTAAATTCTGTGTGTACACTGACAGTATGAGTGTATTAGAAGCTTTGAGGAATAACAACTATAATTGCCATCCAGTTGTGTCTAAGATATTCAAATTAATCGATTCTTTTACTAAAAAGGGATTTGAAATACTGCTTTGTTAGGTACCAAGCCACATAGGAATAGATGGCAATGAGAAAGCTTATGCTGCCGCTAAATCTGCAGCTACTTCTATTTTGCCTTCAATACCATCAATGGACATGAGAAAAGGATTCAAACATTTCATATATTCACTTTGGCATGAATCCTGGAACCTGCAAGTCAGCAACAAACTCCATTCCATATTTTCATACATCATTCCATTATCTGTTTTATCTCCACGAAGCTCAGATGTCAGACTGACTCGCCTTCGAATTGTTCACGCGCGTTTCACCCACAAGCATTTGATCTTAAGTGATCTCCAACCATGGTGTGAAAAGTGTGATGAGCCATTCACAGTATATCATATTTTAATTGTGTGCCCAGATTTTAACCATCAGCGTTTTAAATATTTTAACAGTAACATTTTAACATTAGAAGATCTGCTTGGGGAACCACCCCATCGCAATTTATTTGTGTTTTTAAAAGACATTGGATTTATGAATTTTATCTGATTAGAAATATTTTATTTAAATACAAGTTTTTAATTTTATACATGTGTATATTGTATGTTTACAGACATTTAATATATATTTCTATTTTATACCTTTAATATACATTTTAACTATATTTCTATTTTATACTTTTAATGTACATTTTAACTATATTACTATTTTATGCTTTTAATTGGTGAAAAAAACTAGTGTATAATATCTTGTGATTGGCGCAGCTTGTCCTTATCTGGACCTTGCGCCATAAAAACCAACCAACCAACCTTTCATACCTGGTCACTACATAGGTGGGCTATATTGTTATAGTATCTGATTTAAAAAATTTCTGTAATTTATTACAATGTTATTATTGAAATGTTTTATTTAAACTTCTTTTGTACAAATAAATGTTTTTAAATGTAAGTTTTATAGAAGCTTTTTTTCTTAGATGAAATTGGTAAAGTTCAGAAAAAAGTTGGAAGACCTCGGAAAACTCAGGTGGAAAGGTAATTTATGTTCTTTACAACTTGATATTATTAATATAGATTTTTAAATATTATTTCTAGGTGTACGAGGTTTTTTTTAAGTTGATAAACATCTCATTTTAGAATGGTGCTATTTTTTACTATTAAATAAATAAAATGATTATAATGAACTATAATAACAATTCTCGAATTTTATAAGAAGATGTAGCTAAGTTCTTAGATTAAGTTCTGGTTTGTTTAATTTACAATTTTTGCACCAATCAATGTACAATTTTCAGGTAAATCTGAATATTATAATTTCAAAATTTTTCCTTAATTCATATCCTCCTGAAATTCCTAATTTAATTCATCTTCCTGGAATTATAAACTTCATTCAACTTCCCTGTGCCTTACTGTACATACTAACTTATCTTTCTTGAAACTGGTATTTTTCTCTTTTAGTAAAAATGTTATAGAAAACAGAATATCAAATAATTGTAGAAAAACAGTACTATTTGTGCTTAATCAATAGTATATACACACTTATACATCTTTTGATTTTTTTTACATATGTTTACTATTATTATTATTATTTCAATTTAAGTAATTAGTGGAGTGTATTTTAAAAATACATTCTTTGTTAGCATTACCAGATACAAGTTAATAACAGTGCTATAAAATTAACAAATAGCATGAATAACATTGGTTTATAATCATCTAAGCAGTAGCATATGCTTAGAAAAATCATCATAAGCTATGCTTCCTAACAGGGATCAACTATTGAACAATAAGGCTAACATAATGAATTGGTTTTTACATTAGCTTAATTTTTAATTAATTAAAATTGCACACTTTTTTAAATAAAAAAACATTCAGTGCTGTAAAATCAGGCAAATGTTTTAATTTTTGTATGTGTGTATAAACATGTATTTCATTTGTAATTAATCAGTTGCAAAAATTTTGCTACTCATTCAATATATGTAATTTTTTTGTTAATTTACAAAATTCCTGTGTAAAATGTTTTTTGATTGTAAAACGTACTTTCTTATTTTAGCCCACCTACAGCTAACGAAAATATTCCTATACCAGATCCCATTCCTAGTCAAGATGGTTTGTACTGGTGTAAAAAATGCCACAGACGATTCAATAAACCAAGACAGTATAGCATGCATTTATGTTTAGAAGAGGAGGAAGAAGTATGCTATTAATTTATTTATGTGCAGTAAGCATGAATAAAAATTTTAAAAATTGTCATTGTATTATTTAAAGCATTACATTTTCTTTCTTGATTGTCATGATATAATTCAATTGTTTTCAGTTTAAACACTTTTTATTGAATACATCAGATTATTTAAAATGTTTAATATTTTATTAAAAGAATTATTTTTTTAACTTAGTGGAAGCTTAAAACATGTATTTAACACAGAGTAACAGTATCCATCCACTTAAATCAACAATTAATTGGGCACTTCACACAACTAAATGGAGCACAATCACTTAATGGACAACAATTAAACTGATAGGAATATTTAAAAAAATATTCCTGTCACTTTAATTTTTGTAGAAATACTGATGAATATTTAGTCTATTTTATCTATGCTCATCTAAAATCACCAATACTAGTTTGACACTGCACTAATTTCAATATTTTTTATCTTAAACTAATATTTTTTTCTGTTCACTTACGAATTACTTCTCTAAAATTTCTGTCATCCTCTTTTTCTATTTTGGTAAACAATCTTTCTTTAGAAGTAATAGCATTGGAAAAATTTATTAAATGTAAAATATTTTCCAATTGGAATTAAAATTTAAAACTTTTATTATTTGTTGGAATGTCATATCTGATTTTTTTATATAAATTAACTGATTCAAAACTAATTTAAAAAATGTTATTTATTGAAATATTTCATAATGTTTTTGTATTCCATTTATCATTAAACATATAATAATCTATATGAAGTTATTAAACTCTTTGAAATTACCTTGTTAAATTATATTGTAAATAATATAGACTAGGAATGGAAAAAATATTTAATTATATATATTACTTACAATTTGCTATAAGTATTTTTTTATAAAGATAAATTTACCTTATAAATTTTAGGATTCATTAGAGGAACCTAAAACAGATAATGATGGTAGCATTGATTTTAAAGGGTATATGGAAGAACAAACATTACCTTGGTCACGACGAAAAAGACGGAAATGCACTGGTAAAAAGAATTAAGTATTAAAAGATGCATGTTGGTGTATAGCATTATAAAAAAATAATTTTAAAAAGTATTATTATTTTTGATTTCAGTTAACTTGTGTTAAGTAATTTTTGTTCATTATGTAAATTATAATGCTTTACCTCTTTATAAAAGGAAATTCATATATTTTTTAGACCAAGTAAATGAAAGTTGTCTTCCAAAAACCAATGTGAATACTATAAGAAATTGGAGAGAAGATCCATCATATGTACCACTCTTTAATAATGAAAATGAAAAGGAAGCATTTGAAAAGCACCTGAAATTAGTTGATTATTCTTGTGTAGATGAACTGTTTGAAAAGATTGATAAGAACTTTAAAGATCGTAAAAAAAGTTATTTACATGTTCCTAATATTCAATTTTCATGTAATTTGTGCAAAAAGGTACAAAGCAGTTTTTTATTTATTTAATTTCTTATTTAATCACAATTTATAAAAATAATATATTTGCAATAAAATATTATAATGTATTTTAATTTAGTTTTGTAATTAAATGAGCTATGAATTGAGGTTATTTAAATTTAAGAATTTAAAATAGTTAACATACAGTACTGGCCTAGTTAATTGAATAATTTATCCCTAACAAAAGCAAGAAATCATTAGTTGTGAATATATTTCATATCTGTTGCTGAATTCCATAGCCATTTTAGTGCTTTGTGGGATTTGAATAATTCTTCAAATCAACGCAAAATGTGCATGTCTTTATGGAGTTGGCTCTCATCTTCTGTAGCTCATGATTTCGAACTTGAGTGTTAGTGTTTGTTGTGGCTTGGATTTCACTATTATAGCATTCTGTCAAATTATCCTTTGTGTGAAAAACTTGATCATAAAGCAAGGGGAAAGCAAATGATGTACTTTTTGAAAAGTTGTAAGATTTCAAAATCTTGTTTTTTGATCATGATCATTAAAAAAAACTTGAAAATTAATCTTTTAAGAATCAATTGATTAGTCATATTCTTGTCAAAATTTAACAAATCCAATTCAAAAGTTCTTGATTGGTTTCCTTTAAAATAAATCTAATGTAATCAGTTTTGAAAATTTGATACATTCTTATTTTTATGACTTTAGATCTAAAAGTTTTGGAGCAAGATAATTTTTGTGTGTGGTTTATAATCATTTTTACTGGAACAAATTTATTGTTTCAATAACTGCAATTTTTTTTCTCTGCTTCAAAGAAAAGTAAAATGATATTTTTCTCAATTTCGAGTCACTTATATTTTAAACTTTCCTTATTTGACAGGGAAATTTTAAATTGAGTTTTAAAATCTACATTTTGAAAATTGTTGTTTATTTACCATATTAGTCATTTATTTCCTGTTTTATTTGTCATTTATATTATTTTGAAGTTATGATAATTTTTAAAAAATGAATTAAACAAAGTAATATAAATATATATCAAATTGTTTGGGAATTGTCTAAAAAATACTGTAAGATAATATCAAAATATTAGCATTTTATTAGCAGATTTATTATGGATTTCTTATTTATAAATATCCAATTAATGAATTTAAATTTTTGATATTCACAAATAAATTGCTGTGAACATTAAAGATTATTATTTTAAATTTTATTAAAATAGCAGTTAAATTATAATTTTTTGTATTTTAATTGTATATTTCATTGATTTATACTATTTTATTTTTGTACATTTTATTTTTTTATGATAATGATCATATTAAATTTTATGTTTAGGTGATGAATTCCTTGTCTCATATACGAATGCATTGTTTCACTCATACAGACCTTAAACCTTTCTCCTGTCCAAAATGTCCTTATCGCAGCAATGTTAAAGCTAGCTTATACACTCATATGAGAACTCATACTGGAAACTTCTTCCATTGTTCACAATGTGAGTTTAAGAGTACAAAGAGAAGTCATTTATTAGATCATGAGGTATGTGTTTTTTTTTTATTTGATTATCTCCATAGCAAAATTATTTTGGTATTGTCTTATTTACTTTATTTTTATTTCTTTCAGCAAACACATTCATCTATTCCTGAAATCTGCAAACTGTGTAAGAATTCATATAAAACTTTGAAATCTTTAGTTTTTCATGTGAAAAGATATCACAATAATTCTAATGGGAAAAAATATATTAAATCTCTTACTTCAAAGGTATCAGAAAAATTCAAAGTTGTGTGCAGTATTTGTGAAAGAAAATTTTCATCACACAGAAGTCTTGAAGTGCATAAACAGCATTATCATCAACCAAAAACTTCACCTTCAAAACAATTAATTGGTCAAGAACTCAATACGGATACTAACAACAAAATAACTAATAATAATCCCAGAAATAACTCTGAAAGTTCCTATTGTCAGAATTTGTCCACTCCTCTTTTAGATTTGAGAGTTAGAATTGAACCACTTGATGACCAACTAATTAATTTTCATCGAGCTAATGTCAAACAAAACATGTGTGATGAAGCTTTTGCTTCAAAAACTGATCTTGAGAATAATCAACAGCAAACTCAGACAGAAATTATGACTACAGATCAGTTAGAAAATCAAATTACAGATGATAAAATATCTGGAACTGAGTTTGATGATATCAATCTGATAGAATCTCAACTAGGATCTTCATCTTTGCAAGAGTGCAGTGTTAGACTTCAGCCACTTGATGACCAGCTTGTGGAAATGCTATTACGCAACTTTTTACAACAAAAAGACCCTCAGTCAGACTCTCTGTTTGATAATGTGTTTGAATCATCGTCTTCAAATCTATTATCTTCAAATGATATTTTGAATAATGATTTGTCACCAGAATCAACTCCAGAAAAACTATTGCCTGTAAATAATGTCGATCAATTTAATGTGCCAAATTCCTCCATACTTGAAGAATGTTCAAAAAATCTTAACTTAAGATTACTGGATGAATGCTTAGGGAAACCAGATTTTACCAATGAAATTATGCCTGAATCTAACCTACAACCATCTAAAGCTGATTTATCTATCGAAAACCATCAGCCCGCTTCATCCTATGACTTATCTCAAATGGGATTAAATTTTGCTAATGATGAACTCTTACCAGTCAATATATCTGAAGACTCCCAAGTGTTAGCCAAGCAATTATTACAACTGGAAACTGAACCTAAATCTGAAGAGATAAAATTGTTTGAAAAGTGTCAAAGAGCTCCAGCATATGTTTGTTGTGTTTGTTCTAGTATATTTATATGTCCTTCTACACTTAAAGTTCATTTGAAAGAGCATGTAAATAGGAGCAACAATAAATTGTTAAGTCAGCAAATTGGGGAATTTGACTGTGGAAGATTACCTGATGGAGAAACAGTATTAGATAACGTTTGCAGGATGTTGCAAGGTATAAACTTATATACATCAAATAACATTTGCTTGATTATGCGCTTCATATATTTTTAATCCTTTCTTAAGGAAAATTGTTTTTTACTTACTTTTTATTATGATTATTTTATTATTATGATTGACTTATATATATATATATGTATGTATGTATATATATATATGTATGTATATATATATATATACACACACACACTGGTGGAAATGCAATTAAAGTCACTCAAGAATTAACTTATTTTTCATATAAATGCCTGTGATATTTTTTGAACTAACTTTATTTGAAATAAATTTTTTGTCTTCAATCATTTTGTGCAAAAAACTTGCAAAGAAAAACTAATTTAGTGAGTATTTACATCATTTAGTTTTAAAATTCCAATAGTTTGAGTGGAAATGCAATTAAAGACATTTATTTTAAATTTAGAATTTCAGCTATCTGCCACTTAATTTTTGTTTCTAAAGTGCTAAAAAGGAGCAGTTTGTTGTCTTTGGTGGGTTAGATACTAAATATTTTAAAACATCTTGGATCAAACACTTATTATTCAAAGGTAGGTATAAAATGAGACATAACATCAGCTTTTCAATAGAAGAACGAGCAAAAATTCGAATTTTAAAGGAAGAAGGCCACTTAAATAGGTCAGTTTCAAAGAAAGTTAATCGCTCTCTAAACTTTTGTGTGCAATTTTTTAAATCTAGGTGATATATATGGGGTTAAGAGGCATCGAGATATTTGCAGTAAATTAAGTGATCGTCAAAAGCAGCAGATAATTTACAAGGAAATAAGACCTAACATAAATTTTACTAAAATTAGGAGAGATTTACGCCTATCTGTTACAACTCGAAGAATCAGACAAATAATCAGTCAATCTTAAGTTGTTAAATGGTCGATAAAACATCGCAAACCTAAGTATTCAGCATGAGAAGCCTCATTTAGAATTTGCAAAAAAAATATGGAAATTGGGACTCTGAATGGAACAATGTGGTGTTCAGTGATGAGAAAAAGTTTAATTTAGATGGATCAGATCAAAAAATGTCTTACTGACATTGCATAGGGACCAAAAAAAGAGATTAGTTAGTTACAATTTTGGTGGAGGCACAATGATGCCGTGAGGGGCTTTCTTATGCTATGGAACAACCCCCCATCTGTTGGATCCCACCTAAAATGAATTCCTCTGATTATACTGAGCTCCTAGATAACAGCCTGTTAAATTATGCCGAAGATATGGATGAAGATTCCTGGATATTTCAACAGAACAATGCAAGCATTCACAACTCTAAAGCAACAAAATGGATTTTCATGGAGTGAAACATCAAGGTTACGGACTGGCCAGCTGGAAGTTATTATCTGAACACTATTGAAAACATTTGGGGATTGATAGCATAAAAAGTTTACGAAAACAGCCACTTTGAGTCAGTAATGGACATAAAAGACAAAATTTGTGATGTATGGTCAAATTTTCCATTAAATTACCTTTAAAATCTTGTGAAATCGATGCCAAATAGAATGGGTGAAGTAATTGAAACAATGGGAGTGACACTCATTATTAATTAATAAATTTTTCTGAAAAACAAGTGTCTTTAACTGCGTTTCCACTCAAAATTTCTGATTTTTTAATTAAATGATCTAAATTCTCATTATATTAAGTTTTCTTTGCAATTCTTTACACTAAATAATTGAAAACTAAAAATGGGATTCAAATAAAGGGAATTGAAAAAAATATGTACTTTTATATGAAAAATAAGTGAATTTGTGAGTGTCTTTAGTTGCATTTCCACCAGTGTGTGTGTGTGTATATATAGTTGTTTGTGTGTTTCCTGATCTATTTTTATAATTTTTAATACTAAATAACTAAATGGTTATAATATCAATAAAACAATGCAAGGCAACAAATTTCTCGTTCTATTTGTACTCAAATAAAATCAAATAGATATATTTGTATTTCAAAATTTATTACTAAATAATTCTAAAAGGAAGTTTTCATATGACCAAAAAAATTTTATTTTTAAATTGATGAAAAAAAAATGTGCAGGTTTTGATAACATTTACATTTTTCAAAATTTTTTTATAATTTAATATAGATTTTATTAATAACATAGGTTTAAATTGTGTGTGTGTATTTGTTTCAAAATTTCTTATTTAAAATTTAATTGAGAAGGCTATTTTATGCAAAAATGCTTCTTGCTTTAAAAATAAAATTATGTAACATTTTTTTATAGATGTATTTAAATTTAATAAATGTTTTAAATATTTTATTGCCTTTATTATGCCTACAGTTTTTTAATTTTTTCTAGCGCCTACAGGTGCTGATACAGAAAAAGAACTGGAAGAGCTTTACACTTCCTCATTGGACAGAATATGGTATTTACCTAATGTGAGTGTATTGTTGCAAAAAGACCCAACGTTGTTTGATTCTGTTCTTGAGGATATTTCAAGTTTTCCAATTAATGATAAATTCGATGAATCTGCAGATTTACAGTTAGAGAATGACATTTTTTAATCACTTGTTAAATCTTTAGGGAAAAAAAGTAAGTTAGACATATTTCTTCCTATTATACATAGCATTTTTCTCACTGTATGCTTACATTTTTTTGTTATCTGTTGTGTCTTGTTTGATAGATTTGTGATAATTGTGAATATTTTTCAAAAATTATTTATTATAAAATAAAATTTATGCTTATTTATTATTATTAATAATTTAATTGATTCTGCAGGTAAATATTCACATTGTTATACAGTCTTTTTTATATTGAAAAATAGTAAAATATTTTGATGGATATTATTAAATGTGTTTCAAATGTTAAAATTATTTTTAGTGATTAATATAATAATAATTCCTTAAAAAATATTAATATTTGAAATTTTGCTTTTTCCTTCATATATTTTTGACACTGAGATTAATTCTGTAAAAATATTTAAAATAACAGAGGCATAAATGTTAATGAATATCTAACATTGAATTCATCAAATATAAGAAACATGTTGGAAAATAATATAAGTCTTTATTGTTAGTTAGCTTAGAATAAAATTTGTTTCATTCTTCTAATTTTTGTAAATTATACTTAAGATATATATTTCAACATAAATTTTTACATTTGCTAGCTTAGTAGGTCAAGCTGGCAGCCGAATGGTTAATGATCTTGCCATTTGTTCTACAGTTTCTAAGTTTGAATCTCACCTTTGGCATGGATGTTTGTAATGGTTCAGGAATCCTCTTTAAACTTTTGGCCTCAGTTTAATTAGTCCTCATAAGAAAAAAAGGGGGAGAGCATTCAACTACAAAAAAACCAATTAGTGACTCAATAGATTCAAATAAATCTTTTAGCTTTTACTTATGATCATTCTTTTTTTCATCATTAAATTATGCTTTACATTTTCTTTTTCAAACACTATTAAATCATAAACAGTTTTATTATTTTTTTCATATTTCTTCTAAAGTTAGTGATAATTAGTTAGTTAATTAATACATGATGTTTCCTTTAAAATTAGCATCTTAAATTATTGCCTATACTGAGATTCATAAGTTTCTGCAAGTATTTGCTTGTGATTTACATCATAATTCCTAAGAGAATTTGTAATTGGTTGTTATTGCAGTTCTCTTCTTCCTATTTTATATTTATTTCTATATAATTAGAACACTGTATAAACATATTAGTGAAACAAAGTTTAAATTAATTTTTCTTCTCTGATATGTATTACCTTATTGCGGTTAGTTCATCATTTTGTGTGACTTTTTCTATGTTTTCCTATGTTTGTTATTAAGAATTTATACAAAGCAACAATTACTATGTTTGTAATCTTTAACCAGTGTTATCACTAGTGTTGTCAGGTTCCAGCCAAAATAGCCTTCAAATGCCCAAGATAATTATAAAACTAAAATTAAATAAAACCAACTGGGCCCAATAATACTCATAAAAACCAGACCACACTAAAAATTATTCTGTAGACATGTATGAAATTAAGTGTTGAAGAAATTACAGTACCTATAAGAAAAAGTTTCGAATCCATTTCAAATACTTATTTGTAGGTACATATAATTTATGTATGGTTCTTTGTTTCTAAATATATTGTTATTTTTTGATTCCTCAAACTTTATTTAGCAAAGTACACTTATACTTTACTCACAATTGCCTATACTGAGATAAAATAAATATAAAGCTAATAATTTAAATTGAAAATATTTGGAAGTAAGCATAACATTGATAAGTTGAAATCGTTTGAAATCATCGTTGGCTTTATTTTATAAAAAATAATTCATACATACATTTGGCTTCTGTTGCTTGAATATTGGGAAACTGTGCTTGCTACAGAAGCCAAACTGGCAGCCAAATGATTATTGCTCTGACCTTCGGTTTAACAATTCATGTGTTCCAATTCCACCCACCCTGGACTTTGTTGTAATGGTTCAGAATCCATTTTAAGTATGTTTCAGTCTAATTAGCCCTTGTGGGTAGAAAATGACCATTGATTGACAAATAAAACAAACCAAACCAAATCATGCAGAGAAAGTAGGAAATTTTTTCAAGAAAATTTGAATGTGCAGTTTATTTTTATCAGTATCAAACTTTCACATCAGTTTAATCGTTTTTCAAAAGTTTTATTCCTTGCAAAAACTTCATGCTTTTTTTCCTTCTGTTTGCTTTCAGTGTTAAACTTCACTTTTTAAAAAACAATTTTGTGATATCAGTCTGCTGCATTTGTTGCTAAAAATATTCAGAAATATTTCTTTCAAAAGTGATCATTGATAATAATGTATACAAAAACTTACAGCCAGTGCATATGCAACATACTAAGCACTGCAATCATTCTTCCATCTGATAGATTGCAGAATGATTGGAGAGCCTTCTATAATTAATTTTTTGATATTGTGATTTTCCTACTCAGAGTGCTTACTAATTTAAATGATACTTCCTGAATTGATAGGCTCTGGTTATGGTATATTCTCAATGGTTTCTGTTTCTTAATTTTGAGGCAATGATAGCATATCCACTGGTGCCGCCCCTGTTTAAGTTACCATCAGTTTTCTGCCTACTAATGAAATGATAATTGCCAAGTACTTAGAAAAATAGGTGAATAAATAAATTTTTAATATAATATTATAAAAAATAATAAATTAGAAAATAGTGTCCCTTTATTGAAAATCTTTACTTTTATTAAACATGTAAGTATTGAAAATAAAAGTTTTTGAGAAAATAAGTTTTGCCTTACATTAATGTTATGTCTTAAAATAATTAAATTTGACAGAAAAAAAAGTTATATTCATGTCTTTTAAAAAAGAGAAAGCAACAAAATAATTTAATTAATTTTCTCTCTTCATGGAAGAAACAAAGACAGTTAAGCCAAACATTAACTGCCATCATTAATTCAGAAGCTTTGAGAAGCTTTTGTCTGAAAAATAATAGGCTTTATCTTAAATTGTGATGTCTATATTCATTTCTGTTACTCCCCTCCCCCTTTTTTAAAATAGCAACATTGAGAAATTATGATTGAATAAAGTTAATGAACTGCATATAATTCATTAGGTAACTGATTTGTCCTATATTGCATTTGAAGTTAATCTCATATTAATAATATATTATTTACTATTTAATTTTTTTTTTTATTTTGACTTTTAATGACATTTTTTCCTTTTTCAGGTAGCCATTGAAATGTACAAAAAAATGCATTTGTACTGCATTTATTTTGATTTGATCTTGAGTTTACACTGAATATTGTTATTTATGAAAATTGTTTTATGTAAAATAAATTTGCAACTAACACCAATTGCACTATATTTTATATTATCAATTTTATTTCTTTTCAATATTAATTTAAATTATTATGCTGGTTTAAAGTTTAAAAATTTCTCATACATATGTTATTGTAATAATGTTAATAATAATTGTAAGGAGACTTAAATCTATGTGTCTCCCTCTAAATTATAAGCACCTATATTTGTTTGGCATGGCTAAAATGTTGAACAACTTTTAAATATAAAAATATTTTTACAACTTTTTTGGTGAATAATCTCTATTTTTATTTGGTTCAAGGCAGAATTAGAATCGCCTTTGCTTTTTTTTCAGATGAGGTAAAGAATTTATTTAACTTAAACTAAAGAAAATTAAAATTTTTGATAGGAACAAAATTTTCATGATAAATCTTGAATAATAAAAAAAATCTGTAACCCTTTGTTGATATCAATTTGAAATCTTTGAAAACTGGAATGCAGAAATTACAAAATTGCTAAAGAATCACTCATCAGAAATTGTCTTATTGTATCGTTGCTTACATTGTTTCAAAACCTAGTTTCTATTAAAAATTTTCATGTGGATTCAAATATAAAGATGAAACTAAAATTTTACAAAAATTATTTATAACAAATTACATAAATTATTGATATTATTCTAACTCAATTTACGTTAATACGTTTATATGTCTAATTGAGATATACTCCCATGGCATAAGATCATTTACGCAGATCAACATAATTTGTGTAAATTTGCAGATATGCTAATTAGTGTTTTTAAATTCAAAAATAAAAAAAATATATTTTCCTACTTCAAAATAACTGCAGGTGATGTTTATAAAATTTTTATAATTCTCAATAAGCTGCCTCTCTCACCCTTCTCGTTTTTTGTCTGATTGTTACTGTTGCTTATTACTTCCGAGGAGGCAATTTAAGGAATTGTTCTCTCTTGAATATCAAACTTATCTTTGAACTTCTTGTAGTCTTTATGTTTGTTTCTTTCATTTTCTGTAACAAATAGCCAGCCTTATATAAGACAATTTAATATGTACTCAAAAATTGTCAGATCATAAAGGGTTGCCTTTGGATAGTGAGCATTGAACTTCTTATAATCACAACTTAAAAACGTAACCATTGCTTGCTTTCCTAGCTTAATGGTAAGGACTGTATTCTTCCGAACATAGGTCCAAGGCTAGATCCCAATAATTGTTATATAACAGGAGGAAGATGGTACCCTTCTGCCTTTTGAATACATGTGTGTGTATTGTGAGAGTGTTTACTTAGTAGTTTTTTTGGGTTTTTCTCTTCTGACACATGAACACAACCCACTGTCTATGGAAAATCTGCCTTGGAGACATTTTTCTCAATAAATATTAAAATACCTTACACCAAACTATTGTTTTGGGGCTGTCTACTGTATGGTATCGAATTGCCAACAAAAATAGTTATGCCAATAAGTTTAAAAGTTAAAAATGAAACATTTTGGTGCCATGTAGTGCACAGCATGATGGCCTAAATCTATTATATTGTGTTTGGTATCCATCATTTAAATTGACTTCTAGAAGACTTTCCAAAAATTATGGATCATATCTGCACGTCAGAAAACCAAACTAGTAAACTCCCATTTGACAGAAATGTAGGACAGTGCTTTTGTTCCAAAAAGCACTGTCTTACCTCTGTTCTACAGTACTGGGAAAGCCCAACTCAGAACTACGTACTCAGGGCATAACTTAACGTAGCAGTACAAACTATATCATAAGATTACATAGCAGTGTATTTTAAGGGTAACAGGTTTGAAATACTCGCCCATCACCAAACGCCTCATAATTTTAAACCATAATCAAGTGACGCAGTCACATCTGAACTAGCCCCCTCCTCTTCATATCTATGCCACACTGGAGAAAGGACTTTGAATGTCACAGACGATCGTAAACGTCCCCAACTCACGGAACTCCTGCAGCAACCAAGTGAGGGAGAATATTGGCACCCTCTTTATCACTGTCTGTGGCAAATGGTGCTTCAATTTGCTGATCATGAAAAGGAAGCAGTGTGGAGCTATTGAGCCACTGGAGTTCCAGGGCTCGGTTCATAGCCCTGGAACTAGTAAAACAAACCATAATGAGACATATATAAAAAAGGCATGTAGAATTTAGACTGTGTAACTGGAATGTATTTAGGAACAAAAAAGTTGACTATCGTCAAGCGGCTTATGTTTAGACAAGATGCCTTTAAATATATTAAGATAGATTTATTAAAGTCTAATTCAAAATCAAGAAATGGTAGAATATCCAGAATAATCTATTTAATTAAAATTGCTTGTCTGATTTATAAATGAATAACTAAGCTTCAATTTTATTACGTCATTTGAATACATACTAAAAGTATCAATCAAATAATCCGAATATTCTCATTTTGATCAAAATAATTTGCGTTCTTTTTTCTTTATAAATTTCTATTGTTTTTAAATTTATTATTACTTAATATTTCTCTCAATGACAGAAGGTAACACATTATTCAAGCATATAAAGTCAAAAAACTTAAAATAGCATTTCCTAAACATTTTCATTCAATGAAACTTCGAATTCGATTTAATATAAAAGCCCTTGTTGCAATTTCACGAGCCTAAATTTTTTAATAGTAATGACAAAGTTTTGTAAGCTTATTTAATATAAATAGGTTGTAATTTAAATTTTGCGACAATGTTAGTTATATTCAAAAACTACCAAGTTGTAGTTTCCAATTGAAAACGTGTATTTTCGAAGAAAAATTGCGATTTGGTAAAATATAGATATTTGCTATTATTTAATAATTAAAGTTTTTTTATCTTGTTTCTTTTCAAAAATACTGTTTTGCATTTTAAACCATGTAATGAGGGTTTTTGTATAGATCAAATAAAAATATATTGCAAAATATC
Organism: Latrodectus elegans; assembly: GCA_030067965.1. Classification (NCBI taxonomy): domain Eukaryota; kingdom Metazoa; phylum Arthropoda; class Arachnida; order Araneae; family Theridiidae; genus Latrodectus; species Latrodectus elegans. The sequence continues at coordinate 2,794,364 of CM057815.1, forward strand.
TTGAAATGAATGGAATTTCGGAATACATCGTTGGACTGCAATTCCTAATGATGTGCTCAAAATTTTTGCTTATATTTTAAACTAGCCAGATACAAATATGTCGATATAAGTTTCATTCCATTCCTTGTGTTCTGAATTCAATTTCGTTACAGAATTTGAAGGGCGAAGATAATAAGAATTCAATATCGAGCTAACTATTGTATTGCAATTTAATTTTTAGTGACTCTCTGTAATACAGTTTCCAAAATGGATTAAATTAAAAGTATACTTTAGCTTTTTTATGAAACCATGCTAGTAACTTAGTGGATAGCTATAGCCTATATGCACTTACTTATTAGTTGAAATAAATAATATTGTCACATAGATAATATTATCACTCGTATGATTTTCTTAAGAGACTGGCGAACAACGATTTAACGGAAATTGAGCATTATCTCAATTTACATACAATTACCAAACATTCTCGATTGCTATTCCTGAATATTCGAACCTAGGAATTTTCTATAAATAGAATTGAAATTGAACATAAAAACAATCTAAATAAAATAAAGAATTTAGGAGACATAGGAAATGATGCAATGAAACGAATTTTCTCTGATGGCTCAAAGCTTTATCTCTGCGCAAAAACAGCCGTCATTAGTAGTTAACAGTTTCGCTAAAATTTAATCTATAATACGATGTTTTACAATATTTAATGGAGTAAATCTCCCTTGTGGTTGCTTAAACTTCTGTATCCACCATAAAATACACTTATTTTTTATATGTTATGCATATATATATATATAAATAACTACCACACCAATTTGTCTGCTTTTCTATTGTGGGAACAAAATAGTTCCATTCTCGATAGGTAGAACCAGAGAACAGGATCCACTTTTTCTTGAATGCTCTGCGAAATAACATTGAGGTACTATAGTTACCGTGAAAGACCGAGATTGGCGAATGTCGACACACCAAATACGTGTGAAAGATCGACTATTTCATTTCATTCTTGTACATTTGCTATCATCACCGGAGCATGTCGATAATCACTGATATACTCTGGTGGATGTCGAAGAGAAAAGCTGAGATCAACAAAGCGACTGGCTGACTTCTGTCAAATCCTGCTGAGAGTCAAACAGTTCTGTCAGTCTTATCAAGGTTTGATAGTGCGAGTAAAGTTTTCATAATGTTTTTCCGATACCCTAATTTATATTGAATAGATACTGTAGTATCGTGATCTTTTCCTTGAAAAGTTAAATGCATCAATTGCGGATAAATGAGATGATTGTTTTAATTTTTTCAAAAAAAGTGCCATAAATACTTTATGAAGTAATTTCTACTAAAACTAAGTGCAACATACATTTGAATTACAGACGATTAAAGCGCTTTGACGCTTTAAAAATTGATGAAGAGAAGTTAATTGTACCATTAAAACAGGAGAAATGAATGTCCAGTATTATATATTACCAATGAAGAATTGCTCTGTATACTTTATTAAACTCACACCAGAATAGGCCACGGAGGAAAAACACGTATGCTAAAAGAGTTGCAAGTTAAATATGAAAATATTACTGGAAATGAAGAGGCCGACCAATTTACCAAGGAAGGAAGAAAACTCAATAAAGGAAATACCTTCAAAGTCACGCTTGACGATGTGGATGGAATTGCGAGATACCGTCTGAGAGAAAACACCAGTAAAAAAGACTCACAAATGTGTGAAATAAACGCAGAGACTTTACTATAACTACCATTCACCTTAGAAGCGGTCACTATAGAGATATGGAAATCCAGACAGATGGCAACAGAACCTACCGTCTCTGCATTAATTCCAATAATATTCCACAAACACCAAGACAAATTTTTGACTGCTCTGCCATTTTAAGATCTCTGACTCAGCTCGGGGAATTCCCCCTGCTCGATATAGAAAGGAGTCTGTATTCCAAAAACATTAAGCAGATGGCCAACTGTATTCCACACACTCATGATCATATTTAGTTTTCCCCATTGGCATGATACCAACCAATATTACATACAAAGTTGTTCTTAAATTTATGTAAATGACATCAAATAAAACCCATTTAAGAAAGATATTTTTATGCAACAATGGTCCGTTCTGAGCTAAACGAAAGATGTCAAGTTGAGCTGAGAGATCTGCAGTCAAACAGATGTTGAATATAAGTTGATAATGGTGTATCAAGGTCATTCATTTAAGTCTGTCCTTTGAAAACTAAAAGAGCTGAAGAAGTAGTATATCACATTCTTCCAATATTTTTAACATTTGGTGCTCCAATAATACTGCAATCAGAAAACGGCAGAGAATTCAGTAATCAAGTCACATCTAAATGCGCTATGCAAAAAGATGTTAAGATAGTTCATATAAAGCCTCGTCATAATCAAACACAAGGCTCATTTAAAAGGACCAATCATATACAGAATATACTAACTACATGGATGAACAATGACGAGACAAATAAATAGTTAGATGGCTTATCCTTTGTACAATTTGCCAAGAATACTATACATCAAAAAAAGGATTATGCCAAAAGTGCTTATAAAATCATATTTTCAATTATCGTCGACATGTTCAACATTCACCATTAATACATGATGAATGTCGACATTTGCCAGTGTATGTCAGAAATAAAGGTGTTTAGCAAATATTTCGGATATACACCAAGTGACTATGCATTCACTGATGAAAGTCGACAGTCACCAGATTTCAGTCTTTCACTGTATAACACTATCTTAAATAACACCACTTAACTATACATAACACCTCTTAACTTCATATTCAAATGGACAACTCTTGTTGTTATAGCAACATCCACTCACCAAACTTCAATAAGGGAGCTTCTCTTGTAGGCAGATAGCAAGTCCCAATCGAATGGGCCCTCATGAGCCATAATTAATCGTTGACTTATAAATAAATCAACAAAATTTGATTTAAAAAAAATTATTAATACAGTACTACTAAGTTTTGTGAAAAAAAACATTAATTTATGAAATATAGCAATTATATAAATTGATTTTAAACTTTGAGTGGAGCTGTAGTCTGCTGGGAAAGTGTTCTGTTCTTCTATTCGAAACACAGTGAATTCAATCGGGTAAAGGAGACTTATACATCTCTAACCTTCATCAGGTATAATGTTATTTTGTTGATGAGATGAGAAAATTTTAAGATTTTCACACATACACACACAATTCACTAGTTGACTTTTTCTGCTAATCATGTCTCAAAAGGATAAGCGAGGCCTGCAGATAACAGCTTCCTTACACGAAAATAGAAAAATGTAACTAAGCAAATAATGCAATATAAATCCTGTGTAACCTGCTGTTTCGATTAAAATTGGCTAATTAAGAGGGGCTAGAGTGAGAGAGACCCTTTTCTATTCATTAAAGTAGTGCTTGTATTTTAAGGTAGCCTGAGCGAATAGGTTGTGTTTATTCTTACAGCTATTCTCCTCGCTTGAAATAAATTGAAGCATTCCAATCACCGTAAAATAAAGTTTAAGGAGGTCTCATCTTCGACTGTGAGCTACAATACTCCCTTTTACATAGACGGTAATACCTTTGAAAATGTATGTGAGTTCAAATACCTCGGAGCAATTATTAATAATAAAAACCAGCTGGAAACAGAATTAAATCAGCCAATAAATGCTTTTTTGGGGCTGTAAAAGCAACTAAGATCTGAACTTATCAGCAGAATAGCAAAACTGAGAATTTACAATTCACTCATACTCCCCGTGCTGCTATATGCTAGCGAAACATGGACATTAAATGTTGATATACAGCGAACTCTGGACACCTTTGAAAGGAAGGTATGAAGAACTATCTATGGGCCTGTACAGGAACAGTGTTGCTGGCGGACCAGATATAATTTTGAATTGTATAGGCTGTATAACTAGCCCCAAATTACCCGGGTTATCAAAGGCAATAGGCTAAGATGGCTTGGCCATGTCTGGAGAAGCCAGGAAAACAACCCCACTAGAATATAAACGTTTAAGAACTCCAAAGGATTCCGTGTCCGAGGAAGACTACCAACAAGAAGGCACGTTTTGACACTGAAAATGATCTCAAGATACTGAAAGTTGGGAACTGGCAAAGTGTCGCTTTGGACAGACTGAGCTGGAAAAATCGTGCTGTAGAGGCAGCTAAGGCATGTGATAAGTTGTTACGCTATTAAAGAAGAAGATTCCAATCACCGAGATTAAAACAAACTGTTATTAAATTAATGATGGAAACAAACTTGTTTAAGAAATTGCATTAGATTAACTTCAAGTTGAGATTTGTGGCTAGTCTTTTAAAATAATTACAATTTCTAAGAGTGAGAATGATGAGTATTTTCATTTGTGGTGTTCTTGATAAACATAAGCGTTACCAGAAGAACATGGTACAAGAGGGACAAGAAACTGGTGGATGGTACAAGGTCCATCGTCTGTTATCCATACAGCAGGTCGCATTGACAACCAACATTACATTTCTGTTTTATTTAAGAGCGTATCCCCGAATCATAAATAAAGTCACCTTTCTGTATAATTATGTTGGAATGCATTAGCAACAGATCAAGTAAAAATTAAATATTATTGGCCATATAAACTCTTATAGAAGAAAAACGATTATACAATTCAATTCGAAAATTGAAATCACTGGATTGGTTAATTTTCAATAATTCTTTTGTGCAATTTTCAACAAATTTTTAATACATAGCAAGCATTCTAATAAAAAAATAATCAACTTTCAATATATTTTATGACGCACAAGTCAATTGCTTGGCAAATATTGCGATGGGGTAGAGAATGCCCTGTATACTGAAGTTATTTTCCGAAAAAATAAAATAATTTATGCAGGTGCTCAAATTATATTTAAAATTTGAAATAATGGGATACTTAAACAGATATATAAACGATATAATTCTTTTGTTTCTCCTTTAAATAAGATCTTATATGTCAGCTTTTTTAATATCTGTAACCATAGAAACTGAATTTGAAACTTAATGTACACTGTTTTTAATGTCGTGTTCTCAGAAATCCTGAAAATAAACGATTTAAATATGACACATTGTCTTTCTTTTCGCTACTTAGCAACTGGCGAAGATATATTTAATCTTACTTTTTAAGGAAATAGACTCTAAGCAAGAAAAGTTAATTGGTGGCAAACTGTTTTAAAACTATAAATGTATTTATATTTCAAAAGGTGCAAATTAAAAAACTGGTACTAAACATTTAACATACATTACTATCATTATAGTGCTTATGAATGTTTTGTAAGAAAAATACTTGTAGTCAACAATAAACAAATGATTAAAAAAAATCTCTTTTCATATAATTTAGTGAGTAATAACTACACTGTTCAAAGAAAAAAAATGATAATTTTTATTATAAATATAAGGTAAAGGATAAAGTACCGTTTTGAATGAAGTGAGAATAAATTTGTAAATTAGTGTATGACATGGTTGAGACACCGGGTAATCAAAAGTAAGAATATCAGTCTTTACAAAAGCAGGCCCAACGCATACATTCATCAATATTTAACTCATACAGTAGCGAAGAGAAATGGACGTGTCGAAGGAGCTCGTTTGGTGTTGTTTGCTTCACGACTTCAAACTGGGCTTATCAGGTACTGAAACAAATTGCTGAATATGTCAAGCGCTTGGGGATAGGGCTATGAATGAGCGTAAATCAAGGTATTGGTTTCACAAATTCAGGTTGGGAGATTTGTTCCTCTGTGTAAATAAAATTAGTGTCTGGTGAACTAGTCGTCAAGTGGTTCATTATGATCTGTTACCAACGGGCAAAATGTTCACTGTGTACCTGTACTCACAACTGGAATGTGTGTAACAGAAAGAGTACCTGTTAATCGCTAGAATGTACTGTTATTGGCCGATAATATGAGGCGGCATGTCAAGAGGGTGGCCAATAATATCATACAGGGACTTGGTTGGGAGACTTTCTGCCATCTTTCGTATTAACCTGACCTTGCACCGTCAGATTACCATCGCTTCCATTCCCTGAAAAATCATCTTTAGTGAAAATATTTAACCAATAAAGTAGACTTACGCCAAGCACTCACGGATTTTACCGCAAAATCCCCGAATTTTACCGCAAGGGAATTGCACAAGTGGAGGCTCATTGGCGAAAGATGCTAGATGCCGATGGTGATTACTTCGAGGGATAACAATTGGCAACATTTTCTGTAGATCATGTTCTGTAGAGACATTAAAACCGCAAAAACTTTCTTGTATTTAAAAGTATGTACACGCACACATTTTTTAATGTTGTTAATAGAAGTTATTTATTTCTTAGCTTCATAATGTTGAAGAAATTTTCCAATACCAACACCGCTTTGATTCTGTTGGAATATTATCTATATATAGTTTTGTTCTTTCTCCTTCAGATAATGTGAAAGAGAACATACTGCTTTCAAATGCTCGATATTATCAAGCAAGGAATTTTCTCAGAGCAAATCTCGAAATCGTAATTTTTTCTAACTCTATGATTTTTCGAAGATCTTCGTTATAAAATTGACGTATAGATTGGATTCTAGCTTTCCTAAACTTTAAGTTTTGATATCGTAATTTTTCCTTGATATCACATCCTATTATTTCAATCTCAATGTTTCAGCTGTCCAATGACATTTAGTCGGTACGAAAGTATAGTTCTCTCAGCTATATAGACATATAGTTCTTTTAATGCATTTTCCAAACTTTTGGCTTTAAAAATAATCGTCAAGTGGATGTAATAGTTACGCATAGGGTTACCGAAATAAAATGCTGTGTTGAATATTTTAATATTCTTTATCTTTAGGACGTAATAAAAAATCTAGATTATCACAGTAAAATACGCCAAAAAAGCCATTAAATTTGAAAATACACTAAAAGTATTATACAGCTATGCTAATGTGATTTTACCACTCATGTCATTAATATTGATTATCATTCTATCAATCAGATTTATAAATCTATCGTCTCTAGTTAGTATCAAAAAAAATAAAATAATAAAGCCAGTCTTACTTTATGTGAGTTAAAAGTTTTTCATTTCCAAATCACAGGTTTTATCTACATCATATATCGGGTTTCACTTAAATATTGATATTTATAAATACTGATATGGTGGTATAATGACAAAGCAGTTTAGGTTTAACCCTTACCTAGATAAAACTATATATTGGTTGTTATGCCTACTATTTGGTTGAAATCGGTTATTTGGTAGAGAGGATAAAATTAATAACAATGAAGGCAAAGAATCAATAAATAAAAAGAAAATTTCTTCTGAATGCAGCTTTCCTAGTTTTTTTAGCTGCTTTTAAAAAATTGAAAGAAATGATAGAATTATGTTGGCAAAATAATGATAAATATTTTTTCATTATAAAAAACAATTATCATTTTTATCGTAAAAAATGTCATTCAACTTTTTTTTCCAGATAATTTAATATTATTCCCAGAAAATGACGTTGCCTGTATATGAAATGAATAAATTATACATAATGAAAATTACATACACAAATGTGATTTGTAAACTCACATCCTCAATTGTTTATTTTTTGTTTTAACTAAATAATAAAAAAGAAATTAAAATTAAAAAATTCAGCGTTCAATAAAAACAGAAACAAATTCAGATTAATGTTTATTGAAGGATAAATATCGAAACAAAAATAAATCTTAGATATAACAAAAATATGTGTACAATGACTAAAGATTTAAAAGTTATGCAATTTACAGAATGCATCTCATGAAATAAAAATTAAATATTGCTAAAATAAATATCAAATGAGTGTAAAATATATTGCATTATTTACACTAAATTAATAAATTAAAATTTGTAAGCAATGAGCAACATAAAATAAACTACATGGATTAAAATAAATATTATAATTATACATAAGAATATATGAATAACGCCACAAAAAAGTCTAAGTAAAATAAATATTATTTGACAACAAAAGACATAAAATTTTAACTATAATTTGTGCGAAATAAATATTTATATAGTTCATATAACAAGTTAATATATACAAATTATCAGAACTTTTTTTTTAATTATAAACACATTTAATAATATTAAGTGAAAGTGATTTTTGGTTATGCATATCTTTTTATTTTCAAATTTTGTGACAAGAGTTAAAACTTTATGAATATGATACATTATAAATAACACACTAATGTTGACCTTTGGCGGCCATAATAGTCTATCGTAATTCATAAAATTTGAATCTGGGAGATTTCTATCACACATAAAGTGACATCACAAACAAACAACAAATAAATATTTGTTTTCGATATACTCTTGGCAGTTTAGGCTGACTTTAACATAAATAATTACGCAAAACATTACAGGCAGTCATTAATTTAATAAATATATAAATAGAATCCTCTATTCGCCAATTTTCTTCCGCCAGCACATTTGAATTCCGTTACCGATGAAACATAGCATTACACTCAAAACTTAAACTTACTAGTGTTATTTTCCCTTAAACAATTTTCTGTTATTATCTTTTACGAAATCGAAAAGTTTTTTGGTTACGTGTAGAATTGGGTAAACCATGGTTTGGCGATAAAATTTAATTTCTCATAACCCTGTCATTTTCAGGGCTTTTACTGCCTTAATTTTATTTAAAAATATTAATTAAATTAGTTACATAACTTATCGGAAGGAGTGATTATATTAAATCTATAATATTTTATCATAAAAACTGAAAAACAACTAATTTTATCTTAGTTTTTCTATCATATAAAGACAGTGGCCTGCCTGTTAGTCACATTTTGACGCCTACCTTGGAGTTAAAAAAATCGCCAAAAAATCAAGGGTTACCTGAATGTAAACTTTTAGCAAGTTTTACCGTGAAAAAAAATTATTCTGTATCCTTGCTGGTTGACTTAGTTTAAACGCATCGCACAGTACCTTGCTTAATTAAAAGAAAATTTTAAAAAAATTCATTTTAATCGTATTTAAGAAAAATTATTCGTGAAAAAAAAACTAAATATAATTAAATATTTTCAAATATCTTTTCCAAATTTTACGTAAATTGTAAAATATTTGGTGTTTAAATAATGCCCCTAATAATAAATTATAAATGAGATCATATTTACGAAGATTAAACATACATTCCACTGAAACAAAATAATATTATAATTTTTTATCTTAACAATATACTATAAATAAGCATAATATATAATCACCTTCATTTTCGGTTATTAGAGCAAATAACATTTACAAAAAGATATTCATACGATAAAATGTAATATTTTTCAAATACGACAAACAAAAATGGATATATTAACAAAATAGATTTTCGGAACAGCATCCAAAATAAATTCTACATTATACAAATAATTTTTAAAGTAAAAATATATAAGTTAACTAAGCACAAAAAAAACCTCAACCATTCCACAGAGCCATTTGTCCCAGCCTTTTTATTTAGATTCCTCATTTTGCCAAGTGAATATTCCTGACAAATTATTTAAATTTTAATAAATAATCATGATCAATAATTATGAGTAATTATACAAACAATATAAAGGAGGTAAAAACATTTTTCTCACATCGTGGACGATTCAGCATTCAGAAAGAGCTTGATCATCTTAGGCAGTTTCCATTGATGGTACTGCTGTATTATAAGGACCAGACTCTTCGCCAAATATTTTATATGAACCTCTTAGCAATTTTCTCTCTTTATCAGAGTGACGCGTTTTGTAAAGTTAGTTGGATACCAGCAGAGCTTACACCCTTGGCGCAAATGATTTTAATTGGCAATAATTATGGTTTGCGCCAATCTGTGTAACCCTACTTACATATGGTAAACCAAACTATTTCTGAAATTTCGTTCCGGCTTGGCGTTTTTTTTTATTTTATTTATTGAGTTTGCCGTAGAGGGTGTGGACTCTCTTAGAATTTTACTGCAAAGTTAATTTCCCCTTAATTTTTATCATGAATATAAAAATTATCGATATTTTGATGTGTATTTTTACGCCAAATAATGTTGATTTAGTGGTATTTAAATGTGATCCTTAAACCTTAAAAATACCAAATTGCCGAGAAATATAAATGCAATTTTCAGTGATTATGAGCATTACAGTTTACTTGACGAGTAGATAAAATATGCCTCCTTCCTTCATGTTTAGTAGTTCTATAAGATAGGATATGGATTCAGAAATTTTTTTGATTGGTGGGTAGTTATTTTAAATAAATTTTCTTCGATTTTACAATTATAATGATAAAAATAGAACATTTTCTTCCTCCAATTTGTTATTCTGTTTGTATTTTGTTAGTAAGATTCAAATTCATTTAAATTTACATAACTACAAAAACGTAAAGTAGTATATTTGTTTAAAAAGCCATTAATATTAGTGAAAAAAAATGTTTATAGGAATTTTTATTTCATGAAAGACCTGTATTATTTTTTTAATAAAATATAAGTGAATCAGAATCTCGTATATGTATATAAAATAGGAAAATATGTATATAATTATATCACACATATACATGTTTCCATATTTTCTATACGAATAGTCTCAAGTTTACAATTCAGCAATTCGTACATCCGACTACTACCACAAATGTAGGTTTTTTTTTTTTTTTTTTTTTTTTTTTTGTGGTTCAAAATTTATTTTAATTTGAAAGCCACGGTCAGTGTAATCCGTCATATGCAAAAAGGGACTGCAGCGTACAGTCAGATATAATATGTTTTAGATTATAAATGAACACGAAACATTTATCGCCTATTTAATTTCTGACACCTTTGAATTAGCAAGTATTTATGAAATATTAAAATTTTAATAATTCAGGAATCACTTTTTCATTAGAGAGCGTAAAATGCGCCTATAACTGCAATTTCCTTTCTCTAGCAATTAGCTTTCAGGACAAATATTTATTTCTTAGAGAATAACTCTACGGGAAACATAAGAAAAACAAGACTGAATAACTATTTATAGCTCGTTACGTACAAGTACAGTATAATCCGCATTTTTAAATTTGGTGAAATTTTTAGCGGATTTCAGAATTTTTCTGAAAACCTAGATTTTTTATTGCATTAGAAAGATATTCAATAACATTCTATTCTGGCAACCCTGGTATATACATTATTCCCGAGCAACTTATTTTGAACTATGCATTTTCAATAGATAATTCGAATAATTCCTTAAGTGTATTTGAGTGATTCTTTTTAAATCATAATATTTCAGTTTATTTACACTTTTATTGTTAATTTGATTTTTAATTACTTATATAGAAAGAACGCGTAACAGTGGTGTCATTTTGGTGGTATTTTTATCACCAACAATTCAAAAAGCCAAAAGAATTACAAGTTTCGTTTCAATACATTTGGAAAAATATGACCTTCAACTTAATTGCTCGGTAAGTGACATTGCAAATTATAAACAAAGACCATCAGTCATGTGACTGCTTGATTTGTTGGCTGTCAATTTTTTGAATTCATTAAAAGTACGATTCATTTTATTGGATAATATTCCGCTACCGAACAACTAAAACAAACTACTACCAATTAAGACGAAGACTGATATTATGTTATTGATAGATGTCATAGTCTTTAGCCAGAGTTATGATTAATCAAATTCTCACAAAACAAAGTCTACCAGAGTATAATATATGTGCTGAGTTGCCATTTCTCAAATCAGTTTCTTTATTTCGTCAAATCTAATCACTAGCAATTATGCTAAATGCTGCATTCTAAATATTCCGAGAGGATTACAACAGATCTCTATTAATAAACAAAAAATAATCACCTTATATTTTGAGCAATTTCTCGGTTGTATGTTTGCTACATTGATATCAATAAATATAACCTTTCAAATTTAAATGTAATGTAGTGAATACCTAAGCTGGCAGTGACTTCTTATTGAAGCAAGATAAGATGACATATTTAGTATGAAAAAAGAATACAGGGCTTACCATCTAGCAAAATATTAAATTATTTTTCGCAAAATTTTTATTCATTAATGTGCTTCCTTTCCTGTATTTTACTTTTAGACTATTTAAATATATTTGAATTTCAGATTTGATAAGAAATAGATTTGACATACAGTTTCTCTTTTTCGGATTTTTGTCTTCAATTAAGTTTAAACAAACAGAATTCCCATTTGGTTCTAAGTGTAATTTTACAAATGGAAAATTATAATCCTCTTAAAGGTTTAAAAGCAAAATAACTTAGAAACATTTTCGATTATTGTTAGCACCGGAATGGTTGCGCTGCAAGTCCTTACGGCGTGATGCTTTGGCGCTTGAAGAGTATATATAGTTTTGATTGTGCCTTTTCATCTGAGATCTTGAGTTTTGCTTCTTGAGTGAAAGATTCTTGGCTTGTTGCGCTGGTCTTATTTCTTTAATCTGCTCTTGCAGCTGTTTCTTCAAGTCTAAAATAATAATAAAAAAAGGAGTCAACACACTCATTATGCATTTTTGTAAAGATTTTCGTAAATATCATCTATATTTTACAGAAAAAAATCCTTTCGTAAATGCCATTTATATACTTTACAGGATAAAAATACTTCGTAAATGCCATCTATACTTTACATGGAAAAAATACTTAAAAGCTAAGATTCAACAAAAATTAAAATCTTTTTTAAGTTAGCCAATGATATGAAATTAATCAATGGATAATTAAATGAAGTAACTGTGTGTTACAATATCAAATGACATAATCGCGTATACTATTAAAAACTATTTTTTTATTTTCCAATATTAGTTTTTTTTTAAAACTTTGGAAAAAGAAAGCAATATATAAAATCCCATATTACTTAATTTTTAAATATTTATATATTTACAAGTTAATAAAATAATACCCGCGTCACACACACACACAAACTAAATGATTATAATGTAACAATTATGATTCACATTTTATGGCTAAACAATGTAGAACTTTTGCTTAACCCTAAAATGAATAAAAAATTCTCAATAATTAATAAAATTCATTATAATTTTTTTAACTATGGTATCTAAAATTAATATTTAAAGGAATTTAATAAGTGAAGTTTTAGCTATGTGAACCACAAAATCAATACAAAAAAAATACGTCATGTTTTTTTTTTTTTTTTTTTTTTTTCTAATGTTCATCTGCATTTAGGATACACATTTTCAGCGCTACAAGGGGTGAACGCGATTGCATCTAATAAAGTACCCAGTGGGTGTGCCATTGTCACATCAAAAGCGAAGGGATAAGGAAATGCACACACAAACACAGAGAGAGAGAGAGAGAAGAAAAGAACAACCACTCCCGAACCAGGATTCGAACCCGGGACTCACTGCTTTGAAATTAGAGACGCTAACCACTTCGCCATCAGTCGCAGAAAATACGCACGTTATAATAGGTATAACATACAATATTGTCAAAATCTGTTTTTTAATTATATTATGAAATAACAATCTATATAGTATCAGGTAGTAAGCTTGATTTTTTTTAAGTTAACCGTTACTTCAGAAACCTAAAAAAAAATATAAATAAAATAAAATAAAAAAACTTAATCTGACCTTTAAAAAAAAAAAAAAACTAAGACTGGCAATAAATCTCATTGCAGCTTAAAGTTTAACTTTTAGAACGCCCATTGCAGTGGAAAGCTTTAATAATAAAAAAATATTTTTAAGTATTGGCACATGCGCAAAGAAATTATTTTTCAATAGGGCAGGATATATGTGTTTGTTTTTCCATATACTATACAATACATTGTATAGATCCTAACCTTCTTCTTCCAATTCAGGAAAACAATAAACAAAATGTTTTAACTCATCAATGGTTCCCAATGCATTGATAAAAACCTACAAAATTATGCCAATTTTATTGTATTTTTAGAAAAAAAGTTATTAATCTCTACATAAGAAAATCCTGATGTTTAAACAAATTTTGATACATTGATGACAATTATATCACAGTAATATAATGATTCTGGGTCATTAAGTAAGTTATTTGCAACTTTAATGGAAAAAAAGATTTAATTTAGCACATTGTGTGTCTACCACGAAAATAACTCCCGCCAATTCGCCTGTGCTTGTCTGTTGCCATGGAAACAAGATATGTTCTATTTTCGACAGGAAGAACTAGAAGAAACCACAAAATTCGGCTTTCTGAACACCTTGAGAAAAGCATGACATAATCTAATTATTACAAATTCGTAACATTCTTAAGTTTTTTTTTTTTTTTTTTTTTTTTAAACGGGTAGCTGTAGTTGCTATAGCAACTACCACTAGTCAGATTAGTTAACGGGAACTAATGCATCCCAATCAGACAGATAATATACACTACTGCTTAGAAATAAATTTGAATAGATTCTAAAGAGGAAAATGTGTGTGTATGCAATAAATATAATAACAATATTATACCTTTGCTCAATACTACTGTTTATAGGTTACATATATAACAAAACAGAACTTATATATAATGATTATGTACGAATGCTCCATCGTTTGATGGATATATAATTTTTTTAAGATGCATATTCTAATGTTAGCTAATTTGAAAAAGCTATTAAAATTACAATATGCATGCTATTAGTACCTGCTTTATTAATCACAGATGAAGATGGACGATGGTTAATGTAGGTGGGCATTTGTATGTGTCTAGCACGTCGAATGTCACCCATTAATTCTGACAAAATCGTGGGATTTACTCTGTTAGGAAAAGCAAGGATAGTAGCAATGCCGGGTTTGGAGTGAGGACTGACGGTAATAGGAATTTTTTGAGGAAAACGACGGTCTTCAGGCCATATGGACTGGATGTACTCGTAACTTAGTTGCTTTTTCAATTCTGGGCATTTGTCACCCAAGGGCTTCACCATTTCCGAGGCAATCGCTTCGAGTTTTCGAGTCGACGACAGACGGATTGAACTCTGGACATTCTGTTCTGACTTAGGGCATCCCTTAGCAGGTGGAACTAACCATCTCACTCGATATTTTCTTAGATGAATATTCTTCGGACAACCGCATGATTCTAATTCTGGCAGATTGGAATGGAGCTCGTTAAGCTTGGCTAAGGGGCGTGCATTGCTGTGAAACTTGCCTTGAGGTAGTAAATTTGAATCGTCTATTTGAATCCGCTGAATTTTAGGGGGGTTATAAAGAACTACCGATGAAATTTCTTCCATTGGCGTTTTCTCTTCAAAAATCGGTTCCTGGTACTCAAGTTCCTCGTAAGACATCAACATGGGCAAACATGTTAGAATTTCATCTTCGTCAGTCTCAGACCCCGCATTGCTATCGAAACCAATGTCCTGGTCTTCCAAGACTTCCCGCTCGTCGATGTCAGATTCTCTTTCGCTGTCCAAGTCTATGTCACTCTCTTCAGGTTTATCTGGAAAAAGAGAAAAATAACACATTTGGAGTCGACTGACGTAAGCAAACATTTTTCAAAATTTTCCTATTCAATTAGCATCTTAAACTTGTTCAAAAATTTGTATTGTTAAATGAATATCAGCTAATCATGGTTGTTTATAAAGAAATAATTTTAGTACATTTTCTTGGACTGCATTGTCCTTTTTGAAATTTCTTATTACAAAATAAATTGCATTTTAGTATCATAAAAGTAACTTTATTAATTAACACTTTTATTATATATTAATTTATATTTTTCATTCTAATTTATATTTCCTCCTTAGAGGTGCGTCAGCCAGGAGGGAGTTTATAGCCTTCTACAGAGTTGATTTTTAGACCACCCTCACCTTTAATACTCTTCAAATTTTTTATTTTGAGAACCTTCAAATCTGTCCTCTGGCGTTGGTATTCCTCTTTTTCGGGCTCCAGTTGTTTAAGCGTCAAAAACCTTTTTAGCGTCAAATTTATCAAACCTGCGTTAATTATTTCCTTTTAATGCATTTTCTTATAATCACTTATTTTAGTTTTATCAATCAATCAATAGATCCTGCAACACAATATATTTTTATATAAAATTTTTTACTGATATTTAACCACATAAAAATTACATGTAGAAAAGAGCTTTCTGGAAAGATATATCGAAATGTATCATATGCCATTTATGTAATTATTCGATGTAGGAAATAATAAAATCAGCTTTGCTGAAGAAAAGAATATTTCCCAAAATGCAATGAAATTGTGACTCCATGGAAAATAATTATCTTTGATAATAAAATCCGTATTTATTTCACTTCCGAAAATAGATAAGAATAACACTAAAAAAAATACACATCTATTGAATATTAAAATATAAATGTGTAAAAATGGTGTGCGAAATTCTGATTTTATACGAATAACTCCTCCATCATATTTTGTATGGGAAAATAAAATGAGCTTCTTAATAGTAAAAAATGCTGTGCCTTAAAATATTCATAAAAAGAGAAACAGAACATCTTTTATTATGTCTACGTGGTTACATTCTTACATCTTATTTTCTACATTTTTTTTTTTTTGGTAAAGATAACAGTTAGGCGTCAAAAATATGGCCAAGTCATTCTCTTAATTAACAGATTGAAAAATTGCCATGAAAGTGATATCACGGCGAAATTCAGAAATGCAGAGATAGATTTAACATCCTTTTTATCGAAAACTATATTTAATGACAAATATAGTTTTCGATAAAAGAATGTTAAGTAATATTTCGATAAAAAAAAATTGTTCGTAGCTTATCGGTATGTTCAATATATTGTTAAGATATGTTTAAAATTTTCCGCTTTTAAAAGTGTTTAATACTATGAGATCCACTTTGATATTTATTAAATATTATATAGATTTTGCTTAAGATAAGAAAAACATAATTGACGAGACTTTAAAGAAATTAAACTGGTACTTAATGCTCATATAAAATTGAAACTGAGAACCAATTTAAAAAAAAATTTCTGATATAAATTTTTTTCTCAATAGGGTTATTATTTTGCTCAATTTTTTAAATAATATTCGCTAATGGAAATATATGTCTTAAATAGAAGATTTAAAGTTTATTTTAGTGATAAAAAATTGTCATTGAGGCCTTAAAAATATTTTTCTTAATTTACACTTCTTTATTGATAATATTTTTTGCAAGGCTAACATGGCTAATCATTTATAATTCTTTACACACTTAACTAATTTTTAAAGTGTGATAAGAAAATGAATAAGCATTAAGAATTCTTATCCCCACAACTTAAGAAAAAGGAAAATGTGATCATTCATTACTGCAGAAAACAGCAGAATTATAACAGAGAGCAGTAAAAGATCTGTATATATGTATATATATATATATATATTTTCCCCATATTATTTAATAATTGATGTTAAATTATATTCAAATGGAATTTTAAACGCAAACAACTGTTTTGAGTTCTCTGTCTCAATTATGTACTTTGAAATAGGTAATTAAAAATAAGATTTAGGATCTATATTCCAAGATGTATTGCTTCAATATTGCCTTATGATACAGATATAATCAGACTCTACATCAAATTGTTTCACAAAAGTACGAGCGTCGTAGTGCTGTTCACAGATGACGCTGCCAATTAATATCAAAACTGATTGATCTAAAATATTTCGCTTATTCTATTTTCATAGGATTTCTATTAATTTGTTTACAGTTAACACACGTTTCATAAAAAAATAAACTATGACAAATAATCCTCGAATCTTAGATTAAATTAAATTTATCAAGGAACATTAGTTATGCTTTGCAAGTGTAATTTCAACAATATTTGATGGCTTCCACACCACTTTAGATCCATACGATTCTGTAATCTGATTTTAAAACATGCTTTAAAAGTTGACGTAACTTGTCTGTGCCACTCGGTAATGAAAATCCCACTCTAGATTCATAAGAGTTTGTAACAAGTTAAGGTTTTCGTGATGATTCGAGAGTAAGTGACATACTCTCCCAAAATTGTATCGCTTTCTTTTAACTTGGCGTTTTAGAACAATTATTGATGGTAACCATTTTATGGAACCAAGTTCATGCGGTGTTGTTGAGACAATCTATTGTTATATATTAGCAGTTAACTTCATGCATTCCGACGAGAAGTCAATGTTCAAGGTATTGTAAACAGCTTTTGTAGAATTAGTCTTGCACAACGAGTAAAATAAAGGCCGCAGTCGTCTGGTTGATGAGGGGGTCGTTTTCATTATTGGAAAATACTAAATTAGAATCTCGACTTAATTAATAACCCATCTTGTTCGCTGAAAGTCTCGATTTCCTCCAACTAAAATCATAAATTAAGGTAGAGGTTAAACACTGAGGGATCATTTGCTTGGTACTTGCTTCTAAATTACGAAGACTCCCACCCCACTGAGTGAATCAAATTGGTAGAATTCATCTCTGAGCTATATACATGCATATACAGTGGTGCAAGCTAGCGCAGGATAATACTTTAAGGATAACGCGTGTTTGGAATAGTCTCCCATCATCAAGGGATCCGTTATTTTGAATCACGGTCAGGTGACAAGACCACGCCTGAGCTGGCAACTTTCTCTCCACATCTACGCCACGCCAGTGGAAAGACTTCGGACGTAACAAATTAACGTGGGCATGTCGCCAATTTATTGCGCCCCATCTGCTCAGCGAGGGAGAATATGGTCACCCTCCCATTCACAGCCCGCGACAAATGATGCTGATCTTAACGGGAAGTGGCGTGAAGCTACTCAGCCACCGGAGCTCATGTGTTAGATACAAGCAAGTATGATGGTGTAACAATAACAACATAACAAACTGTAATGTCAATTCCTATTATAGGAATTTTATTTCGCCTCCAAAGAATAGAAACAACAAAAACAAGAGAAAAACCATAAAAACTATAAAATTATAAATGTTTAATTGTTCAAACTGAAAAACCAAGTAATTAAATTATATCAGAACATTTTCTAATTAAAAAAAATTAAACCATCCTTCCCGATTTAAACTAACCCTAAAGTGGGTGTTTTGTCATTTCTTTATCATTTTGCTTTTTCTTCTGTTCTATTTTCAACGTGTTCCATTTTGGAAGCAATATCCGTAAAGATTTGAAATTTTGAACACTAATTATTTAGAACAGGTAATTTTCGTGATTTTGAAAACTTTTACATACGGAAAAGTTATAAGTAAAAGATACTGCTTTATCATTGGTAAAAATTATGGAATTTTTCTCATCACTGACGACACTCAGACATTCGATGGTGAACTTCGCCTTGTTTGCTGCTGTTTGTAGAATTTGATTGGAAGGCAGGCAGCAAATTTGTCGTCAACTCGGATTGACAACGCTGTATCAATATGATGTGATGTAAATGAAACGTTTTCTGACGTTATGAATATTTTAAGTCAATGAGAATCGTAATATAGTGGCGTACTCAGGATCTCAACTGTGACGAAAGAAACAACCAATTTATGGTTAATAATAAATGACTGAGACCAAAATAGTTTAGGCAACCCTAGAAAACTCCATTAAGACTAAAGTTGATATTTACTGTCCTAGAAAATTTAAAAAATTGTAGCAAGGAAATTAACGAAATGATCTAATTGTTTTTAAAAGATAGTTTTCCTTTCTCTTCAAAATAACATATTATTGCTAACAGTGATATAGCACAATAATAAATTACTGTCAAAAGCTTACAATAATTACGCATGCGTGGTCATTTATTCAACTTACTGGGCATGTTAACTACAAGCCAATCGTTGACCTCCCTCGTTTCGCACTCCATTGCCTCCTGGGTTGAATCATTGAGAATCCCACCCAAAAGGTAACCAGCCAATGCCCTCAACATGATGAACAGTTGTGATGGAACTTCTCGGCAATTGAAAGGTAAAACTTCGCTCTAAAATATCTCTTCAATTGACTTTCTCTTGTTGCAGATCTGAAATAGCAAAGAATTCTCTCGTTACTTATTATTATTTTAAAAAACACATTTTAATAGAATAATTTCTTTGATTTTAGCCGCATGTCTTTAGATTTGACATTCATAAGGCATAACAAAAGCTAAGAAAATTTTTTAGTTTCATTGATGTTTTAATAATTGAATGCACCCGATTCGCTGCGTTGTTTTTAAATCTTTATACACCAGGCAATAAATTTATAGTTGATTCCAGACTTACCATTTGGATTTAAACAACGGAAATGGGTCTTTAGATTTCAGACATTCCTCCATCTTTGGAAAGAATTTCTACTTTGTAAAAAATAGCTTACATTACATCTTTTAGTTAAATGGTATACCAAATATTTAAAAAAAGTTCTAAGCTAAATCCAGTGGCACGACAGCCCATATGTGGGCCAAGGAAACAATATCCATTGTTTTAATGACTAGCAACTGTGGAGTACGAAGCATGTCTTGGTTGGGTGGTCTGCACAACGCGAAACCCCCAGTGCTTAGTTCCAAAGCATGCTTGATGCTCAGTTTATCGATCCACTGAAGGGATGAAAGGGCTAGTCCGAGGATCGAACTTCGGACATGTGTGCCTCGGGAAAATAACAGTAATAACAGCTTTCATTGATATGATGACGACAACATGAGTGTACGTATGCGTGACGTCATTTTTTCATATATATATATAACTGAATATATAAAGTGCAATGTATGCATGTATAAAGTGCCAGATAACTAAATATAAAGTATTGAAACATCAGAAGTCTCAAAAATCACTCTGATGTATAGATACGATAATTGCAATCAAAACTTAATTTCATGTATCAAATTTATTTCTTGCTCAAATTCATGAATATATGCGAATTTGTTTTCCATTTCAATTTAGTTTTTGGCAATGGAATTTGTTCCGTTAACACTTAGAGAGGAAAAGAATATTTTTTATCACTGGAATATGCTAACGATTTTTAAATTGAATTCTTGGAAGAACTTTAATTCCGATAGCTTCACTTCTTTAGCGCCATGAGCATGCATTATTCCCTTTATTGCTGGCGTGTTCAGGAATTTTGGCAGAGAGCCAAAGGATTGCTACTTTGAGAAGTGTTCTTTATGTCCAGAATTCTTATCTTAAAGAGCAGAATTAGAAATGGTTAATCAATTAATCAATCATTTTTTTTTTGCACTTATAACTATTTTATTGATTGATTCATTTTCTTACACTTAATCGTAATTCCTATGTTATTCAATTTAAATTAAATCGTTAATTCGTTAAAAGGCAAAACTTAAAATAAAATGCCCTATTTTTTAAATTTATATAATATGATAAAATATCAATAAAATTACAAATATTATGATTTTCAAATCAATTAAATTTTTAGCATTTGGTTTCAAATATTAATTGAAAGAGCCACAACTTATTAGTTTTGAAAAAAAATAACAATATCACAATAATTATAACTTTTTAATGAAATGTATTTAAATATTTGTTAAAATGATTCATTTTTACTGATGTAGAAAATTGTTTTAAAATAATATATAAGAAATTTCTTGAAATAAGAAGAGAGAAATGGTGTTTACATTATAAAGCCATAAAATTATTACAAAATATTAATCAAAAATTAACTTGTAGAATATACAGTGTAAATCATCTAATTAACTTGTAATAGAAAAAGAAATACTTTTAAATTTAAAATTATTTTATAATGCACGTAAGAGCAATTTCTTAAAGAAAAATGGTATTGACATTGTAAAGCCATAAAATTTGCTGAAAACACATTTCCATTAATCAAAAATAAAATTGTAAAGTCAACAATATAAATTCTTTTATAAACTTGTAATCAAAAGAAATACTTTTTCAACTGTTTTCAAATTTAGAATGTATAAAGTGGAAAGGCCAAAGATTCAACATCGACAATCTTTCATAGGTATTCATATTCAACTTTATAAAAAGAGAAATTTTAAAAAAATTGTAAGCCTTTGTCGCCAACAAAACAGCGTTATGAAAATCAGAAATTAATACAGTGAATTACCCTTATAAACATAAAAGAGCCTCTTACGTAAATGAATCTTCTTTCCTATTACAAAGTTGTTGCCAAACAAATTCTGAAATGTGTCAAGTGTTCTTGCAGTTAGGATTATTTTTGGTTGCATACTAAAGTACAGTTGGAACCTCAAAGTAATTTGTATGCCCTTCCTCCATTCACCTTGCACTTCCGTTGAACAAGTTTCTGGAAAAGTACCTATAAATAGGTCTCCAAAACGGCCTTGGCCACGAAGTTCTACTTGCCTCAGCAACTCGCGTCAAACAGGTGAATTCTCAAATTAAGTCGCTTTAAATCGACTCGGAGACAGCGCGGGGACTTGAAATTCGAGAGATCTGGGTGAAAGTCAACAATTTCGCCAACATCTTTTACACGGTTCTCCAAGTAAAGCACTAGGCAAAACACGGGAAAAGCTCCATGGGTTATCTTTGGCAAACCATCAGCAATCGATTGTGAAACTTTCTGAAATACCAGGCATAATTTAAACAGAGCTGGCATCACTGATTCTCAGGCAGACGATTTTCACCTGGAATTCATGGCATCAAAATATTTATAATAGTTCAAACTCTATTTTCGATTCCTTTCAGCAAATAAATATTCCATTTATTAGGGATGTTTGCATATCTTCCATTTTTTAGGGATATTATACATCAATATTTAATATATATATATTTGCTTTATATAAGCAAATATATATATATATATATATATATATATATATATATCAAATATCGATATCTGGTATATTTTAATATTTAATAATTCAAAAAATAAAAATAATAAAGACATAAATAAATTTGGGTGTGTATTGTAGTTATTCACAGAATAACATGCGTATATATTCTTATGTGAGAATGATTCCACAGACAATTTCCTTTTCCTGTGTAAATAGGATTTTTTTTATTGTAAATATCGCTCTTTTGCGTGTTATCGCTTACAGATAATTTCCTTTTAGAATTTCAATTTTTATTTTTATCATCTGATCTAAATATTTATTTGAAGATGGATTAAAACTTACTTCTAGAGCACACAAATCACTAATATAAGCCAAAAACGGCTTGTTTTTTTCTGAAATTGGTAAAAGACAGTCCTTACAGTAAGAAAATTTCGAGCAATAGTCACCAAGAGGCTAGTATCAAAACTGTGATTGCCGACATATTTGCCAGTTCTAGGCTTGAACTCGACTATCGTCTTCATATCTCAGGGAAATGAAAAGTACACAAGCACTAGTACAGCGACAAAAACTTTTCAGTCCATCAAATCATTAATGTTATTCTTTTAATTCGAGTGTTAAGAAAAAGTAAATTTAAAAATGTATCTGACATTTTATAGGCACCCTATATAAAATATATCATAGGCAATACTAATTACTAAAGCAAATATACAAAGTGCAGCATCTGATAGTAAAGCTGAATCATAGAATAAAATTCTGCTATTCATGAAGGGTCGCAGCCTCTGTTAGTCAATAAGGCTGTCGCATCCTATTCACCTACAGTGGATTCCTTCCCACGTGGATCTCGAGGGGAAGGAGATTGCAGGCACTTTGGCCAAAGCTGGTGTGGCTGTGCCGTCGGCACTTCTCACATTTCAGGAGATTCATTCAAAGATTAAACACGAGAATTTGTATTGTTCCTCCTGAGCATCATTGACACGGTTGCGTGCTTCCCTGGCTACTGGTCTTAATAGATAAGAACAAACGGCTATTGCCCATTTCAGAAGTGGTCATCTTAGTAACTTGAAATTCGTCGTGGGTACGAAGAAATTCGAAATTTCTCCAAGTGTTTACACCCGATCGTCTACTCAGGTGTAAACACCTCATGCTCTCGGAATAACCATGATCTGATCTGCGCCATGTTGCACCATCCTGCTGAAAGTAACATAATTGTAGCTCTTTTTCCGAACGATTCTGAATTTTGTTCATCCAATGATAATACTTATTTTTTATGATGTGACTATTTTTAATAATTTTAAAATTCGTATTCTTAAAAATTTAGAATTTATAAGAAATATCAAATATTTCGAATACAAATACGATAAGAACAAATATACAAATGCAACATATTGCTTCATACATACATGCATAGATCCTCTCAACACTACCATTATAAACTGGGGTTGTTATCGAACCTACTATTTTCTAAATAGGAGAACACTTACCCCATCAGATTAATGGAAACCTTAGGGTCAGTTACATATTATTTCTTTACGTAGTTGGATAAAGTTCCATCAACCAAGAATGTTCATGCAAATTTGCCAAACTGACACCAAATTATTTCTTATTATTCCTTAGTGCACATTTAACAAAAATTACAATAAAAAGTTATTTTTAAAGTGAAAAATTGAATTTTGTTTCAAGATGAAAATACATTAATATATAATAATGATGATTCCTTTAAACTAAAAAGTATCATTAAGGTAGAATGTGTAGGCTTAGTAACTATTATGTTTATCAAAAATATTAAGGGGTCTCTTCAGTGAATTATTTCATCAGCTCTAAATATTGTAGTTGTCTTGTCTTTGGAAAAAATGGGCTAACGGATTCTGGAGGACAAGCTAATGTCAGGTTTGAAGCTTGAAGATTGTGAAGAAGGTCCTGTAGGAGTGAGCTAAGTTCGTAGAGGGCGGCAATAGTAACCCAGAAACTAAAGACATTCTCTGAATTGAGTTGTATTTGCTGGCAATTTTTACAATAAATATATGACCTGCAGTTATTTTCGAGAGATACTTTACAATGACCAATATGAAGTTCAATGAAGACGAAAGGAAATTGGAGCAGTTAAAATCCGGCATCAGTGGATTTCTGAAATGAACAAAACCGCGTTAATACCTTCAAACATGATACTGGAAGGCTTGCCCAGATTTTGAGTTTCTTTAGCAAGGGTATCGTCGCGCTCATTCTCTGATCACGTAGGGATTAACCCCACGTGATCAGAGATCCACTAGACATAAAATATTCTCTACTAAATTTTTAATTTAAAATTAAGCAATTAAAAATCTTGCAAGTTTAATTTACATTCAAAAATATTTAGAATTTTTTTTTTTTTTTTTTTTTTTTTTTAAGTAGGAATGTGCAAGTTTTTTTTATTTCAAACCATACAAGAAGTAAAATTTGAATTTCCAATTTTTTTTAAAAAAATTAATTGATGTTTGTATGATCTAAACCTTTAATATATTCGAAAATTTCAATAATTTCCTCAAATACATTCTTCTTAAATTATATTTCTTTTCCACATGAAGATACTTTATCATTATTTTGAAGAATCATATTTCGAAATTAAGCAGAGACAGCTGAAGGACGTTCACACTCATTTATCTCATTCACTATCTCACTACCAAAACAATTCTACGCAAATAAAACCGTCAAAATAATTTCCACAGATAACAAAGAAAACAGTTTGAGTTTCGATATTTAGAACGTGAGCTCACTTAAATGTTAAAAATAAACAGACAATGATGTAATAAAAATGCTCCATAATCGCATCACATCCACTTTTAAAAAACCGCAACATGAGCACGTGCAAAACACGCTCTATTTTGGTCACATTTAATCAATTGCAAATAGA
Organism: Latrodectus elegans; assembly: GCA_030067965.1. Lineage (NCBI taxonomy): Eukaryota > Metazoa > Arthropoda > Arachnida > Araneae > Theridiidae > Latrodectus > Latrodectus elegans. Next base: position 2,819,696 of record CM057815.1, read on the forward strand.
GGAAATACACTCGATAAGATAGCAGGGGTGAGTGGGGGTTATTTTGAGAAGTACTTTGACACAAGATTTTATTATTTTTCTCCTAAAAATAAGCCATTTTTTCACTTAACTGACGCAAAAACAAGGGACCCCGAAAAACAGATCTGGTCTCCTTAAGATTATTTCTTGGAAAAGTTCTTTTCCCTCCCCCCCCCCAACCTTCATCTTCTGAACACGTGATCCAATTATATCAGAGTCCCTTGGAGTAGGGCGGAAAACAAGAGGGTGTTCCAAAAAGAATATCGCTTGAGGTGCCAAGATATTGTTGAATACTTGTTTCTTGGTGTTGTTGCTCAATATAGATTATTATTTATCGATCAATCTAATTGTTATAAGATAATAACAGAAGCAGAGGTTAAGAAACCATTTTCAATAAATTATTAACAAACCATGGTGATGTGTATTTCTTAATTTCACAATATATAATTTAAGCAATATATTACAATTGGTTACCATTTAACAGTTACTTTCATAAAACAATTGATAAAAAATGCTACATAATGTATACTTATAATTAATAAAAATCAAATTTTAATTTTATTAAAAAGATATCTTTTAGATATATTTCTTGGCCACCATTGAGATAATTTTATAATAATATGGTAATATTGAAAATGCGTTTAAAATTAATTAAAAAAATTTATTTGCCAAAATTAGAAAAAGTGTGTGTGGTAAAAGAATGACAAAATAATAATAACCAATAAATAATTGATTTATCAGGGTTTTTGTCACTTGACGGTCACTTTTTGCACACACAAAGTATAATTCGACTGAAGTTAGGTTTGAAAGCAAGATTCCACAAGTAATTACAAACACCTAGGCCAAATTCGTGGTATCGAAACTTTCTTTCAGGGCCCGCTGTAGCCTGGTTGGTTAGGGTGTCGCTCTCATTATCAGAAAGTAATGAATTCGAATCCCAAGCTTCAACGAAGATCCGTCGTGTTCGCTAATGGTAGCTGAGGCACGTTAAAACTGGGTGTGGTCGCAATGTCCTTCAAGTGAAATGATACCCTTGGAGTGGCAGGCCAAGTATTGGGGTTTTTCTGCTTGATCCCTGCGTCAAAATCACGGAGACTTCACTCGGGTGTTTCTGTCTAAGTGATAAAGCCCAATTCAGGATTAAGTACAGGGAAGAATGCTGGTGCATCAAAAACATTTATTCTTATAGTGAATGTTTTTATGATTTTAAAATAATACATAAAATTGTAATGATAATATTTCTATTTAATTTATTTTTTCAAGTCAAAATTGATCTCTTTAGTCCTAAACTATATTGATCTCATATTTCATCTAACTAGTATATCACTTCAAATACCAGGCTATATAGTTAAGTCCAGTAAATGCAGCTACAATGTTGTTGTTGTTGCAGCAGAACATTTCCCTGATCGCAGCCTAGAGTTGGGTTTGGTCAGTTAGGTGGAAGCCTTCGTAGCTTAGAATCAGGTATCAAGCAGAAAACCTTCATTACTTGACCCGCTAGATTGTATCATTTCACATGGAAGACATTGCAGTCGCGACGTATTTAACGTACCCCAGCCGCCCTTAGCGAACACGACGGATGCTCGCTCAAGCTGGGAGATTTAAACTCTCTACCTGCTGATAATGAGAACCTAACCAACTATGCCACCGAGGCTTTGCTATATTGTATGTTGTGGAAGCAAAATTATTTAAGAGTGAAGTAAAACCTTAAATACACTTTTCTAGAGGTTTTTTAATAGTAACTAATGCGACATATTACAGAGTTAAGCCAAAGTTTGCCGTTTATTTACTTCACCAAAAATTAAGTCAGAAAACGTGAGATAATTTCACTCGTTAGTGATGTCGGTTAATTAAATGTTCTCAAATATCAACAGAAAACCCTGTTACAAATGTATAGCAAAAAAATATCTTTCCAGCCATTTGCTCTGCGGCAAAACTTGCTAAAATCGACATTACGTCTAGTATTATTGATTTACGAAGTAGATTCCTCCCAATCATTTACTCGTAAATTAGTGGTCAAGAGTTTTATTAACAATTAATTTATGAATATACTTAGTTATCATTAAGTAGTTGAGAAAAAAAATTCACGTGAAATATAATTTACTTTGATTTAATAAGGAAGAGGAAAATATTTAACGTAAATTTTTGTAATTTGGAGGCAAGTGTAAGGTATTTGTCTATGTACAATTCTATAACATCTACGTAAAAGATCTGCTTCAGCAAAAATTCTTCTGCGTAGCAAAAGCTTCTAAATATCCTTTAAATATTCCTAATTCAAGAGATTGTTCTTTATTTTCACTGAATTTATTGTCAAAAGAAGCGGAAAAAGAATAATTAGTAAACATTTATCATTTGGTAACAGTCAGTAGATTATACTTGAGAATTGAGAAGAAAATCATGTTGCGTTTGACCACAAAATAAAAAAGCTATTAAGAAATTAGAATTCTTAGATGCCACGTGTGTGTGTAATATATTCATTAACGTTCGCTTTCATATACATATAGAATTTGAAAAACAAGTTAGATTTGTTTCTCGATCAAATGTCATATTTTGCACAAAGACTAAATAAACAAAAACCTACAGATTAAATTTGATTCCAAACCACCACGAGCATTTAAGACCAAAAAGGGATTCAAACCCAAGAACTGTTGAAAGAAGCAGTAGAGCACTAACCATTCATTTGCGATCTTGGCAGAATTCTAAGACAAATGAATATGATGAAAATACAAAGGTTAATCGAATCATGTTAGGAAAATCATAAATCGTTTATTTCTCAAGTAATTTTTAATTTAATTCTGACAAATAAAAACTAGTAAATTGTTAGTCAATATTATTTTTAGTTTATTATTTTTGCACTTTATGATTGATAGCCAAATTTTGCAAACAAACTAAAATGAAAGAAAAGTCGATATAAAAACACATTTGCGTAACCTATATACAGAGTTTTAAGTTCAAAATATTTAGATTAAGTTTATCGTGTCTTATGCAACAAACGCATAAATATTTATGTGAATCAATTTATATTGATAAAAATTTCTCTTCGATTTATTTTATTTTCTGTTATGTTTTGCTGCATATTTTATTCTTTTATTTCTTCTCTAGACTCAGAACAATGCCTCTGTTACAAATTTCCTCTGATCAGCATGCTAATTACAGATATGTCTGTAGTCATGTGACATTATTTTGAAAATAAGGTAAAGTTTAAAAATGTATTGCCCAAAATAATAAAATACATAATCAGAGATTCAAAAAGTAATAGCTAGAAAACACTACTAGGGAATTATTTCTTACAAAGAACAAAATATATAATCTACATACAATGAAAATAAATCATGTTATAGAACTAAAAATAATTTTCAATTTTTTTTTAAATGATATTTATCATTAATAATAATAGCTTTTTCTCAAAGTAACAAAAGCTGCAGTGAAGATACTTTTACAGGGATACTTAATGATCAGAAAAGTAAAAAATATTTTGACGAATTGTTAAACGACACCGTCTGATTTTGAAATTCAATGTTTTGAAAAACAAGATAACGATTTTGAAAGACAAAATCCTGCAATTATTTTAGCGAAGAAGTATTATTTTACAAATCATTTTTCTGGCTGTTTTTTGGTTATATCTAGTAATTATAATAGACATTTAAAACAAGAAAAAAATTATTTTAAATTTTAATTACAAATCATTCTTTACATTACTAAAAATGAATGCAAAGTTAACTAACCATATGCAATTAATTTTAATTCATGTATGTATGTTTTACATGCAAACGAAATTTTGAAATACGCTAATCACATTCGTTAGTGTAAATTTTAAGTTAAAATAATTTCCTTTTCAGAAATGCACCTTTTTTAGTTGAATTTATGCCTTAAAATGAAGAAAACCATGGAAACAGCCAAAATTTTTAAACAAAAGAAGTACAAAACAACACTGAAACCTAGATTAATATCTATTAAAGCCTAAAAGCTTTTTTCTCAATATAAATATAATATATTGAATAAAATGAAATATATTCGTAATTACATCGTTATTATTGTATGTATATTGTTATATTATTACCTATATTTAATTAATAAAATATGGGTCCTTACATATTTCATAATTATATTTCATCAATTAATTACATTTTTGCATTCATTGCAGGCATCACACTACAATTAAATTAATGTAAACATAATTGTATATTCTCTTACTTTTTACAGAATTTAATAAATTAATTTTCATAGTGAATTTTCAAAAGAGAAAAATATGTCTAATAATTAAAAAAATCAATATTTTTTCTATTACACATAAAATTTTGAAAATATTTCTTTCATACTTCGATTTCAAAGATTAAGTAATCAAAAAATTCCCAAAATAAATAATCATTTAATTTATAAAAGACTTAAAATATAGATATTCCCAAGAATTATAGAGATATTCCCAAACTAAACAAAAGATTTATTAATTGTAAATCTTTTGTTTAGTTTGGGAATATCTCTATCAATTTTTAACACTTTTCATAGTTCGTATATTTTTTTCAAATATATCTCAAAGAATAAAGCTTGAGCTTTTCAATTAATTTTTCGAAAACTTAAATTGATAGCGGTAGTAAATTTATTCTTAAGAGTTTTTGTAATTTTTTAGTAAAAATTTTTTTAAGGCAATAGAAAAAAAAACTACTTGTTTCAATTGAAATTAGATATTATAGCTTCCTCCTGGAAATTACGTTAATGCCTATATTAAAGAATCGGAAAGCAAAAGAACATTTTTATGACCCATAATAACTTTTATTTCAAGATAAATAGCAATGATAATAACGGAACAATGGAATCTCGTTTACCAAAAGAAAAAGTTTATGGATCGCACAAAATTATACAAAACTAAATAATAAGAATCCTCACGCATTAGTAATTATAATAAATGATTAAACAACATATCCTTTTATGAAAAAATTTAATAAGAAGAAACAGCTATGTATGTATATTTTTCAATGCACACTTTAATTTAATGTATTAGAGTTAAAAATATATATTCAGTATAAACAATGATTATATACATAAAATATTAAAATATAATGCACAATATTAATTATAACTCAGTAATTTGCCACTGTAACTATAATAGCTCTTTCTCAAGTAAATAGCAATAAAAAAAATTGATGTATAACTTAACATTAACAGTCTTCTTAACATACTATTATTTTTTATTTTACACTTAGAATTCTCTTAACATTTCATACATATACATGCATGTATATTAATTGATTTTACACAAATGATGAAATTAGCATCCTATCAGTTACAATTTAGTGACATTTTGACATATTTAAATTATAATTTAAATAAAAATTTTGACCAATTTTATTACAATCAACTTCAAAAATTCTATTACAAATTACTTATAGAAAATTTTATTTCGAAGTAAAATCAAACTACTGTAAAAAATTAAATATTTAAACCATAAAAATATTTATTTTCAAAATAAATAATTATCCATAGTTTGAATAAACAAATGAACTCAAATGTTTCCTGCTTCATTATAACTGTGCGTTTTTAAATTTGAATCAAACAATTCAAAACAAAATACATTTATTTTTCTTAGCTTGAGTATAGTCATAATAAACTGCTAGCTTAGAAACTGAAATACTGAAAATACATAATTAACTTTAAAAATGTATGTACATAGTAATAATAAATAATGCATAGTTAATTTTAAAAATATATGCTAAATATTTTAAGAAAATATTATAGTTTTATTGTTTTTATACCTCGTCATAAATTTTTCGACTTTTGATAACTTTATATTTGTGTGAAGAGTACTAAAAATAGATTAAAATGTGTGTGAGTATGAATTTACTTAGATTTACATCCTAATAAATTAAATGGCTAAATACATCAAATTTATGATATAAATGTATGCATTAAGAATAGCTATTTATTTTTCAAGAATGATTATTTTTAGCTTCTCTAAATAAGTTAGTTCAGTTATGACGGAATGCAGCGCACACACTTAATGAGTATTTAATTAACCACTCAGACATTTCCAAGACGAAAATAGGACACTTAGTTCATTCAACAAATCGATGAAGAAGAATCGAATTACTAAGTAAACTAATGTTATTAAAAAAAGAGTATGAAAAATAATTGATAAACTAACTGTGTACAAAGCGTCAATGAAAAGATTCAGCAAAAATCAATGCATTCTTTTATCGATCTACGGCCGATGCACAGTTTTCCACTCAATAATTGGGGATACAATTCTATGTTTGGAGGCAATCCAACGCACGGAACGGAAATCAAGCACTCAAATTCTGATTTGATTCGATTCGAATTTCAATCTCAGTCGACTCCTCAAAAAATAAAAAATTGATATCAAAGAAAAGTTCAGAATCAGCTGACGAACCAGTACCCGAGCTGGCGAGTCAGCAATTATTCCGTGAAGACGCTTTGAGAAAAATAAAATAAAAAAACACTGAATATCGTTGAAGAAACTCATAAAAACCAGTTGAAGAGGGTAAATATGGGTTCTGTTTTGAAAAGAGAAACTGGACAAAGGAACCCAAACAGCCACATTCTTGTCACGTTTTCGCCAAACAATGGGTGTCCCAATCCACATTCCTTTTTTGTAACTCCTGGCCTAGAGGTGGGAAGCAGAATAGAAAGTAACGGGAAGAAAAAGGAAAAATTACATTTTTGATTCCAAAACAAGTGTTGAGCAATGTGTAAAAAAAAAACTTGGCATATATTCAAATTCACTTAAATTTAGAATCAACAAGAAAAAGTTTAAAGGTCCGGGAGGATTTTCTTCCTCTGATTATTATGACGTCAATAAATTTGAAAATAAAAAATGGTAAACAAAACTCCAGCTGAAAGCAACTAAATTTATGTCATTATGCAATTTTTCATTTTGTTTAATAAATCTTTTAGATTTTTTAAAAATTAATTTTTTAATTTTTCGATTTACTTTTTATAATAATGCATTCACAAACATAAAATTTTGCTATAAGTTTATACGTGAGTAAAAATGTTCAGAATATCTTAAATTTATAAACATATGTTCAGTTAAAATATAACAACTTTAGGACGAATGGGGAAAAAATGAAAATAATAGTTGCTTGTAATTTTTTTCCACTTTTTTGTCATATTTTACTGTTTACACAAAATTTATAATTCACATTATGTAATGAAATAATGACGCATGAGCAATACGCAATTTAAGTCATTATGCATAGTTTATGCATTTCTCTAATAATTTTGCACATTATTATTATGAAGGAATAATGAGCATTAAGGGATATCATTCGAAAGAATAATGTCATAATTGTTATTAACATATTCCCCGCTTTCTGGAAAACTTTTTAAATCGCAATCCATATCTTAAATAATATAAATATATGATAAAAAAATTAAAAAAAAATAATAATTAATAATGAAATGAACTCATGGACTCAATTCTCCAAACTTTGAATTAAAGTACTCGCTATGTTCTGCAAATAATTTAAGTTTGAAAAATAGTACAAATAAATTCAAAGAGAAAATACGTAATTACTCATGCTTCACATTTTATTGTTATGAATTAAGCAGTTTCCATGGAAACACAGCTGTGATTCAAAACATTTCATCGGTTTGCTTATGATTGTGATTCTGCAAAATATTAGATAAATAGTTCATATTAACTTTTAATTGTGAATCATACAAATATTAAATGTCATAATATTTTGTATGATTCACAATTAAAAGTCTATACGAATTATTTATTTTAATTCTTATTGCATTTTCCAGAAAATGCAATAAGAATTTTTTTTTTAATTTTTTTTATTCAATGATTTATCAATTTGAAGTGAACTTTCAAAGTCAATGGCAGAAAGGCCACTTTTTTTGTCATATTTTAAATCCTTTAGTCAACGGATTTCGATAAAAGTTAACAGTTAATTTATAGATACATAAAATATAAAAATTGAATCCTTTTCTCTTCTCATATGAATTTAAATAGTGATTTAGAAATTTTTATAGTTTGAATAATAATTTAGACGATAAACTTTATATTAAATATACTTAAACAATGAAAATATAAAGTTTTTTTAGAAGTTTTATCATAATTATAACATTATCATACAACTTTGTATTCAATAAACGTACTAATTCAATTTTGTGATCGGATATAAACTATAATATAAGCAAGAACATAAAAAACAATTGTTAATTATTTTTCTGACAATAAGTAGCAAAAGAAAAGGAGATGAACAAATCCTTCATTAATACATCTCACAAGAAATTTTACATAAGAATTGTTTTTCTTTTCAATCTTCAAAAAGTTAATTGAAAAATATTATATCAATTTTATTTTATCATGAATTTCCTAACATGGATGATGCAAAATGCTTCATAATGAAGCTGACAATTTGTCTCAGAAGAAAATCAAAATTAAGAGCATTAATTTATAGGAGCTTTTATTAGTACATAAAATTGTTTCCAAGATCATTCAGAAAACTTAAGTGGCCGATGGGAAGAAATTCCTAAATTAAGTTCTAAAGAATATAGCTCAATAAGTGCACTCATTTATATATTCGGAAATTTCCCTCCTTTTTGAACGATGCCGTGTATGAAATTCTTATAGCACTTAAATGTGATTAACTAGCGCGTAAGTTTATTTAAATGTTAATTTGCAAATTATAATAATGATATATTTATTGTCTTATCAAAATTAAACAAAAAAATACACGCAACATGGCTAGCATAAATATTTAATTAAGGTGATGCTTTATGTTCAAGGTCATAACATCCAAAAAGAGTCTATATGTTGTCTTGACCTTGATATGTATTTGCAGTCTTGAATGGTAAGTCTTAAGCACACCTGTTTTTATCAAAAAGCATAAGTGCGCAGCTGCATTCATTATTTCCATGTTTATTTAAATATTTTTATCTGTATTTTTCAAACATAAATTATATTTCTATTGCGTGCTAATTAAACTCAAAAAATCAAAACCGCAAAAATGAAGTTATATCGATACAATGATATTAATTCATTGATGATATTTAAAAAATAAATGTTTAAACAATCCCTTAGAAGTGACGCATACCGTAGAAGGTAGTCGGAAACGTTAAAATATAAAGGAATTGCAAATTATTATAATTAATATAAATATATGGCCACACTCAGAAATGCATTTTTAATATTCACAACGTAAATTACCCTCTTGGAGGATTTTTCATAGATAGTCGGTCCTATTGACGAGTCGCAAAAGTGGAAGACTCTCAAGCAATCACCCCGACTGTCATACAAGCAGAATTGAAATATCCATCGCCCTCATTCAACTGTAGTTGAGAATCGAACCCGAGACCTTATGATCAAAAGAATAATGTCTTAACACAAGTGTCAATAAGGTGGCAGCGGTGGGCTGCTTGGTTAGGGCGCCGTCTCATTACTGGAAGATAACGAGTTCGAATTCTGGCTTAACCGATGATCAGTCACGTTCGCTAATGGCGGATGGGGCACGTTAAAATTGGGTGAGGTCGCAATGTTCTCCAAGTGAAATGATACTTTCGGGGGTGGCAAGCCAAGTATTGGGGGTCTTAAGTTTGGTCCTTGCTTCTAAATTACGAAGATTCTACCCGGCTACTTATATCTAACTGATAGAGTCTAACTCAGGGCTAGGTACAAAGATGCATGCTGGTGCAACAACTAGGCTAATTAAGCCTAAAATATATTTCAGTTGCTGATATTTGCTACTTTACTAAACTATTTAACAATATTCCATATTTCCCCCCTTTTTATGGTCAGTCTTTAAATGAGAATTAATTCTTCTGCGTACTTATAGTTCATTCAAACATCATCCTCCGAAGTGGGAATCGAACTACAAATTATTGAAGTGAAAACCAGACAACATACAATTCAGGTATCAGCTACACTTAATTGTATTCTAGACCACGGGGTAATTTAATCAAGCAATTATAAGGTCAGGATTCGATTTCATGTACTCTAATCAGCCATTAGAATTCTTTACTTTGGATAAATAGCATTAATCAATTAGCTGTGTTAATCAATAAGTATTTATTCAAATTATGTTTTTCTGAAACTAATAATTCTTTAAACAAAAATAGATAATTAACAAAACTATAATTTTTGTTTAATGCTATAAACTTCGTTAAAGTCAAATTTTTTGTTAATAATAATTGTTTCAAATATTTGTTAAACTAGGAAGGAGGAGAGAATATGATACATTGCGAATAAATAGAGATTTTTTTCAAGAAATTAATAACAGAACTAAGCAAATGGAATAAAGGAAAATTAAAATATACAATTTTATTAATAATAATAAAAATTTTGAATACATATTTAATATAAAAATTTTAATCAATTCTCTTAGAATGATATCTTTCAATTGTTGAACAGAGGAGGATGCTAAATAAATGTAAAATTTTATTGATAAAATTAATAAATTATTGTACTAATCAAATTAATACAGATTTTAAAAAAAGCTAAATTCATAAATTAATTATTCCAAATCAGTATACCATTTTATAAAAACAATAAATATGTTTCATTACATATTATGATTTAGATATTTTATGAAATAGTTTCAATAAAAAATTTTAATTTATTGAAAATAATAATTTAATTTAATCAACAAAATGTACATTAAAAATAGCTTCCTTTTTTATATCCTGTTCCATAAATCTACTAAAAATAGCTCGAACCAAAATATCGGAGAATATATTATGGTCCTATTTATTTTACCTATGAAAGAAATTCTTTTGAACCCGAATAGTGGAGGAATATCAATAGAGTCATCAAATAAAAACGTCATGAATAAATTTTAATATAAATATGTCAACAAATCATACACACACTATTATATATAGCCCAGTTTATCAAGAACCATAGAATACATCCGAAAAGTTTAGTAACCTCGAAATCTCACTCAGCGAACTGGAACGTTTTTATTCCCTTCCAATCCTTTCTGCACGCGTGAAAGCTCATTGTTAAAAAAGAAAACTCCATATTAAAAAAAAACTGTAATTTCGTTAATAGAGGGAACATATATTAAATTTATTTCGTTTCTTAGAGGTCCATTTCTAAATTGATTTTTAGAAGATACAGATATTCTACTGAGTGTTACAGGGAGGCAAGAAAAAGATTAATAGACTTTTTTGTGTGTGTGTTTGTCTTCAGGTCTTCAATCACGTCTTTTTTGCTGTAACAGTTCATATTCTGCCGTTAGAAATATAATTAAAAAAATGTTGTAATTCAATGGTACTTGATTGTCCACATGAAATTTCATTCAATTTATTTTTATCAAAATTCGTAATAAATATTTAAAATAGTAATTATTAAAACGATAATTGTAATAATAAAATACATTTTTAAAAAGACATATTTTAAATGTTTAAATTTTATTATTACAATTTAAAGCTAATTTAAATAAATTCTTTATTTTTACTTATAAAATATTTCTAATTTAAGAAAATAAAATTTTTACACCTTATATTCAAATAAAATTTTTTAAAAAATTACTTAATTTACTTTTTTGAAATTCACATTTATAAATAATAATGAGAAAAATTTTAAATTGTCTTCAACTTGAAACACATCGAGAAAAATCATAATATTTTTTCAAAAAAAATTATCAAAGAAAAATTGTATAAGCTTTTTTGTTTCCAAAATAATGGAAACTTTTAATAATAAAACTTGTAATAAGCTAAAATTATTTCAATTCGATAATAAATTTCATTAACGGAAAAAATTTTTGTTAGCAAGTTTTCTTTGTCTAATTAAATTATAAAAATTCCATTTATTGCATTATAAATTATGGCACAAAAATTACAATAAATTAAGTTTCTCTAAATTTATCGCAGGAGCGATATATGAATTGAGTGTAATTTTTATGATAGCTTATTTTTGATTATAAAAGAATTAAATTTTAATTATTTAAATTAAAATTTTTAAAATATGCTTATTCTTGTTTTGGGAATTATGCTGGTTTCCATTAAATTAATAATCTGCAAATATTATAGATTCAAACTCATTAATTTGTATGAAATAGATAATGATATTTTTCTCTACAATAAATATCAATTTAAAAAAATTTTTTCCATTTCAAAAGATTTGCTATAACAATCTCTCCATAATATTTCTGATACGTTACATAAAAGATAAATAAAGCTGATATTTTAAACTCAAAGAAATATGTATATCATCCCTCTGAGAAACCCCGTATTTCATCAGCGCTTTATGAAAAGGAACAAGCTAATCATTACAAGTTCAGAAGAGAATTCTTCTTCATATTTGTGATTGCTATGTTTAAAGAAAGAGGTAAAAAATTAAAAATGAACAGTGTTCACTTTCATTAAAATTTTTATTAAATTTTAAAGTACCAATGTTGAAAAGTAATTTTTAAATTTATTTGATGCATTTAATTTTAAGACATATATTCAATGCATTTATGTATAAAGATTAAATGAATTCATTTGTTTACTATTTATGAATTGAGCTTTTATGGTTAGTGTTGATTATATGCGCTTTTATTTATTTATTTATTTTTTTTCAAATCTTTAATCTTTTAAAAAAAAAATTTTAATTTTTTTGCAATAGCACCATAATGGATTACTATTTTATCAAGATTTTATGCACTTTATTTTTAAAAAATATTTAAGTGCACAAATTATTTTAAAAACCTTTAAATAATTTTTATTAATATTTTTAAAAGCATTAATTATAAAATAAAATAATATATGAACTAGGTATTACATATTTTCCTTGCATTATTTTCATTGTTGATAATTATTCAATTTAATTGTTCATAAAGACTTGCGAGTTGCAAGGACATAAGGTTAAATCAATTTTAACTAAAAAATAATTAAAAAATTATTAATTAGGTAACTAACTTACCTTTAATACTGTATGCTATCGAATCAAAAGTTAATAGTTTCAAAAATTTTCAAAAATAATAAATGATTTATAGTGTATATATAAGAGATCTTTCGTTTTATAACCTATCCGAAGCTCTCTCAGCTGAGCGAGACAGATGCCCTATCCACAAGCTTCTGTTTCTGTTTACATCGGGAGGTGACGTCAGAACTGTCAAACTTGGCGATCTTCCATTGGCTATTACAAAGCTTAAAAAAATTCAATAATTAAATATAGGGAAAATTTTTAAAGCATAGAAAATCATATGTGTGATATTTTTCTAGCATTCTTTTGAAATAAAAACGAAGAAATTTTAATAGAATTTTTTCGTTACTTCTTTCTGTAAACTATCCAATCAAGTCTATGGATACTTAAGTGATTTTTTTTTTTCATTTGAGCCAAGGACGATCTAACATTTGCAATTTTCTGCAACTTGACTGTAAAATACCATGTTCTGCTTGTTACTAAAACTTTATTCCCTGTACTCTTAAGTTACCTTTATTTTTCATTTTGTTAGTATTTTTTAATGACTACTTTCGCTTGCATTATTCAGGAAGAATAAATAAATTACCTAAAATTTAGAATGCTAACTGTAACCTATAAAAATGTAAACACGATGCGAAACTAAACGATGGCTGATTGTGTTTACATGGGATCAGCTGGTGAGATGTTCCAAAATGAGACAACTTCAAACTCAAATAATATTGAATCTGAAGTGGAACTAACGGGTGCAAACGAAGACATTAAAGAAAGTACTCTTGACAAGTTAGCGATCAAGCTTTTGAAACATAACTTTATTCTTACTGCTCTTGAATTTCACACAGAATTAGTTGAAAGCGGTAGAGAATTGCCCAGACTGAGAGATTATTTTTCTAATCCTGGAAACTTTGAGAAACAAATACAAGAAACTGAGATCTCTCCTGTGCTTCGTACGTTTCTTTGAAATAGTTGTCAAAGCGTATTCTTAAATATTTCAAATACTTCAACACGCCCACTTTTATTCGAAATTAACGTATACTAGCTCCTTACTTTAGCAGAACTTAAACATGTCAATCTAAATTAAAAGTCATATCTAAATATAATCAAATGTTTATCCTTCACACTTTTAAAAAATGATAATTTTTACTCTCTTAAACAAAACTAATTTTATTTATTATAAAAATCGCGTATTTAAATGTCAATTGATCAATTAAATACAATAGATAACAATTACTTATAATGTCTTTTGGTTTGGTACTGATGATGTATATACTGATGTAGTATTCTCTCTCCCTTTTTTTTTGGGGGGGGGGGGGGCAATATTAAACAGTCGTTTGTGTAATGCTATCATTTTTCAGACTTAAATTAACAATTATTTACTCCTCAGTACTTTTTAACTATCTTAAATTTATGGAGGTTTATTGTACATAGAGTTTAACTAAATGTTGTGGGTCATTCATAATTTTGGATTAATTAATAAAAATATATATGAAGTGTTTTGCTACAATTTTCTTAAAAGTGATTAATTAACAAATTTAATGAATAATAGGTTATTAAATTCATATAATATATTAATATTACAGATTATTTTTAAAATTTAACCAATATTACAGATAATATTTATGCTATTTAATGTTATAAGGAATTGACATTTGTTGGCAATCACATTTTTCAAATTGTAATTAAAAACAAAACTTGTAGTTATTTATTGTCGATACTAACCATCTAATCACCCAATGATTTTAGAATTTCATTGATACATCAAAATTTAGCTTGTTCTAATTTCTGATGTTAAAGTTCTGTTGTAATATTTTAAAACAGTTGTTTTATAAGCTGTTATATTAGACATTCTTAATAGATAATTCTGTTAAATTTTAGTTTTCTTTCAAATTTATTGCAATTTTAATCTTAACTTCTTTATCTATACACATTTTAAGTTACAGTTTGGAACTTTCAATTACCAATTATGTATTGTCTCATGCATTGTAATTTTTCATTTTAAGCAACGTAAAATAAATAAGATTTCCTAAAAATCTTTCAGAAATATTTTTTAAAATTTATATATCTATATATAATATGACTAGCTGTTAATCTATTATTTAAATTTATATTTTGTAGCAAGAACTTCTAGTGTACAGACTTTTGATTCATTAGACTTCACCAGATACTCTGATGATGGTGAGAGACAAGTTGAAGAACGTGTTGCAGGTAGTTTATTTTTGATTCCAGATTTTCATGTTAATTGTGCTAAATGAATGTATATTATAATATGTTTTCATTTCAGACACGAAAGATAATTATGAATATTTTAAAATTCTATATAGGAATTTTTTTTTACCAAAAAACTGACTTTTGTTTACTTATCTAAATTAGTAGCTTTTGGCTTGAAATAAATTCAAATTTAATGATCGAAAATTTATATTATTTCCTATTTCTATAAATTTATTCAAAAGATTCATTCTTATTGATTTAAATCTAAGTTAGTAGTTTTAGGCTTGAAATAAACTGGAATTTAATAATCCTAAATTTATTATTTCCTATCTTATGTCATAGGAGTAGCAAAATCCTAATTTTCTTTTAAAAAATTCTCCTGAAATTTGAATTTTTTAAAATTATATTGAAAATTAAAATTGTTTAATTTTATGCTATGCAATATCAGTAATTGAACAATCATGTTTAATCATTTACATGAACATTATTTTCTTTTAACACTTTGCTTATAATTAATCAGTTTGAATCACATTTCAGTGTTTGTACATCATGTTGTGTAGTTAATTAACTTATAGTGCTTACAAATAATCTTTTAAATTTAAATAATGTATCATTTTTTATCATTCCATTGTGTATTTATTTTCCTTCCCAGATGCAACCTTTATTTATTTTGTAACGTGCCTGACTCAAAATTTCATACACATTTATATCATCTATTTATATGATACTAAAATTATTTTGGCATGACTTTAATTTGTTTTATATATTTAATTATTTTAGTACATCTCCTTTTCCTACTTACAATAATACATAAAATATTACTTAATGATATTTCCAATTAGAAATAACACAAGTTGTACATTTGTTTACACACCTTATAAACAAGTTATACAGACATTTATAAAAATGAATATGCTCTACGCAATCATTTATAAGTTCTCATATTAATCAGTTAATCAATCCATTATGTGTTCAGCCCATATTAATGTTATAGCTGCTTCGAGTGGAATTTATTGTTTTATATTTGATTTCTATCAATTTAAAAAATTTTCTATTCAAGCTAGATTTTTTTTTTTTTTTTTTTTTTTTTTGTATAATAACTTTAGAGGAAACAAAATCACCTACATTATATTCATTCCAATTTAATAATAAAATTTGTCTTATTTATTTAAAATTGTATAAAAAAAAAACCATATTCAAGTAATATTCATAGTCAAAAAATATTTATATCATCAAGAATTGCATGAATATGGCTTTTAATATTACAAATTGATTAAAATTTACAAAGAGAAGAAAAATTGATTTTATATTTTATTCCCATTTTTTAATTTAAATTTATATAAAAAAGATTTAGTTTTAAAGGCATATGTCCCAGAAATCCATTACCTTTAGGTGACTCAACTAAAATTTTCTCTTAAAAGATTTCTGTTATTTTTCACATGGGAAACTAAAACATTAAAAGCATTTTTGAGAAAATGTTAATGACGATCCTTAAAAAAAAAATCTGTTTTATTATTAAGTTTTGATTTCTGCTTAGTTTTTCTGAACAATTGATTTGAAGTCTAATTTTTAAAAAAATTCAACTGTAAGAGTAAAAAAACAAAAATTAGAAATGTTTCCCTGTATCCCTATGTTTGGAATTAGATATTTTGAATAAATATGATTATATATATATTAAGGTATTTCACATTTCAAAACGCTCTCCACTCCTGGAGATACTTCTTTTCTTTTTTGGACTGCAAGACTTATTATGTTCAAAAGAGCCAACATAAGGACATAATTAATATATATATATATATATATATATATATATATATATATATATATATAATATATATATATTAAGAGATTTTTTTAGTTAAAAAAATGCATTTTTATTTTCAAATTTTTAAAATGAATTAAATTTTATTAATTTTTAATAATATTAACTAGAAACATTTTAATATTAATTATATATTTAAAAAATCAAAATTTGAGTTTTAATATTTCTATTAAATTTTAATAAATAATTATAATTTAATGGAAATATAGATTAAAATTATCTATCAAAATATAAATGGACTTTTCTCTCATTTTTTTTTCTGATTTAATGTTTCTGTCTATATTAGAAATAGTTAATTTAATCTTGTTTCATAATTGTTAATTTTTTCAGTTCATTTATGCTGTTTTATCTCTAATATTTTATAAATTAATGTGAAAATTTTCAGCACTATTTTTATTTTAAAATCATTAGTTTTACAATTTTGATATGTTATATTTAAATTGTATTCCACAAAATATATATTATCTTTACATTTATTTTCCTAAACATCAGTATATTTTCATGCATTAATACACTTTGCTGTTTAGAAATAAAAATTTATGATGCAAAGTAATAAGATGTATTCAACTTTTTTAAAACACATTTTTCTACAATGAAATTTATATTTTGTTTGATATGGCTTATTGTTAATATTATGTTAATTTTCTGATTGATTGAATCTTGAGATGTTACCAAATATAACATTGTAATTCTTTTAATCTATATTTTAGTACTGGAGTTTGAATTACGAAAGGCAAAGGAAACAATTAAAGCTTTGAGAACTAATCTAACAGTTGCTACAGGTATGAGAGTGAAATTGGATATTTAATGATGACATAATAAAATGATGTCTTCATCAATGTTTCTGTGGTTTTTAGAAATCTTAAATTCCGTGTGTTTTTGTGACTGGTATTTAAGTATCAACATTTCAATGATTCATAAGTTTGTCAGTTATTAAATTTGGTTAGAAATTAAATGTATACAATTCCATTGTCAGTCACAGAAAGTAAACAAATACTCTAGAATATGTAAATTATTTTATTTGATATGATTATTTTATTTGTAATTATCTTTACTTGAAAATTCAAAAATCATATTATGTATAAATTCTGTCTCTCAATTTCTCTGTTTACTTGCTTAAAGTGGGTTTAACTTCTTGCACTCAGTTTCAGAATTTTCATCATTATTTTTCAACAAAAAATAATCATCTATATAACTTGGAATCCTTTTATTTTCTGAGATTTAAAACCACCGCTCATTCAGGTAAAGCCTCATATAAACCTATCTTTACAAGATATGGAAATCCAGAGTAAACCAATTGAAAGAGTAAAAAAATTGCTACACCAGAGATAGAAATGACCTCTATCCATCCACAGCTAGATCAAAGCAGGAAGCTATTAGTAGCACAACTGCCTTTCTAAACAGAATGAAACAAACCACTTCATATAATAAGATTTTTTAATAAAACCTTGTATTCAGAAAATGCCATAAAAAAGCAAGGAAATGGAACATGGTATTGTATTTAAAATGTGATATCCTTGCTCTTACTCGATTGACTACTGTAAGTACTCTTGATACTGAAGAATTACTCAGTTCCATATAAGGCCTTTCTGGTTTTACAAACAAAGTGTGAGATCTTTAACAGGTAGAGCAAGATTATTTTGAATGTAGAGTTTGATACAAAATGCTTTTAGCAGAGCTACTTTGACTGTTTGAATTTAATATAGAAGAACAATAAAAAATTTAGTTAATTTTGTTGAATGAAATTAACAAAAAAAAAGAAGCCACACCCGCCTCCCTTCTGTAACTTGAGACCAGTGATGTGTGTCCTAACAATGCTTCTATTATATATGGTAAACTACTAAAACATTTCAAGTATTTCTGGGTGTATTTTTCTATTTCCTGAAGTTTAAAACACTGCCCATGCAGCTAAAATTTCTGAGGTAGAACTTTCTTTACAAAACAAGGAATTCCAGAGTAAATCAGCTAAGCAGTAGAGAGACTCCTTCGATATTAGAGGTAGAAATTGTCACAAGAATGACGAAACAGTGCATCAAAATTATATGTGAATGGGATGTCCTTGACTTTATTTGATAGACTACTTTAGGTACTTATACTAAAGAATTACTCAGCTCCGAGAGAGAGGCCTTTCTGACTTTGAGAGATCCTAACAGATGGCACTAGGTTGTTTTTATTTGGAGTATGGTACAAAATTTTTTTATCAGAAATGATTGGCTGTCAGATCCAATGTAGAAGAATAAAACCAAAATTTAATTAATTTTGTTGAATAGAATTAGCATAATGATACATAGTTAATAAGAAAAAATAATAATTATAGATATGTTCATCATAAATTAAACATCTGAGCATGAATAATTTTTTAAAAAAAAAGACATTCTATTAAACATAAACTTAATATCTAAGTAGAATACCCTTCAGATCAAATATATAAATTTTATTTTTCAATACCTATATACACATAATTGAACTTTGATTTTGTTTTTGAGGCAATTATAAGAAAATTTATTATTTCAAGTTAATTTGTAAAAATGAATTAACACTCAAAAAAATAAGATTATTACAAAAAGTAGATTGTCTTTCTTAAGTGTTTTTATTTTATAATACAAAATCAAAATAATTTTCTTCAACTTAAAAGAAGTCATAGACATTTTCTATATTATGTTTTCAAATAAATATTATACTTTATTTTCAATGTTTACTTTATTATAGTTTTTTAGGCTTCTTATGTTTAGTAAGTGAAAGACGAAGGTTTTATTGGACTGCAAGACTTATTACGCTCGAAAGAGCCAACATAAGGACATAATTTTAAAAAAATATATGTTTAGTAAGTAGAATAAAAAATCGTCTTAAAATATTGAACCATGAATAATTGTTCTGATATATTTTTTGGACTAAGGTATAGAATTAATTCACTAAAATGAGTTAAGATATGATACAAAGTAATAAGTCACATTAAAATGAATCACATTAATTTAGTTATTTTATATATGTAGAATGCACTTGTGAGGAATTTTAGTTCCATTAATGTAATTCATTTTTTTTTTTTTGATTAAAATGCAATTTTATTTTATTTTTTTTAAATTTTAAATTATGATTTCTTTTTTAGAATCTGATCCCAATACTCCAACTTCATGTACATCAAAAAGTATTGCTCAAGAAGTTCTTAAACCTCATGAAAAGCGTGCATTAAATTTCCTCATTAATGAATATTTATTATATAATTCTTATAAGTTGACTTCTATTACATTTTCTGATGAGAATGATGACCAGGTAAGGCTTTGCCTTTTCAGTTTCTCCCTTTTTGATATTTTTAAATAACAAATGTTATTGATTAAATTGATTTTTTCCATCAATTATATGACTCTAAATATTCTATAATAATAATATAAATATAAAATAAAATATAAATATAATAACTAAATATTCAGTAAATCACTTCTCCTTTATTGACAGCAAAATAGCTATATTCATATATAAATGGATCAAATATGATAAGCAATTAAAATTTATAACACAGAGAAATTAATTTTTAATTTGTGAAATTTACTCTTGAATGTGTGAAGTTTATGGTATTTATTTCAAAATTTTAAATGATTCTCATTTCATCATGCTATGTTTAAAAATAGCAAACATCATTATGAAAAAGGAATTAAATTATAGAAAAGTATTTTCAATTGCTGTAATTATAATTTAACATCATCAAGTTAATTGTATTTGAATATAAAAAACAAAGACATATAAATGTAATTTGGTTCTGCATTATATAAGTATATTCAGTTTTTCAAAATATAACATTATAAATAAATTTATTTATTTATGTTTCAGTTGAATATATTAGATACTGCAAGTGTAATTTATTTTTCAGTATCTAAATATTTAAAAATATTTTTTGTAAATTTATATTCATGAGCAAAAACTTCTAATTAAATAATTATATTCATGAAATACTTGTTAAATCTATTAATATTAATTAATAGATTTAACAAGTGATTAATAAGAATTTTCTCAAAAACACACACACACACACACGTGTGTGTGTGTGTGTGTGTGTTTGAGAAAATTCTTATTCATCACTTGTTAAATCTATTAATTTCTAGTGTAGATTAATCACTCACTATTTTTCACCTAGGATTTTGAAGACTGGGATGATGTTGGTCTTAATATACCCAAACCACCAAATTTATTACAGATGTATAGAAATTATAGTAAATATGTATATTTAAATAAAGAGCTTCTTAATAAAGAAATGCAGACAGAAGAAATATCTGAAAAAACAACTGAAGATTCAAGTTCATGTCATAATGATGCTTGTGTAAGATATTTCATTTTAACAATTTCTTTGTGAAATAGTTTTTTTATTTTAAAAGTTTTTATTTCATTTGTTTTGTACTCTCTGCTAACTCTTTATTAAATAGTTCATTCATTTTTGTATACTTTTATAGAATGAAGAAAAGAAACAATTATTAGAGGAAATAACTAAATTGCATAATGAAAATAATGAACTGGAAAAGCTGAATGATGAAAATGACAATCTTAAGCATCAAATCAAAAATTTAAAAAGGTAAAATTGTATTCTGTTTTAATATTGTCATGCATGTTATAAATTATTTAATACTTTGGAAAATTGTATAATGTAATTTATTATTTATAATCACTATTGATATTTAAGTTAGTGTACATTTTCATGGTGTTAATTTAAGGTGATGGTGTTCATAATACAAAAAAGCTTAATTTCTTTGTCAGATATTTTTTTTATAATAAATTTTTTTATAAATGTTAACTTAGCAAAATTTTACATAATATACTTTTTTTTTATAATACTTGCTAAAATAATAAAAATTTATTTAATGTATGTTTTTTATTTGGAGAAGAATCCTAAATGAAAGAAATGTTTTTAATGCTGTTTTCTTAAATTTTTTAGTCTTTACTATTGTTTTTAAAAATACATTTTTGTCTTAAAAATATGTATTCCTCTTATTATTAATTTATCATTGTCAAGTATTTCATAATTAGGCACATTATATATTCATAAATAAAATATAAAAACAAAAATGTTTTGTTTGATATAATTCAGAAAATTTGCATAGAAATTGGTCACAAAAAAAATTTTTTTTTATTATTATTAAATGTTAAAAAGCTTTGAGATAGAAACTGGCACAAATTACTTTGCTTAAATTTTAACATTTTATTATATTTAAAATTTATAGTTTATCATTAGAAATTGAAATTTGTTATGTTTTTTTAATTATACTAAAAGAAGATTTACTTTAATCTGTTATATATAATCTATTTGTATAAGTTCCTAATATTTTATGTTTTTCTTCAGAGATCTTCAAATGTTGAAATTGAATTCAGCAGTTGATAATGGTGATAAATGTAAAAATTCTCATTCCAATGTAGATGATAAAAAATCATTAGACTCAGCTGATGCCCAAGAATATGTTATAGTAAATCGATACACTGGTAATACTGTAAATGACTCAACTTCACAGAAATCAGATGCTTTAGAGCCAAATAAAAGTCCTAAGTTGTCAACCACAAGTTCAAATGTTTCTAGTGAGGCAGAATTAAAGACTGAAAGGTGATTCTAATTTAAAATTAAATGAACGATTAAATTAAGGAAGCTTCCATACTCAAAATATATATAATTTATATTAACTTTGTTCTTGTTTCAAATAATATTTAAATGAAGTTATTATGTGGAATATTTATAAGAAAACATGAAATTTCATTCTTCTTTTTCTTTCATTTTATTGTATGAATTTTTTTTCTGGTATTGAAAAATATCTGAAGCATAATTTGAAGTTCTAAGAAATCTTAATTTTTTAAGAATATTGTCATCTACTGTACTTATTAAATGTTTTCTATTTGGCCACTTTTTAAATATGTAGGCCAAGTTTTTGAAATATAAAAATTTTAAAACATTATAGTTGCAAAAAGATTAGATGCTGTGTTTTTTGTTATTTAAAACTAAATTTTTACTAATATAATATTTCTGATATGAAACTTTTGATCAGTTACAAAGTAAAAATATTCTATTGTTTGCCAAATTGGAAATTTGTGAAATTTTTTCTAAATATCACAATATTATCAGGATTCAAAAATCTTTAAGTTATAAACCTCAGATAAAAGATCATAAAGGAAGATGTTGTACCTGATCAGCCAACATACTGAATTTATTTAAAATCTAATTTAGATTTTCTTACATTTTTTTCATTTGAATAATGAAAATTTGAATTTTAAGAACTTTACATAATATTCAGTTTGTGCAATTATTTTTGTATGTAAAATTTAAAATTTCTTTACTTTTTTATTTTTATCTGTTGCAATATTTTTTTACAATATAATATATGCACTATGCATATGGATTTCTTTTAATATGCTGGTATTTACACATTTAAATATAATTTTATCAATTTTCAGTTATAACTTATGTTTTTATTTTATAAGTATTTTTTTCACTGTTGCAACTTATATCATTTAATATGAGACAAGGTTTTGTGACTTTTTATGGAATTGCTTAGCTCCTTTTGACATGTATTTGAATTTTAAAATTTTTTAATCATTTTCATCAAATGCAGGTTATGCTAATGTTTTTTTTTTTTTTTTTTTCAAAATCGATTGTATTTGTTTCTAAAAATATAAAAATGTAACTTAGATTATGCTGTTGATTATATACATTATTTTGCATTTTAAACATCATTCTTAAATTTAAGATATTTTTTTAACAATTTTCAGTTTTAAACAAGTATCAGTTAACGATACAAATTTGTAAAATTTTGTTAAAAATGTTTTATTTTTAGTTGTGTTTGCAGAATAATTTAAATTATTGATTAGAATGTAGCAAGAATTTTCGAATGATTATTTCTATTTTCTTTTACATTTTGCCACTATTTTATTTTGAAAGCAAAAGAATGTAAATTTTTTTAAATTTACCTACATCTCTGTTAAAAATATTTTGACAAACAAGTATCTTCATGTATATTTTGAATTAGCATTCTTTTTAACCATACTTACATATAAGCAATATAAATAAAATGGAAAACTACAATTTTAAACTAGTACCATATACATTTAATTAGTGCTAAATAAAGAATAACTAAAAGAGGCCATAGCTTTATGTTGAGTAAATTTAATTTTCAGTTTGTTGCACAAAAATTTAAATCATTTATTATCTGCTGTTTTTCCAAAAAATAAATAAATAAAAATAATAATGCAAAATAATAATTATTTATTTTCATTTATTAAAATAATTGCATTTTAAAATTTTTCTGTTTAGCCACCTATTTTGAATTTTATTTCAAAAGATGTTTTTATTAAAAGTAAAATTTTAATCTTACATATTAAAATTGAACAAATTCAATATATATGTGTGTAGCAATTGCTAAATTTTATATGTTGTGTGTGTGTAGTGTGTATATATGTACATACACTTAACATTGTAATATCATTTTTAGGAATTAATTAATTTTATTTATTTATTTATTTATTTATTTATTTTTTTGGTGTTCATTTTTGCATTAAATTATTTACTGTTCTAATAGAAATTTACTGTTATTTTAAATTTAAATATATAAAAAAAGTAATATTTATCTGTTAGCAAGCAAATAATTTTTTTTTATAGAACTGTACCTCAGGAGTTCCAAAAATGCCTCTTGGGAGTTTGCCTGTCTCAGAAAATTGCTCAAGACAACAGACTCATCAGTGCAGTAACAGATATTGTAAACACACAGGAAAGTGTTGTCAATTTGCTCGCTTGCTGTTTACCTTATGTTGTTCCTAATATTTTATTGGCCAAACGAGAAGTAAGAATTGTGTACATACTTAAAAATTAATTTGCAATGTTTCAATTAATTTAATCTTTTTTATCATTTTCTTTTGTTTAAATTTTTTCTGTCTCAATTGCTAGTGATAAAGTATACTGTAAATATTTAAAAATATTTTACTTGCATGCTAAAAGTAGTCGTATGCTGTATTTTTTTAGCCCTCATTAGCAAAAACTGTCCATTGAGAGACAAATAAACTAAATTAATCTATATTTTTTTTGATTTTCCAGTTTCTAACAAACATGGGTAAAAAAAGATAATGATAGATTAAAGTTTCTATCATTAATTATTTATGTTGTGTTGTTACTTATGATATTTGGACAAGCCAAGCTCACTATGTCTTGGCAATGTGAATTTAAGTCAGTAGGGTGCCAGTAATTTAAGTCTGAGTCAATCTTGAACAGTCGAAAAATCACCTTGATGCTACCACTATGTTATTGGACTTTGAGATGTCTTGATTAACTTTATTTTTCAGAAGTCCCCATAAGAGAAGATTGTGTTAAAGATTTCATATTTTTAACACAATTTTTCTTTAAAATTCTTTTGTAAAAAATAATGCTCCAGAATTGTAGGCACTTGTTTTATTTTCTAATATCTATTTTCTTTAACTATCATATTATTTTAATGTAATAAATATGTAATTATAAACTTTCAGTTGTGTCTTGTTGTGATATACCATTTGTCGCCAGAAGCATGTAAATTAAGATTTAGATTGCTCTAACTTTTATTGAATTTATTTCATGAAGTCATGATTAGTAACTTTTAATTTGTATTTTTGTCCCCAGAAATCTGTGTTATGGAATTGTTGAATAAATAGTATCATATCATCTATTATTTATAGTGTCTAAATTATTTTCATTTTCCCAACATTTAAAAGAATTTCTAAAATTAAAGTAAATTTAATATTATATAAATATTTGTTATTTTTGTCTTAACAATCTTAATATATAGTAAAGAAAGGTTAAAATAAAATAGAGTACATAAAATTATGATAAAGTTTTAAAAATTAAAAGTTTATCTTCAAGAAATTTTATTAATGCAAAATATATGGAAAACATAACACACTAAAGATTAATTTTCTTACTTATATACACTAGTTGTGATAAAGCACATAATTGTACATTATGAATAACACTAACGGATATTTCATTTTTATGCATTGAAAATGCTTATAAATAAAAAAATCTACATTTTGTTTTTAACTTCATAAAATTGAATCCTTTTACATTTCTCTTTATGATATTCTATTTTTAAGTTCGTAACTGATACAAAATTCATTTTTTTGTTTTTTATAGTTATTTTGATTTCTGAAGTCAACATAATTTATAAAATTATGTTTCATATTATTGTTAATTATTTTGATCTACAAGTGCAATCATACATAATTTTATTGCTTTTTTAATAGGAATTGATTCCATTAATCTTATGTTCCATTGCTCTACATCCAGACACAAAACAAAGGGATAAATTGTTAAATATTCTTTTCAATTTAATCAAAAGACCAGATGAAGAACAGAGGTATTTCCTATATTTTTATCACTTTTAAAAAATTATTATTTCTTAAGATATAATGTTTATATTTGTTACTATACTTTGACAATAATTTATATCAGGTTGTAATAAAAGTTTTCCAATGAAAGTTCTTATTTAAGTTTAAAATAAATAAATAAAAACAATACTTTCAATGTTGCTAGTAATCACCACCCAAATCTATGAATTTCTGCCAATATTTTGGTGGTTTTTTTAAAGCCTTTAGCCCAAAAATTCAGTGGTCACAAGTCCAGAAATAGATCAATCTCAATGTAGACATCCTGTGCAGAATCATAGATAGCACCAGCAAGATATAATTGCAGGTGTGAAAAAAGTATTGTTGTAACAGAAATTGAAATAGATGATGGTTTCAACCTAGTAGCATGATAATTCCATTTCAGATACCTTGTAATTAATAACAATATGTTTTTACAAATCTCATAACAGAGTGTTCGATAGCAAGTCTCCTTCTTTGAAATATCATAAATCGTCTATAAACATAAATGAACATGCCAACATAAACCATTTCCACAGGCAATATTAGCAGTAGCTGAAAAACTTTTTACAACCTAACATTTATAACATTGAAATTTTGTTGCATTGCAATATTCCTTTTTATAAAGGCTTTAACTTGTGTGATTCAAAATTAATAAATAAGTGGAGCCATCATAATTAAAATTTGTTAAACATTTTTCATAATTAAAGTGAAGTTTTTCATATTAAAGAATACAAAAAGTGTGTTAGTGCATATTTTTTAAATGCTCTATCAGTGTTGCAGTTTTATTATAATTGAGGATTTTAACATTTGCATACAATTTATGTTCACATTAAATATTTGCTTATAAGGAATTGATCTACTTTAAAAGAGAATAATGTTAGCAAAATTTTGTAAGAATATAAGAGAAATAAATTTTTTAAAAATTTGTTAATTACAAGTATTAAATGTTTATTGATATTAAAATGTTTCATTTAATGAAAGGAAAATATTTTTCAGATACATGATATTGAGTGGATTGGTTTCAATTGCACAACATTTAGGACCTTCTAGAGTGGAAGCTGAACTCTTACCTCAATGCTGGGAGCAAGTAAGTGATAAATATATTGTTTTATGTTTCCAATTTTTTAATTACACATTTTCTCATTATCTTAAATTAATACTTTTATACAAAAAAAAATACTTTCTGTGTTTGTTCATATCTGCAAAACTCATAATAATTCAGCATTTTTGCTTAGATTACTCATCGTTATGTAGAACGAAGGCTGTTAGTGGCTGAATCTTGTGGAGTTTTAGCACCTTATGTGTTGGTGAGTTTTAATATGTAAAATTTTTTGGATTTTCTAGTTTAAATTAGATGTTTCCTTATTTTAGTTATTGGTAAAGATCAAAAAATATTTTATTTATTGTTATGAATTTTAATACTAATATGGTTAATAAGTTTACTTCAAAATGTTTATTTAAAATATGTTTAGCAGAGTCTAAAATTTATAATTGTAAATGTATCTTGAACCTCTGAGCTTATAATTTTACTTTGATGCATCATATTAGTACACTATTCCAATCTGCTTACAATGCTTACAATGTTTGTAAGATTTTTGTGATATCTAATATCTGATGTTTTCTCAGGGAACATTTTGTTGAAATTAGCTGCCAAATTTAGCCATTAACTCATCAGTTCATGATTAAGTCTCACTTAAGAATATGTTCTCTAATTAACAGTCATCATTGTTCTTAAATAATTAATAGGCGACTTTATTTCATATTCTTAAAACTTCCCTTTAACAATTTTTCAAAAGTTAATTAATTTTTTAATATATTTGAACATAGTAAAATATCAATACATTCTTTAGATAGTTTTTCCTTAAAAATGAAAATGAGTAAAACATTTATGTTTATATTATTCATTTGACATTTTACGAAGTCTTTGCTACACCTGCATTACAAATTGCATTTTCATCATATTTACAAATGAATTTCATATACAGTTTTCTGCAGTTTCTTTATACCTACTAATTTTTATTTTTCATATTTTAAAAAAATGTGAAAATAAAAGCCTAATATTGTTTGTTAAAAACAAACAATATTAGGCTTTTATTTCTGTGATTTATTTTCTGGATTAAAATTCCTCAGCCTGTGCTTTCAATATGAGCTTATTAATTGAGCAATCTTCTTCATTTTTGCTTTTAAATTGAACTAAAGAAACATGTACATATTTTATATTTTCTTTAAGTTTCTAAATTTTTGTAACTTTTTTTGCAAAAAAAAATAATAATAATAATAATAATAAAAAAATTCATGGATTTTTTTCTCTTTTACAATGTTGAGATTTCTGAAAAGAGAATTCAAATTTTTTTACTCATGAGCACAATTGTTTCAGTTTTTTGCAATAATTTTCTTTCCCCCTTAAAGAAACCAATCCTTTTTTTTATACCTGCCTTTATTTAGCTGAAATTACATTCATTTGCACTTTATTCCTTTGCAGATCACAGTTATTAATTTAATGTTCTATTTAGTAATTATCAGAGGGGAATCTTAAATTTTTATTCACTTAAATCTTTTCTTACTCTGCAATGATATTTCATATAACTATGTTATTCAGTTTTGTTATATTTTTTGACTGATTATTTCAATTATGTATAAAGTGTAAGCAGAATATTTATTTGGATAAATGGATTTATTTTTAAATACAAAAATTAATAACTGAAAATGCTTATTTTAGATGCAATCTCCTTTTGAATTTGTTGTTCTTATTAAGTAAACTTTATAATAAATATGTGTGTTATCTTTATTTTAGAGTGGTATTCGAAGTTCTCTTTTGCTTTCTATGTTGAAACAAATGCTGCAAGAAGACAAGGATGATTTAGTTAGAGAAACAGTGGTGAAAAATTTGGCTTTATTGTTGATACATGTTGATGATACTGATAAGTTTAATAAAGTGGGTATAATCATGCTATTTGATTTTTGGAAAAAAAATAATATATCTTTAAATACATGCATTTTATTTTTCTCGTTTCTCAGGCTTGTGAATTGTTATTTTTATCACTTGAAGATAGATGCTTAAATGTTATTGAAGCTAGTCTCAATATTCTACTCCCTTCAATTGCAGTGTGGGCATTGGAAGTTAACTATTTAGAATCTCAACTGTTTCCATCTGTGATGTCAATTTTACAAAATAGATTTAAAGTAAATATCTTTTTCCTGTTTGCATCTTTAATGATATGAATTATTGTGCATTCAATATTTATTTCTTTATGATTAATGTTCAACGCTTATTTCATTATGATTAATGTTTATTATATTTTTAATTTTTAATTTATTGAAAGGATAATTATTAAAATAATTCCATTTCATAATATTAGAAACCCTTAAATTTCATTCAAATTTTTATATTTAAGTAATTTGTATTTTATTTAGTTGATTTAAAATTGACTTAATATATTGACATCATTTTTATTTTTTTTAAATGTAAAACTTTTATATTATCACGTGTACTATGAGGAATATTTTTTTAAAACTTTATGTATCTCTTCAGCTTTTGTCTGGAATACCTCCTCCTCCTATCAGTGGAAGTATGCAGAATGAAGAAATGCAATGTATTGTACTTGTCCGCTGTATCTCAGCATTATTTCCTTTTCTTTTTGTCCATGTGATAAAATCCAGGCCTTACGTAGAAAATCCAGATATAACATGCAGTTCTCCCACTGAATTTGATGGTGAGATAAATTATTGTCTTGAGAGAGATATCAATGTATACATTAATCCCATCTAAGTGATCATTAAAAGTGAAACTTTAAGCAGTTATGGTGGTATTATAATTAATATATTCCTTTATTTAAAAATTAAATTTTTCTTTTATTTATCAGATTAACAAATGAAATATGTTCATCTTTGATTTATATTTTTTGTCAACTCTAAATAAATGTCAGGGGTTAAATTCAAAACTCACCATTTATTTATTTGGAAACTTTACTCTGCAAAGACTCGGTAAATAATATTAATTTGTTTAATTCCTATATATATCCAGCTTTAATTCCTAAAATATTGAATTTATTGGCAATATCTTATTAAAATAATGTTTAATTATTATACATAAACAAAATTTATTTTATGTATAAAAATATCTCCCTATGACATATCTTTTCAATCCTTAACTTTAAATATTTCCTGCATTGTAGTGATTTGCAATACTTTTTAAACAATGAGTTCTAGTCTGTCTAATAAACCTTTATATATATATATATAAATGATCATTGAGTGTCAAGCAAAACAGTCATTTTCCGTTTTTATCATTTTTTAAAGAAATTCTATAAGCAAATACTTATTTCAGAACTATTTCTACTGATAAAGGCTAAATCAAACTTTTAAAATTCTTCCAAGGATTATTACTAGAAAATTACAAATGGTTAAAAACGTAAGTGTATTTTTCTTCTTACAGTTTTGGAATGATAACTCCATAAATTGCGTATATTCATTTAAAAGATTGCCCATAAAGCAGTTTTCTTTAAATGCATCTAAAATTATTTATTATTCATCAAAAATTGCTAATATTTTCTATTTTAATTTATAAATAAATATATAAAATCATATTTAAATATCTGAGAAACTGTTCTAGATTATGAATAACAAACTCAACTTAATTAGCTTTTTACTTTTTAGTGGATCGGTTGCCTATATATCATAACAGCATGTTGAATCCATCAGTTATATTAGGTGGTGGAGATGAAATAATGAATGCAGTGAAGTCATTTGATAAATATATTAACAGTGAATGGTACAAGCCCTGGCCTGAGCATGATTGGGTAGTAAATGAATTGTAAGAGCCTGTTTTACTATGTTAATATTTATGCATTAATAGGGTAACTAAAACCTATTATGAAAGTTCATATTAATATTTTAATAGGCTAGTGTTTCTGCACAGTATATTTAGTTTAGTCAACTCTCAGCGCCATGCTCTTATCCATGCCTTGGTAGAATTAATGCGTATTTTTTGCCACCTATTCGGAAGGTCATTTACTCAGAAGAATGTCAAACCATCCTTTCTTTTGAAATTAACAATAAATAGTGAAGGTAACATTTGATATTTCTCTAAGTTATATTTATTTTTTAAAATATTTAATATTTAATTATATTATTGTATAAATAAATTGTTTGAAATTTAAAGTTGTAAAGTTTCATCCCAAAAAGTATTCATCAAAAATCTTTACACTTTAAATTTGATGCTTGATTTTTAAATATCTAAAAGTTAAATAAATTTTTTCTAAACATTTATTCTTTAAAAAAATTTCAATAGTTTATACTGTTTAAAAAGTATTTAGAATATGAGTTATATTATTTACTTTTTCAATTGTCTAAATTATTATTAAATGAGAAAATACAAAAAAAATTAATTCTCTTTTAGACTGAAACATTTTATTAAATATTTATGTTCATAATCTGAAAAATATCTCACATTAGTCATTATTTAAAAATAATAAATTTTTCTGTTGCATATTAATTCTGTTAAGTATTGTTTTATTTTGTTATAATTTGAGAATATTTTTTCCTATTATTCATAGTACTTCAATGAATACATCATCTTACATCTCAAATGAAAAGTTATATTCATAAGATTTAATTTTGCAATATTTTAAATATTTTCTCCAGTTCTAATAATTTTAAGAAATTGAGAATCAACTGTATGTAACTTAAATTTTTTTATTTACTGATTAAAATCTTCCTTTTAAGTTAAAAAAAAATTAAGTTTTAAAATCCATTGTGTACTTTAAAACTTTCATTCCATTTACATTATACAACTGCTTATTTTGTATATTTATGCATACTTTTTTCTTATACTGTTGTTTTTCTCCATTTCTACTTCTTCTCAAATTATAAATTATAGCAAGTTCAAAGAATTTTATTTTCTGAATAATTTATTGTTGATTTAGTAATTGCTTTATAAATTCTTAATTCACTTTTCTTTTTTGGAATTAATAAAAATTTGAGTTGATTCATAGTGAGAGAGATAATTGGTACCATTCTTGTAATAAGTTAAAATTACATCATTTGAACTTTTTAAAATTTTTATTTATTACACTATTTTTTTCTTTGAGCATTTTCAGTCATTAAATATTATTTACTTCATTTTATTTTATTTTTAATTCTGGTAATTTAAAATTTTTTATGAATGTGATTAAAATTGTTTTTGGTTTTATTCAATACTACCATAATTCAATGAACAATAAATATGTATATTTGAAAATTTTGAATGAATATATATATATATATATATATATATATATATATATATATATATATATATATATATATATATATATATATATATATTAATTATTGATTTTTAATGTGAAAAAATTTTTTAATTAATTTTTTATTAGTTCATTTCTAATGAACTGATCCTTGTTTTTACAACCACTCTGAAATTTATCTTCTTGATCAAATTTATACATTCATTACTTATAGCTAAAATTCAATTTTTTTTTAATCTCAAATTTTCTTTATATTTCATTAATGTGTATTGTATTTCTTTTCTTTTTTTAGGGAGGGGGGATTTTTTCTTATTGGCTTGATTATAATATTAATTATAATTATTTTTATGGTACTCAATGCGTAATGTATTAATATACTTTATGATATTTGATATAATTTTTCAGGCATATATGTTAAATCTAATTGTATGCAATATATAAAATTTATAATCTATTTTCCATTTTAAATAAAGAGAAACATATCTATTATAGTATCAAAACAATAAAGTTGTTCATTTCTCTCTCTTTTAATGTTGCCTTGAGTGAACAAAATATGTAAGACACATAAGAATTTAGTTGCTCTTTTTTATAAAATCTTTTGATATTAATACTATATTTTATTTTTATAGACAAAGATATTTCAAGTAGATCTAACTTCCAAGATGCAACTGTTCCAGTTTATGTTGCAGGTGTTCTTAGTGTTCTTCATCAGGTACGAGATTAAAAGTTTTATAGAGTTTTAATTATTTTATGCAGTTTATTTTGTAGTGCTACAAAGACAATTTTTTTTATTTGAATGGGTGAGTTATCTGAACAGTTTGCATAATACTAAAATGTATTTGTTGTATATATATGTGCATTATATTTTGCATTTGTATATGATAACTTGATTTTTACTTCAATACCATAATAATATTTTGCAATTTTAAATTTGAATTGCATTATTATTTAAAATATCTTCTTTAAGACAATTTAGTTCCATTTTAGTTTTTTTCTCATTTCTGAAATTCTAAACAGAATAAATGTTTTCATACAACTATTACCTTATGGAGACATATTTTATTCCTACAAGCACTACAGCCTGTTACAGGCCAAGGGTTTCCTTAATATTCATTTCCATCTGATCCTATCTATCATGAGGCTCCTCCAGTTTCCTTTATTTATTAGAATAGAGTCTTTCTCCATCAGATTAAGCCACCTAATAGGTTTTCCTCCTCTTCTGTTATGCATGGGATTAGTAAAACTAATCTTTTTACTGGGTTTGCATTGTGAGATTGGAACAAATGCCCAAGTCATTATAGTGTATTATATTTTATAATTTTAATTCAAGCAATTTGCTTGTACTTTTGATAAATTTCAGAATTAAACAAGGAACTACATCTATTATTCTCATGAACTTCATCAAAACTTTTTCTTAAGATTTTACATTCAAATGTTTTCTGTAGTGGCACTTAGAGACTAACCCTTCGCCACTTCAAGGCTAGAAACTGCTACTCATTTGTCGTTGCCCAGTGAGCACCTATGAACAATTCATGGAGGCGAGTAGCATTACCCACACCATACTACTACCACAAACATTCAATTTATTACAATGATTTTTCATATTATTTTATTGCCCAGCATTTGTTCTCTATATTTATCACTTAACAAAGAACATTTTGCTTGTAGTAATTTGAAAATATTCTTGTACTCCTTTTCAAAAAGTTAAAAAAAATTATTTGTTAAAATCTTAAAGTACTCATAAAAATAATTTGAACAAATAATTATACTGGTTAGTGGAATAAAAAAGTAAACAAAAGTTTACCAATCAGAATTCAGAATATTGACTTGACTAATTTTATTGGTGATAAAAAAATAATAATGAAATTAATAAGGAAACTCATATTTCTCATTTTCAATATTATTACCAATATTATTTATTCTCTTTCACTGTGTGTGTGTTCATATGTATGTATGTATCCTTGAATGTATGCATGTGAAATGTAATTTTTCTATGAAAATAATGAAACTACCTTTTAAATTTTTTAATGGAAATTCATATAATTATTCCATGATGAACTTGTTAAGAATTTTACCTGTAGGCTGAAGATCGACAAGAACTTCTGGAGTTTCTCCAAAATTTGTTGGTTGATATTTCTATGCACCACATACCTGATAATAGCATAAAAGCAGCATTAGCAGAATTGAGGTAAAATTTACATTTAGTTCATAATGATACAAATATGAATATCTTTTGCTTTCATTTAATATTTATATTTCTTATTTCATACTAAGCTATTATTTAAAATTGATATTAATTGTTCAATTTTCCTTTTTATTGTTTACTTAGAAATAGGTTTTCTACATAAGCATATTATATGGGTGATATTATTTTCATTATTTGATTATGAATTATATTATTACATCCACATTAATGATAATGCATCAATCATACTCTATAGTCATTAATTTATTTATGAAATATGTTTTATACTATTGTAAAAAACATGGAAAAATTTTGTCTCGTATAAAATTAATTTGACAAAATTAAATATATGAAATAACTTGATAAAAAAAATTTCTTAATATGTAATTATAGTACTTATGAATGCTTTTATATCCTTTATAGGAAGAAATTATAATGAAATAATGTTTATTACACCTTTTTTACAAAATATTACCCAAAGATTTTTTTTAATTTGCATCTTAGAATTGAAGCTTTTTGCATCCAGAACATTTTGTAAAGAACTGAATAGTAACATTTTCATCGCTTTTATAAATTTTTAACCCCTTCCTTCTCATTCCCATCAAGATCACAAGGTGAGCTTTAGACCTGTATTCCTCATGTTCTTGATATTTCCAGTCTAGAGTGTACCATAGTAATGCACAAAAAACTAGAAAAACCTATTTTTTCTATGCTTAAAATTTTTTTATTTTCTCATTTGACATACCAGATGATAGTACTACATTATTTTTAATGTAACTGGAGGCATAGTTTATTTTATTCTAGATATTTACACTATTCAAATTTTCTTTAATAAAAAGTAGGCACTTAAATAGGGTTTCTATATATATATATTAAAACACATACACACACACACATATATATATATATGACCACTTTTGGGGCCATTTTCTTGAAAATTCTATGATTGATAAGAAGTTAAAGAGAAGAAAGGTTTGATTTTTACCCCTGATACCCAACATGTCGGAATATTTTCCGAGATCATATATTAGATTTTTTCATGTAGAAGATATCTATACTATTAACTCTCCTTAATTTTCCTTGACCACAACAAATAGTTGATTGTGATGTATTCAGTGTGCTGTATCTTTTGTTGATTAATATGTGTGACTCTTATATTCCCTATAAAAAGTTGTCAAAGTCAGAAGACGTTGCATCTTTAATTTATACCTTAAAGTCATGTTTTCAGAGTAAAATTTAGCAAGAGAATTTTTAATGATCTGATCGCTTATTATACCTTTATATTGCACATTATATTTTAGTTATGACTTTAGCAATATTGTCTTGCCTAAATTCCTCAAAAATATAATGAATATGCTATTTATAATTCTCTATTTTAAGAACATTAGATAACTATTTTAAGAAACATGTATTTTACAAAACAGTAATCAAAAGTTTAAAAGAGACCCTATTAATTTGATGAAAGTAAAACGTTTTCCTTAAAAGTCCCAAAAATTTAGTAAAAATTCATTTATTTCAAATTTGTCGAATTTCTTATACTATTATGATTTTATTTTACAGTGGAAACATGCAAATAAATAAATATATATTCAACGCTGTCATATTTGATTCAGCATAAGATATCTATGTTAATTATTTTATATATTTTACCTAGTAGTATATTGATAGGGATAGATATAGGAATTGTAATGTCTGCATAAAAAAGATTATTTTCCTTTTAAATCAACAGTGACATTTGAAAATAATTTTGAGGTATGAGTATAAATGAGAGACTCTCCCCTCACTCTTATGAAAACATTTTCACTATGCATAGCCTTTTAATATGTAATTTTGAAAAATAAGATGTATTTATGTAGATGTATATCATTATATTATTAATAATTTACAAAAAAAAAATTTAATGTAAAAAAGTTTGTATTTTAGAATAATTTTTAAGAATATGTTGTAAAGAAAAAAGTATCTTCCGCAACTTAATATATATATATGCATGCATGTATGTATGTATGTATTAACATATATAGAAACCCTGTTAAACATCAGGTTTTCATCAAGGTTTAAACAAGATTACTTAAAGAGTTATTGAATTGAAATTCTTTAATTGTATACAGATAACTTTAACATATTTTATTTGTTAATCTTGAAGTATGATTAGATGTCATGTTATGGGAATTTCATTTTTAATTGAAGGCAAACATATTATATGGAAAAAACTTGTAAGTAAAGTTATGTGAGAAAATAAATTCAACTCTTTTCATCAATTTTGAAATACCACTATAGTCATAAATATTATCATTTCACTTAACAATCATTTATATAACTATTTTATTAAAAGTAACTATTTTCATAATTTACATAAGTTTTTTTTCAATTATAGAAAAATTTTAATGTTATGATTTATAAATAATAATATTTTTGTGTCATAATAAAATCGCATATTTTTCCATTGTTATATATATATATATATATATATATATATGGAAAATCATAAATTACCTGTATTTTTTTTGTTATTAAATATTAATGTAAATTTTAATATTTTCCTATTAGGTGAAACTTTAGCATTTAAATTAACATAAGTTTTTGTTGAGACTTTTAATGCCCCTTAAAATGGATACCAAAATAATTTAAAAGATTTGGACCTAAACATTTTCAAACTGAAAGAATATATCTGGGGCTAATGAAGGAAAAATTATGACGTTTAATTTAAAATATACAGTTTAAATATTTTCAAAATTATGTATTCTAAACATAACTTATTCTTTGCAGCTCTAATAAAGCATATCATGAATTACTTCTTTCTGTTCTGTGGGAGGGTGTTGTGCATAACTCACCTCTTGTCAGAGTTACTGCTGGTAGGCTCTTTGAAATTTTAGTGGGTGTAGTGAGTGAGAGCCTTTTGCGCACTCGTGTTACACCTGCTCTTGTTACGTTAGCTAGTGATCCTGAAATGTAAGTCTTCTTTCAAACTTTTCTTCTAACTGCTAATTATTTTTATAATATAGTTATTTAATATTATTTATTTTGACATATATATATTGAACTATTTATGTAAATAGATCAGTTTGATATGAGTGTGTTAAAACTATTCATGTGTATTAATTTTGTCTTTTTAAACTTGATTTATAAATGTAATTATTGATGTAGAATATGGTAAATGTTGGATGATAATACATTTACTTAGGTTTTAAAAAAAAGTACTGATTTTATATTTTTTAGAAGCTTTTAAATTTTAATCTGGTATATTTTACATGATTTAATAAATTATGAAAATATAAATTATAATTTTTCAGTATTCGTGATCATTAAAAAATTATGTCATTATTAAATTCATTCTTGTTTTATTTGTTAATATTTTACTTAAATAATTGAATTATTTTAATTGTTTCTCTCTTAACAATATCTGCATAGTATTGCATTTGCTTATTTGTGTACAGATAGATTAAAAACATCATTAATGCATGTCAATCATTACATTACATTATTTAATGTATAAAATATAAATTTTAAACACTTGACTATGTTAATATTTTTTAAACTATATTGTATTTAATAAAAAAATTATTAGTTTTGCTAGATTCTTTTAAAATTTAATTTAGCAAAATTTCACTCGAGTGACAATTTGAGACTAGTTGAAGTGGTTTCAGAGAAATATTAATGCCTAAGATGGGAGTCATTCATAGGTGCCTAAAACAAAAGATACTAACAATAGTGGGATTCATCACTGGATACAATTATTTCAGAAAACAACTTCAAACGATGGTGCTTTTCCATCAATAGCCTGTATGAAAGAAATGTTATGAGAGTGAGAAAATAGTGTATCATACTGTATATTCATGTGGGGGGCCTTTGCTCTTACTTGATTGATTACTTTAGATACTCTTGTTATTGAAAAGTTACACCTCAACTCCATAAAGAGTCTTTTTGCTTTCATAAATGAAATGGGAAGCCCTAACACAATGATAATATTTATAAAGACCCAAACAGATGGTGACATTGGTTATTTTAGAATGGAAACTTAACACAAAATGCTTTACCAGAGTTGCCTTGACTGTTCAATCCAATTTGAAAAAATTAGAAAATGGTAGTCAAACTCATGAACTAGAAATCAGAACATCAGTATCCAGTTAGTTTTCTGCTCATTTGTAAAATTACTAAACAAAAATTATATAACTGTGTAGTATACAAATACCCATGTTTCTAGAGTAGTTTTTTTTAACTAGAAATAATTTGAAAGTTTCAAAATACTACTTAATAAAGAAATTCATTGTATTTATTGTAGTAAGCATTTTCAAAGTTATTAAAATTTATATATACTTAGTTCTTTATAATCGTTTATAACATTTCTTTCACTTCTCTATATTTAGTGTAGTGAGAATTGCAACTGTACCTGCCTTTGGAGCTGTTATGGAGCTTAGTTCCCAGAGAGATGTAAGTCATCAAATTATTTATTCATAATCATAAATGATAATAAATTTTGTTAATTCAGTTTAAATTATTCTAACTAAGAATTATTTTATGTAAATATTATTAAAAAATACTAATTTACTTTAATAACATATTTTTGTTTTTATTTTAAAGTACAACTTTATTTTCAGTTATTAACACCTATTTATAATCAATTTTGCTATTTTCATTAAAAATATTTATTTAAGTTTGTATACAATTTAAAAATTTAAATATTTAGATGTTATTTCTCTACTAAAAGAAATTATTTCCATTGGTGCGTTTAAGTAGTCTTAATTTAATATAGAATCTAATTTAAATTTTCATTTAATTTCAATTTTCAAAAACAAAATAAACCTAAGCCTGTAATTTTATACTGTGATATTTCTTGATTATTTAAAAAATCATTAGTTTGTTTTATTTTTCTTTATACTAATCTTTATCTAAAAAACTTGGATTTGTTCTATTTCTATGCTGCAATTTAGAATATTTCAAGTTTTCTCAGGCAGGTATGAATTATATTTAATGTGTATAGATCTAGTTGCTTATATTTAGTGATAGCTTAAATTACAATGCATGTCATTTGAATTTTACCTATTGATTTGGAATAAAAATGTTCTGGTTTTAATACTATTAGAGGGACAATTTTTCTATTAACTTATATTATTTGTTTTTTATTGATTGTATCATATCTTGTTCGTATTAAATGCTAATTTTATTTGTTTATAAAAAAGTATTTTATAGCAAAAGATATTTATTTTTGAGTTATTAATTTCCACTTGTATGTAGAAATATTTTGAGATAAATTTAATTTTTTATTGCCACATGAATATCTATAATCATTCAGGATCACTTATGTTATATTACTTTTGTAAATCATTGTATATTAAATGTAGAAAATTTACTTTTTGTATCTTTTCACTGCTATTAAAATTGAATCTGAGTTTTTTATCATTTCAGACTTTAATATTATATTTTATAATTTTATGGCATCCCTGTAGTTTTGTTGTTTAAATAATAACTTAATGATTTTTATAAATTTATCTTCAATTGCAAGTATATGTAAGCTACATATATTAACTTGGCTGATTTGTCATTAGAATTACTTTTACACATAGCTGTGTCAGGACGTTATATTAAAAATCGCACTTAGCCATGATTGATGACTGATTTTTACGGTGGAAGTACATCAATGAACTGCTTACCTCTTGCCCTGTAATGGCGATTTTATTTAGATGTAATTAATAATATGTTGAAGGAATTAGTTTGAATTCTATTAGACTTTTGAGTTGAACTGAAAGTGTTAATAACTATAATAATATAAAATTAAGTTAATCGTTTTTAAATCACATCTGTTTTGTTAATTATGTTACTTTGAAAAATTTAAGTTTTCCTGTTATACAAGCATGTGAGAATTATCTTTAAAGTATTTTTCTCTTAAAAAATGTTATTCAAAAAGAATGAATTTTTTTATTAATGTAATTGTAATGCTGTATCTTAAAATTGCTTTTTAACATCTGGAATAATCAGTAATTTGTGGTAGAATTGGACTGCTTTTAAAACATTTATTGTGCCAGTGGAATATATATAATTTATATAAATGTATGTTATGTTCAACTGTCCAAAGATCAGTTGCTTATTGTGCATATATATTTTGTTTTAAAATTTTCATCCTATTTATCATTTTACAGCTTCTTGAGAAAGCTCATCTACAATTACAAACATTTCTTGATGATCAGTTATACAGAGATCAGCATTTACTTTATGTGGAAGTTATAAAAACCTTTGCTAAGATTGGTCCCAACACAGAACCTAAGTTCAGGGATGAGTGTAAGTTTAAACTTTTTTTTCTAAAAATGTAAATCAGTTTAATATACTTTATTGTAACTCAGTTTCCTTGTTTAACTTTATGAACAAATAATTAAATTTTAAATAAATTAATTAATCAGTTTGGTAGTATTATAAGAAATATTAATTTTGCTAAATGTATTTTCAGGTTAATGCTTAAATACCGACTCAGAAAATTTGGTTTTAATCATATGATCTTGATTGATTAAATACTAACTCATATATTTCTCACTTATTATTGCATTTTAATTATTGATTAAAGTTTAACAGAGAAATTAAATTCGAAATATTATTTCAACATATTGATCTTCTGACATATAAAGGAGATTAATATGTTGAAATAATATTTCAAATATTGATCTTCTTTATTTATTTTTATTGTATGTATCTTTCTTTATCCTCAAATATTTATTGTATGTATTATTTCCTCTGTAAAAATTCTTATTATTTTGCAGGAAAATGATTTTTAAGTATAAATTATTTATTCTGTATTGTAATTAAATATCAATCTTATATAAAATTTCTTATTTACTATTTTATTATATTAAAAGTTAATTTCAAAAGATTTTAGAATCTTAAAAAGTTACATAAATAGTCTTCATTTTCTAAATCAGTCATTTGCAACCTTCTTTCAAGGAGAAGTTTCAATTTTTTACTAACATATTTGAACTTTTTAATTTGTCACTATCTACTTTTCTTTAAAATCCTCACTCTTTTACCATTATGGAAAATCATATTTTTATGTAATAAAATGAAAACATTTTATTAATTATTCGAACTAGGCCTATTATTGTCTCTTATTTATTATGTGTGGGCTAATTAACTTCTGAATACTGAACTGTAAATATCCATTCATAAGCAAAAATCGCATTTTTTTTGTGTTTTTATGTTCTTTGGTATTTTGAATCATTTCTGTTCTCATGCTATTGATCAATCATACACAATCATATTATTATTAACATTATAATATACTTTACATTGCTAAGCTAGCAACTGAATGGTTAGCGTTTTAGTCTTTAGTTTGTAGTTCACAAGTTTGATTCTATTTTTGAGAGTGTGAAGTTTATATTAATTCAAAGTTTGTTTTAGACTTTTTAGACCAAAGTTGAATTAGGTCTTGTGTGAAAAAGTGACTTGTCAATAAACATACTATATATTTGCAAACACTGATCTGAAGCAAAATACATTGTTATACATGTAGAAAATAAACCTAAGTTTTATAATTAGAAATGTGCAAATCATAATACACCTAAGTTTATTTAGCTTCTATTATTTAGCATTTATGATGCAAAGCTTCCAAATGGTCAAGGGCAAAATAATTTTTAAATAATCTTACAATATTTTTAAAATGAATTTTGTTTGTGACAAAATCTATACTTTTCTATTTAGTTGTCCTTCCAAGGTTAGCTGCTCTAGCGGCAGAAAATAACAGTACAACAAATGAAACAAAAAAGATGGATATTGCTCTTGCATTGTTAGAAGCATATACTGCAATGTCGTGCTGCTGTATCCTTTTCAATTGATAAAAAAAATATTGAAGTTATTTAAATAACAATTTTTTAATAGTTTGAAGAAGTTGAATGATATGCTATTTTCTTTAATAAGCTTTAGTTATGAGTGATCAGTTAATTGCTGAAGCTTTTCTTCCTGGTTTGAGGTGCTTGAAGTCTGACTTTCAAATAATCGCTCATGAATATGAAGATACTGTTAACAGCATGATACAAGAATTCGAAGCCAAATTAGACCTTGGAAGATCCATTGAGAGGTAAATTTTTATTTTGATATTATATTGGAAACTCATCTTATAAAAACTCTTCCCTATTATATAAGGGGGGAATATGTTTTCTCCATCAAGGCTTTCCTTTTTGCTCTTAGTATTACAGTAATGTATAAATTTGAGACATTTTAAATTTTTCAGCCGTCCACGTTCCATTTCTGTCACATCTCCTGGTAGTATGGAAGAAATGAGAAACAGAGTGACGAAAATGTTTTCTGGAAGACCAGCAGTCACAAGACCAAATATTCCAAATTTGTTTCAACTTCGAAAGAAATAATATTTAGCTTCCCTTATTTTTAATTTTTTAACTGAAACATTCCATCTTCCCCAAATACCAAATGTTTTAAAATTATGTAAATATAGTGTATTCCTAATTTTGTAATTTGAAAGCAGTATATATTTTATAGACATTTTTAAGTGGTTTTTGAGCTGTGCTTTCATTAGCTGAAGTAGAAATGTTTTTACTAAATGTAAATTAATTTTTGAAAGTGTTTTATATGTATTTTGTTAATATTTGACTGATACACAGTTTTGAGGTATTTTATTTAATAAAGGTTTAAAGGTCATTATTTTGTTAATTTATGCACTTTTTAAACACCATTTTATGGGTTAAAATATATATCAACTTAATTGAACTTTGCACTTCCATTATGTAAATCAAGAATTGTATTCCATTCCATATGATTTTGTCTACTCCATTTTATTATCAATGTTTGAATTTTCTTCTCTAACTGAAAATGTAATTGTTTACATAACTTTAAAAACTGAGAAATAATATTTTCAGTTGTTATTTTCTTTAATTTGTTATTTTTATATTTCTTTTTTAAAGCAAACTGTGATTTTTATAACTTTTTGTTTAAATATTTCTTATATATTCTAAAAATTGAGCTTACTTGCAAAATTCATTTTGGAATATATTTTTCTATATGGGATAAAAAAATTATATTTTATCTTATATTGAAAAACACTATACCTAAAAATGAAATTAAACTATGTTTTTTCTGCAAATATTTATAAACATTAGAATTTAATTTCCATTTTAATGAAATTTTTTTCAATTGTATTTATATTTTAATGCAAAAGAATATATAACAAAGTTTATTTAGTTTTTTTTTTTTATCATTTATTAATTTAGATTTTGCAGTCTCTTGACAGACCAAAAAAATTATACTCATTTATGTGTTTATAAAATATATAATAAATATATTGAATTCTTTTATTTCAATTTTTAAAGATGTAGTTTAACTATAACTCAATATACTTTTTCAATGTGTATTAATTATCGTCTATATAATATGTTATGTCAAGTAACTTCTATTTCATGAAACAAAGTTTTCAAAACTTGTTTTCTTTATCTTTTTATCACACTAAATTAATCTTATTTGCTTGCTTTTTTAACATATTTCAATCTAGTTAAACCATTTCTAATTGATAAATATTAGTGACATGAATAATGTTTGCAAAATATATAAATCCTTTGTTCAGAATATTCAGATTATTTACTACATTCTGCTTAAATTATCAATGTATACTGTAAATTTTTTGATTAAAATATTTGCTGTATAATGCATATTGAACAAGTGGTACTTGTCTGTTTTTCTAAAAAAAATATTTCTTATATATACTTTCCAAACAAAAGAAGAAAATCTGTTCTTTATTTGAATTTTTCCCTTTTTGGTTTTATTGAATTTCCTAATATTTCTAATCAATGAATTAATACAGCTTTGTATAAATAAAGGGTTGATAAATCATTAAACAGAAAACTCCAATTGTATTTACTGATTTTTTTTTCTGTATATAATACGTCTATTCCTCTGCAAATTTTAAAGTATCATTGTTGAATGTTTATTATAGGTCACAATATATATTTGAAAAACATTTTGAAGTTATTTATTTCTTTATAATAGTATCATTCGAAATCAATTTAGGTTGTAGTTAACTCTATTTATTAACACTTAATTTTAGAAAATTCTTTGAATTTAAAAACTTTCATTTCTAAAATTTTGATATATACAATGTTTTTTTTAATTAGTATTATAAAGTTAAGGCAGCTAAATCACCATAAAATTCTTAACTTGGAATACAAATATATTAATTCGTTGTTATTCTTTGTCTTTCACTTTAAGGTAACTGCTGAAATGATTTGTATATTTCTATGTAGTTAGTTTAAGCTTATTTATAGGTGTATTAAGCTG
Source organism: Latrodectus elegans (assembly GCA_030067965.1). Classification (NCBI taxonomy): domain Eukaryota; kingdom Metazoa; phylum Arthropoda; class Arachnida; order Araneae; family Theridiidae; genus Latrodectus; species Latrodectus elegans. The sequence continues at coordinate 2,864,662 of CM057815.1, forward strand.
TTTAAAACTAAAGTTGTGTAAAAATGTATTTATTTTTGTGTGTTTTCTTGTCAAAATTTTAAGCAATTATTATTTTATAGTTCTTTTTAAAATTGTAACTAATTATACATTATGAACATTTTTCCATTACATGTATTTTACTGATAAATTAAACTTTTTATAGTTTAATATTTTTCATGACATTCTGTTATAAATTCCTTGTGAATAAAAAGAAAAAGTTCATCAAAATTGAGTACTTACCCTTGGTGATTTGAGTGCAATTTAAAAGGAATTTTTTATAAATTATATATATATAATATAACAATGTTACTGTAACTATTCATAGTACTACTATATCAGTAAACTGTATTTACATTTTCTTGTTCTTGTCAGATTAAAATTTACTGTTATTGGTTAAGGTATATCTTATATAATGCTATATCTATATTGTTAATTTACATAAATATTAAACTTTCAGATAAAGTTATGTCAGTAAAGTGTGAAAGGAAGTGTTGTGTTGATGTTAATTATAAAAGATCTGTGACTTGTAAAAAAATATAAAATGAAATAAAAAAAGAAAGTAGCAAAACGTATCTATACTAATTTTCTTCTTCCAAAAGTTAATATCATGAGATTTGACAATCACAAAATTTTTGCCTGGAAAGAAATATTTGTGAAAAGTTTCTTATAAGTATATTATTATTATTCCGAAACAAAATCTCTTCAAATATCTATATTTTCTGGTTGATCTTAAATAATTTCATTAGTTTTAACTTTTCAGTTTTATATTTATTATTTACCTGTTAAACAAACTATAGATCTGTTTTTTCCGTCCTTTCCTCATTCAAATGCAAAGTAATGTTGTTATGCTGTGATTTATAAAGATATATTCTCTATTCTGATGAATATATTCCATAGATCAATAATCAATGTCTTTAATATCTCTGTAGGCTGAATAACTTCTAATAGTACCTTAGATATTACATTTCAGTATGTTCAAATTCTCACTGGCTCATTTGAATAAACGAAAGTGTAACATATGAATTTCATTGACTTCTTGTGTTTTTATAATTACAGTATTTTGAGCCTGTTTAAGTTTAAGAGGGAGATGGTAATATATGTAAAATTAGATTGGTAATTTAATGTTACAATTTATATATATGCATATCATTTAAAAAAAATCATGTATTGGAGTACTTTCAGGTAAAAACAGAAGCCTGTGTATTGTTTTGATACCAATAATTAAGTGAATAAATATCCTTGAATATTTATTTTTCTTGTGAATATTTTTTGTGATTTAGGTAAAGGCGTATGGGTATTTTCTTCACTCAAGTAAATAAATGTAGTTATAGCTTCTTCTTTTTCTTTCATTTGAAAGATGAACAGAATATTATTTATAAAAATGTACACTTATCTTTTATTACTTTTATATTTTATTTTATATAAAGTAGATTTTTTTTAGTGTACTCATGTGCTTGTAAATTTTGTAAATAAAATTGATTTTATGAAGAAAGAAATTGTGAAATAACTGTTTTAGATTTGTTATTTATTGTAATACAGATTGTAAAAGTATGATTAAATAAAATATATCCCATGCTTTTGAAAAATTATATTTTTTCAAAATAAGGATTATTTACAATTAATTGAAATACTGTTTACTCAGAAAATTTGCAACTATAAATAATTTTATGTTACACAACTAATTTTAATAATTTATAATAATATATTAATAATTATTTGTTAGAATAAATTATTTTATTAATATAATTTATTAATATAATTATTTTATTAATATAGTTATTAATATAATTTAATATTACTTGCGTAACTTCTCATTATTACAATCTGCAAAATGTTTTCTAAGTAAAAGAACGCTAGATTGCACATGAGATACAAAGTAAGCCAACCGATGCTTTGTTGCGATCTACCGGAAGTGCCCCCAAAAACCACTCTTAGCTCTAGATGACCAGTGTGGCGATCACTGCTGTACAACATAAGCATTTCACATGGCTTTTCTAGTTCTTTCTAAAAGCTTGTCGAACTACTGCTTGCTTCACTTCGAAAGGTGTTTCCTTTTGACTGCCACCATGTTTCAACTCAGTATCATATAATTTAATAAAAGTAAATTCATTTTCACATACATGATTTCTCCGCTTCTCACTACACACTTTTCCTATCGTTGAACTTTTTATGTCATACAGTAGGTTATACGCTGATATATTCCAAATTTCTTTTATGTTGAATTCGACAGCTCTGCTAAAAATATTTTGTATCATGCTCCAAATCTAAAAGCCAGCCTCATCTACTTGGGTCTCCCTCTTTGTTCATGAATTCGGAAATGCTTTCATAGAGCTGAAGTGCAATGCTTTCATATCGTGTGTGTCTGTTGAATAAAGGCCTCACATTCATATACAATTTTGATGCACTGTTTCCTCACTCTTGTGACAATTTCTACCTCTGATATAGAAAGAGTCATTTCTCTCTACTGCTTCCTTGATTTACTCTGCATTTCCATGTTTTGTAAAGAAAGATCTGCCTCAGAGGTTTTAGCTGCATGAGCAGTGTTTTAAATCTCGGGGAATAGAAAGGTCCACCCACATAACATTGCCTGAGCTATGGGTGAGGCAAGATACTCTAACGGTTCACCAGATATACTAGAAAGTCCATTTTAATACTCTAAAACCACAATGCCATTCACTTTAAGCATAGTTCTCATAACTAGGTTATGGAAGGGTGATCGCGGCTGCTTTCGAAGCTTCTGCTTCTTCATATGCACAACGGCCTTTTGCAGGCCAAGCCTGACTCGCAGATCCTCCTCCATCTGACCCTGTCGCGGATGGCCTGCCATCGGTTTGGTCCTTTTCAACCATCTTTTTCTAGCTATCTTGTGGCTGGTCGTCCCCTTCCTTCCTTCGATATTTGAGACGGTTACCTCTTGGTTGACTCGGCATTTCTCTTTCAAAGCTTTCCTTTCAAAATGAAGAGAGGGAAGGAAATTTAGCTATCCACAATTTGCCGATGCGTCTGGTAATCACTCAAGCCTCAAGTATTACAAATTTACTCCGCAAACTAAAGTTATAGATAAATGATCAATATTCTAGTCTTTTCAATGAATCGCTTGTTCGATTTTCTTCTGGGGTACGAATGTTTTAAGCCAGGTGCTGTCGTTAAATTATTCCTAATGTTTATAAAGTAATCATAAAATAACAAATATACCAAACTAGGATGAAGTATAAGCAAATTAGTTAAAGATTTAACAATGGTTTATCTTTGATGGGCAATATAGATTTCTCATTTTTTTTATATTCTCGTAATATCCAGTAAAATAGCGCAAGATATCGAAATAGTCGGAAATATTCCCTATAATAAAAATAACACATAGATCAGAGGCGTATTGACGGGGGGGGGGCAATCATACCCCGGGCGCGGCTCGCAGAGGAGCGACAAATAATTTCAGGGATAAACAAAATTTTCCAGAAAATTTCAATCTTAGTTTGATCATAATATCAGTTTCATTGTTTTGTTCTACAAATCTTGAAAATGTGTAAATAGCGAAAATATATCTTAATTTTTTCATACAAAATTTCTGGAATATTAGATTGGTCATTTCCATTTTTATGCGAGAGATTTTCATTTTAGTATAAAGTTATTTATTAAATTATTTGTGTTAATGTTATATAGTAATTTTTGGATCTATTAACTCGGAGATTACAGTAAAGTAAGCTCATGAAATACACCTTAATTTTGTGAATACACCAATATTTGCTGTGCCCTTTAAGTCCTAATTTTGTTATGCATGTAAGCTATATGCTAATGAAAATGATAACAATAATATAAGCAAAGCAAATAAGTTTGTTTAATCAAAATAAAAAAAACGTTCAATGAATTTTATTTTTACTGCACCCCTTTGGATGTAATGATTATTCAAAAATTCGAAACGTAAAAAATTTTATCGAAATTTTAGTGTTGTGAAATATTATTTGACGTGCTATTTGATTTCTCATTAGACATCAAATCATTTTATTTAACAAGCAATGTTTCGTTAATATTTTTGATTTCCTTTTATGATGAAAAATGTGAAAATTTAATCTTATTTTGACTACAATAACATAATACCAAATTATTCGCAAAAAAAGAAAATTTCATATAATTTAAATATTATTAATGGAAACGTGTAAGAATTTATATCTACTAATAATTACAGAAAAGTCAGATTTTACTTAAGTTATCAAGAAACGATATAGAAAGATCAGTTTCAGTTGTCATTGAGACTTGGTGAAATTATATTATCCATTGTCCCAAAGTAAAAATTAAAAAAAAGCCCTTGTATTTTTATCTCGGGTTTTATTCTAGCCTTTCAGCATAGTGTCGCTTTATACTCGTGAGAAAATTCTTCTGAAAAGTGTTTCCTATAAGAGATCCAATTTGTCCAAAATATTGTGTCCGGCACCTGACTGACCTTCAGAGAAAGGGCAGAAATTTTTCGTAAAATACCAGTACAGTATGCTGCGTAGGGAATTGTCTTCCTAGAATCGAAATGGAAGATCGAGAACTAATTACCTCCAAATTCTAGGAAAACACAAACTTTCTTATGATTCACATCGTTAGTGTTTCATCACTTCACAAACATCGCTTCATCAGAAACAAAATTTAAAACTTTGGAAAGTCTGGAGAGCTTAGACATTTAAATTATTATTGCTATAAATTATATGTGTGTTCTATCTACCATGTATTCGTTCTAATTTAATATTTAAGTCATAATTTTGCCAGTATAAATATTTACAAACATGCTTGTAGAGTTTTGAAAATTAAATTACTTATTACTTAAAATGTTTTTATTCGGTGAAATAATTTTTTATTGATTCGTAATTTTGTTGGCTTTACATTAGCACCTTATATTAAAAAATTCTTTTTTAAAAAATATAAAAATGTTTTTTTTTCTTTTTTGTATGTTTAAATATACAGAATATATTTTTTAATTAATTAATTCAATTTACATAAAAATAAATCTTTAACTTGAAAAAATTCAAAAAATTATAAATGAATTGGGTATATTTCTCATTCTACTCTGTAAAATTTTAAAAATTAAGATCGTCTTTAAATGATTTATTGAAAAAGAAAAAATTTACCCATTGCATGAACAGTACTTCCAAAATAATTCTGAATAATAATAAATAATGATTTTATTATTATTAATGATGATTTTATAATTATGATGAAATTAGAATCACAGCCTTATTTTAATAATAAAATATATTTCAATATCTTAAGAAAATAGTTTTTAATAAAAGCATTAAAAATAAGAAGAAAAATTTTTCTAATAAGATAATCAACCGATTGAGAAAAATTCTCTGAACAGTTTTGTGAAAAACTGTTTTTAAAATTACAATATATACTGTTTGGCTCAATATTTCTGATTTTATTATATATATATACTTTTACTTAAATTTATGTGTGTTTTGAAAGAAATTAATTTTACTTTTTTATTTAAGAAATTTGCAAAATATTTTTGTTTTCTGTTAGCGTTTCGTAGCTAACCTGCCGTTTGCATTGATAATGCTATGGCATAGTTTTGTAATCTAAAGTCAGATGAAGATTTATTAACAAAGGTTTTGTAGTTTTGGTAGCAGAAAAATTGGTTTTATGATATAAAAATGAAATATTCCTAATTTATCAATATTACACTTTGTGATTTAAATTTTTTACAATAAAAATAATTTTGGTTTGTATTAATGGTCTGAATTTAAGAAGCTATTTTAAATGAAAATTTCTCTTAAAGTTATTTTTCAATGGAAAATAAAAAAAAAAATGAAATAAAATGTCCAGTTTAATCTGTGGTAAATGAAATGTTTAAAAAGATATCGTAGTGAAAAATCAGGTGAGTTGATCCTAAATTAGGGGTGCAAAGACATACCCAGAATTTTTTCCAATAAATAGCTAAAGTTTGTGAAGAGAGTAATATTATAGAATATTTTTTTGAAATTTTGTTAAGGTAAGCATACGTTCATCCCCTAATGATCAATAATTTATAGTCTTTCATAAATAAGATAATGCACAATTAAAAGAAAATAAAACTTTTTAATTGTTTCAGTTGATTAACAAACTAAAAAAAAATACAATTAAAAATTTTAAGACATTGTTATGGAAAGGTTAAATCATGTTAAAATCAGTTTTCTTAAAAGCTAAAAATTAGTAGACAAATAAATATCCCGACTTCAAAATTGTAATATCAACGCCAAGTTCTACAATGCCCATATCTGTTTTCATGTCCGTAGACCTTTGGGTGTGAAGCATACGTTCCGGAAGGTGGTCAATCCAAATCTCCTGTGTTTAGTGTTTTTACATGGCCCCTTTGGCCATCATTGGTAGACCAGGTCCATAACATTTAAACACCCCCCAAAAATCTAGCACCATCAAAGGATAGTCATATAAATATTGCTTGGATAGCCTCAGGCACGCAGAATGCATTCTGGAAATTTTGGAGCCTTCAGAAAATTTTAATAATCTGAGGTTCGAAAGGGCGAGAGAAGTTTGTTCCTGTCTTTTAAAGTTGTTATCCTCAAAGATGAGAACTCTGATACCACTGGTGCTCTAGAGGGACAATCCATGTGGTCTTAATCAGCTTTTTACTCTTGAAAAGATTTCCAAAACGGTGAGAGGTGCCACGGTTTAGTTCCAAAACTTACTTGGTACTCAGTTTATCGATCCACTGAAGGGACGATGGGTTCAGTCGACCTTACCTAGCCCGAGGATCGAACCTCTGCCTTGGGAAAGCGAAGTGCTATCACTAAGCCACGGGGCTTAGCAATTATAAAAGTTAGGGTGAATTTTATTCTACAAATTTCTATGGAACAAAACTCTAGAGAAATGTGGGACTGCAAGATGTTATTCTGCAGTAAAGAAATTAAACCTAAAACTCCATTATTACTTTTAACCTTTGCTAATCTCATACGCTGAAGAGTTTACGAAGTAAGAGAATTGCGATTCAAATACTTTTAATTATTTCTACATCATTTGCAAACTGTGAACGATCGTTCAGCAAATTAATTTTGACGTATTTAAGATTTACTATAAGCCAAAACCGTCTATGTGATTTAACATTTTTAAGTATAGAAAAAGAAAAATTTGTCACATGATCAACTTTGATGAAGTAATTGATTAATTCATTTCAGCAAAGGCAAGAAAAATGTGTATAATGTGCTATATAAGATTGTAAATAATTATCCATCTACTTATCTATAATATAAGTAGAATTATTTCATGAATTCAACTTATATCTATAATATAAGTTGAATTATTTCATGTTTAAAAATTTTTTGTTTTTTAAAATAATTCTATTAGTGTATAAAATTAATATATATATATATATATATATACTAAATCACACGTAAGTTCCATTATTTCTTTGACACATTTCCAAATCCAATATAAAGTTTATAATTTTTTTTTGTATTGTTTTTATAAATCAGAATTGTGAATTTTGTTTCAAATTTAAAGTTTAGCCTGAGACTTTAAAATTAATATATTTTCGAATACTTTATAGTAAGTACAGCATTTCCCCATTATTTTCATTGCATTCTTATTACAAGTATACTTTATTTGTTATAATTTATTTTATACAGTTATCTTATAGTATACTCTTATTACTTAATACATTTTATTCCCGTATTTATATTGTATTTCAATTTTTTTTTAAGAGAAAGGGTGAAAAAAGCTATCGCCCAAATTATCCTCATTATGCCATTGGGTGGGACACAGAATTTAGACACTGATCTAATATTCCTGTTTGGGGGTGCTCTTTCTGTTTAGATACATTAATTCAGCTCCTGACCTCTCAGTCTGGGAAAAAAGGCAATGTAAAAATAAAATCTTAAATACCTTATTAGAATTCCCGAGATGAAAACACGATACAAATAAGTGCGGAGCCCTTAATTCAGCGAAAAATAAATATTTAGATGTATATCATTTTTTACAAAACACCTTTTAGAATTTTCATTGTTTTGAACAAATACAAAACTTTCCTAAATTCTTTTGTGAAATTGCAGTTTTATCGACTCAAATGTATATATTTATCAATTCAACTGATGGATTCTTTAGTCTTCCTAATTATGAAATAAAATCCAAGCTTTACTGTAAGCTTTTATAAAAAAAATTTTCAGTACTATGTCCTTCCATTTGTTGCTGCAATTTATCTCAACATAGGTTTTTATCCTTCAACGAAACACTATTACATGACCACACCTACACTTTGTTTGAATTGCTTAAAAAATTATCAATCTTAATAAGCAAATTTTAAAATTTTCATCTAGAAAAAGAGATAATATGCTTAAAGGGTTGAATTCAAAAGTAACGATGAATAATGCGTTAAGAAACTTGAAACAAGTGTGTTTTCTTTGCCAAAGAACTTAAAGTTTTGAGAGATTGTAAGTTATGACGCAATGAACCGTTTCGTTTGTAATCAAAAAATATGATTGGCCGATAAATCTTATCAGTTTTTCAGAAAATAATCATAAACTTTGATTTTTGAATGATTCTAATGGTTTATACATAGTAATTCTAATGCCTTATATTTCTGATTGAACTTCAGCGTGAAAGTGAATTGGTCAATATTGCATTATTCTGTTTCCTATTTAAATACTGTTTTTTCGGAATTCTTCTTTTAAACATATACGAAGAATCCATTTGAATCTCTAGATTTTGACATTAAAAAAAATCTTCCAGAAGTACTATATTTACATAGATAAATTACTGTTAATTCGCATCAGTTTTACTTAAATTTGGCAACATATTTTATTATACCCTCCCCCCCCCCATGATAGAATTATACATTTCTGTTATATTTCCATACTTTCATGGATCATAGATATTTCGCACGAATGCGCATTTCACTTCGATAAGTGACTCCGAAGTCAAATGAGATAAATTAGATTGTTTTCAAGGTCCTCCATCGGTAAATATAATTTTTTTTTTTTTTTTTTTTTTTTTTTTAGTGAGAGTTTTTTTTAAAACTTGAAAATCAGAATAAGCCTAACAGAACAAACTAGATTTGTAAGAACGAATAAAAATAATTTGACACACCTTGGCAAAATTTTAAAACAATCTCTCTCTCTCGAAAGATTATTATTAGTGCACTTAGTTAAAAAAATTAACTTGTTCATTTTAAAATATGAGTATTTATTTAAGTAAATGTTAAATGTAGGTAATTATTTTTTCAAAGACTGTAAATTGTATGTGCATACTTTGGAAGAATAGACCCTACTGTTTTTTCCTTATTATTAAAGTGTAAGTGATGTAATAATATTTTTTTCCACTTTACCGACAAGTAACGTACATCAAAAATTAAGTAAAATAACACGCTTTTTAATAAACATAGACAAATTCTCTATTTGAAGAAAAATATGAAATAATGTTACACATTTTTTTTTTTCTTTTCTTTTCTTTTTAAAGATATGCAAGGTAGAGAGAATTTACTGGGAAGGCGTTTATAAAAATTTCATAACAAAAATCTAATGGAAAGATAAGAAAATAAAAGGAACGAAAAAGGTTAAACATGTTACCAAAAACTTGTTCCCATAAAATTTGATGAATAAAGCAGAGAACATCAGTATTTAAGCCTACGAGGTAGAAATATGTAAGATCACATTTGAAATACATATCATTAAAAAAAAAAAGAAGAAAATATACCAAAGCATTATTTATCAACGGTTAATGTTATTGTGAATCATCTCAAGAAAATTTGCTCAATACTAACCAATATTTACTTTTTATAAACGTAGTAAGAACACATCTCTCTCTCTCTCTCATCAATTTCCTGATAATAATCACCAATCAATAACTCCGTGATACAAAATATTAAGAATCATGCAAATTTTCATTATTTTGCCGGATTAACATTTAAATACAATTAAGGTAAGAATACTATGAAGAAACACACTTCTCATTGTAATTTTTAATATAAAAAATTTAATATTTGCCTATAAAAAAAAATATTTCTAAATGTCACATAACAATAAAATCTCATAACTAAAAGCTTTTGAATTTAGAAGACATGATTCAGAATTTTCATTTCGTAGTTTTTCTGTGAATAGTTTTTGCCATTTTTTCTTAAAAAGATGTCCTTAAAAAGATTAATGGAGTCTTGTTTAGCATTTTATTTTAAAAGGCAGATGGGTCAAAGTGAAATTCATACACGGAATATGTTGGAAGGGAATTTCGATTCCACCATCCTAAGCTGTAACCTACAACAAAGCATAGAACATTTGTCGCGAAGATTCCAAACATTAAAGTAGGGCCTTGTGGTTCTGAATCCTTCTTATATGATTTTTCTTGATTTTTTTTCGCATTTGAAGTGTAAGTACCTTGTTTTCTTCGGCGAAACGTTTCCTTAAACAGCTTAATTAACCTAACATTATTTCGAATTCTCTTAGAAAGTTTTCCTGAGTTGAGGCTTACATCATCGTTTGGAAAAGTAACTAATTGGTTTTTGTTCATTTCGCTGTCTTCTGTCTCTGAAAAAAAATTACCTGATGAATGTGATAAAACTTCAAATGATGGATCCTTAGTAGCATCCAATCCTATTTCGGTTGTAGAGGAATCGTTTCTCAATATTTCGTTTGATTCCAAAGAGCTTTCCACGAATCGATTTGATGTTTGATTTTCAAAAGAGCTGTCCATTGAATATTCTATTTCTCCATTATTGATATCTGGACATAATTCGAATTCGTCACCGATTTCTTCCCACTCTTCGTCCTCCATAATTTCTGAAAAATTTAGAATGTGTGTAGATGACATGAAATCTTTCTGTTTAAGTAAAATTCAAAACACTATTTTTTAAATAAATATTGGTTTTATTAAATTGAAAAATTATAAAATCTGACGCATTTCCTATCTAAACTGAATTCTATTATGACACCGTTAAAAGTGCACATTGCCAAATATTTTGATATTATTTTCTTTATTCTCGTGAAAAATATAAGTTGTAAATGGCCTAAAAAATTTTCATTTTAACTTAAATTCATAAGAAATTTGAAAAAGATGGCACTAATATCGCAGTATGATTATTTAAAAATTCTAAGTTACTGTGTACAATTTTGTTACACATTTCGAAAAAGTGTAAATTGTGCAGAAAATAATCATTTCTAATAAGCTCAATGATGCATGAAAAATCAAGGAAACTTTTTATCAAGATTTAATACTAACTCACAAAAAAAACACCCATCGCAGTCATAAAGAATTAAATTTGTATACGTTAAATAATAAATATGAACATGACCAGAACTTATGCACGTTAATATTCGTACAATGTCTAGTGTCCATCAGCGTGTAGGAAGTGGAGAGGAAAATATCAGCTCGAGTGTGGACATCATCACTTTATCTTGATCTAAAATTGAGACGGTTGGTTCTCTAATTAGATACTTTCACTTTGAGAAGAAGAAGAAGACAATTGAGAACGGATAACGTGGAGATTTCTTACATGTTTTCTATCCGTTCAGTAGACGTTTTGAGACCCACGAAATGTAATGCATAAATGGAAATATTTTTCACCGCAAGTCTATATTCAAGTGTAATTTTAACTTCTTTTTCTCTTAATTTAAGTATTTAAACGAATAATACTAACCAAGAATTACTTGTACATTTTTACTAGATGAATCGTAACTCATGCTTATTTTCATTATCAGAAAATGAGCAGACAATGTCGTCCGTGAGGATCCGATGAAATCATCTCAAGTATCTAATTACTTAATGGGTATCATCGACTGTATATTTTTACACTTAACGGTTAGTTTTTGGACAAGAGGGCAAATCAGACTAGAACCTATGACCATAAGAGGATTCCAACCACTAACAATGTTCAAGCCTAAAAAGTGAAATCGGTCGAAAAGGGCAACAAGAAAACTATTACAGTAATTGCATGGTAGTTGCTCTACAGTTACTAGACAATTTACTGCCCTTACACTTTCCATCAGTAATAATTAAAATACATAAATAATACAAAGGCGACGAAATCCAAATGCTAATTTACGCATTGTATGAACATAACCCTTTATAGCATAAGTTTATTGGCTAACAGAGAAATAGCTGTATTGGGCTGTTAAATAATTGCCAACATTATGCAATTTTGGTTAACCCAGGAATTCGGTTCTTTCTCTGTAATGTTGAGAATTGCAATTACGTAAAAATAATTATATGCTGCATATTTTAATGTAATTTGAGCTTTTACATCGTGTTAACACACATAACATAGCATTCGAAAGTTTTGATGACCTCTGAATAGACAGCAAAACGTAGTTATTTAGCTAAACTAAACTGCGGGCCACCGTAAATGCAACACCTTGAAAGAAGTATGCAAATAACATGAAATTTACGACATGCATTAGGGAAGGTGAGATATGCAAATGATTAGAATTTCAGCGCAGACGCACATTACGCGTACCTGTGGCACCACTTCAAAGCGATATTTAAATCTTGAACATTTCGACAATTTCAAGTTCGCAAATTGTGTTTTCCTAGTAGTTTAAAAAAAAAAAACGTTCAATTACAACTTCTAAAAAACAGCAATCATTTTTTGATCAAGTATCCGAGCTCAAGCGAGGATGGATATTGGCCTACCGAAAATGTGCATTAGCTTTCAGTTAAATCGGTAGTCGTGTTGAACGAAACCAAACAACTGTAATCCAGATATGTGATCGTTGGATGCAGGAGGGTACCACGGACCGATGTGTTCGATCGCATCTCCTCAGTGTACAACTACACGTGATGAAATGTAAATTGTGTATATGGTAGTGACGGATCACTCAGCAACATCACGAACCATAGCGTAGCACATTCAGTCTGTAACGCATCATCCAGTGTCTGCGTGTACCATTTGACGCTGTTTACAGCAGAGAAGTCTGTCCGCAAGACGTCCATTGGTTCGTCTACCCTTGACCCAGGACCACAAACGTCTCTGCCGCCAATGGTGCGATGAAAGAAGGATGTGGACTGCAGAAGGGAACGAAATTGTCTTTACTGACGAATCACGCTTCTGTCTGCAACACCACGATGGTCGTATTCGAGTCAGGAGACTCCGCGTTGAGAGGATGCTGAACAGCTGCGTTATGCACCGCCACACTAGTCTTGCATAGGGTATTACGGTATGGGGTGGCATTGGATATCATTCTTGTACTCTTCGAGTACAAATTGCCGGTATTTTAAACAGCCAGCTCTACATCTCCGAGGTGTTTGCAGCCATTTGCCCTTCCTTACCTTCAGGGCTTGCCCACAACCATTTTTCCACGGGATAATTCGCGACCACATTTGGCACACATTGTCCAAGGCTCCTTTGTGAATCGCTAGATTGAATTGCTTCCCTAGCCGGCTCTCTTTCCGGATCTTTTACCAATAGAAAACATGTGATCCATGGTTGCTCACTGATTGACTCAGATTATATCCCCAGCTGCCACACCAAATCAACTTTGACAACGTGAAGAAATTCTTTGGTCTACTGTACCCCAAGAACACATGCAAAGTTTCTTTAAATCAATGCTGAGGCGGGTGGCAGCAGTGATCTCCAACAACGGTGGTTACTCTATTGATTTTGGTTTTCCTGAAGATCTGAAACAACATATCAAGAAATATTACTTTAAAGAAAGTCTCAATCAATGGAAAAATAGCAAATATGCTGAAGTATTCACTCATCTCACATCAATTCGCAAAAATCATAGGCTGTTAACGAAATCGCGACAAGAAGACGTATGGTTGGCCAGAGCAAGAACAAGATTTTTTCCTACCAAGCCGATTCTATTTAGGTTTAATCTGTGGCATATAAGCCGCTGTCAGTGCGGAGAACCTGAAACCATAGATCATATTCTCCTAGATTGTCCTTTATACGAACATCTGAGGAATCAACTACGGAAAAAATTGGGAATAAGAGCATTATCATTCTCTTGTGTGGATATTTGAACTATCTACAAATCCGGAAATTAAAATTCTTGCATGCTGTGAATTTCTACGCCTGACCAACAGGTTCTAATTTTAATGAAAAAGAAAGTTACAACTCAAAATCCACCTTGAACTATTTTCCAACACGAATTTATAAATCCAAATTTTTTCTTCATATATCTAGACGTCTTTGTTAGGGATCACCGACTTTCCTTAAATAAGGTTAGTTAAATAAGGTTGCAATTTCTGTGGCCAGCAGTTTATAATGGGTTCAATTTCTATCTAAAAGTTGATGCTTGTAAATATATTAGTGGATTCATTTCCTATCTAAAGGATTGATGCTTGTAGATATATTAGTGGGTTCAATTTCTATTGCAAGGTTAATGCTTGTAGATATATTAGTGGTTTCAATTGATATGAAAATATTGATTCAACTGTTAGTGGGTTCAATTCCTATAAAGAAGTGAACTTTGTAATGTAATAAAAACTCCTATGTAACACATTCATATTCAAATAAGTAATTATCAGTAAAAAATTTAAAATAACCAGCTTAGAGGTGAAAAAGATAGATCTAGTTATAAATATTGGGTGCATCATAAAAATGTTTTATTCTTTTAATGTGACCGCAATAAAAGTTTAAAATAAAAATAATAAACTTTGCTGTATAATAAAAAGATATAATTACAGTTTTACGCATCGCAGAGTTACCCAAAAGAATTAAACATTTCAGAAATTCATTTTACATTTATTTAAATTCTTTTATTCGAAGAGGAGTTCTAGAAAATATCCTCAATCTTTCTCTTATATATATATATATATATATATATATATATATATATATATATATATATATATATATATATATATATATATATATAAATGCTAAGAATAATTTTTACGAGCTGATTCCGATAAACGTTAACGCTGAGGTGTCAGCCAAAACATTTCGCATCGTCGTCTCCTGTGACAAAGTTCGATTCCCATTTCAAATGCAAACGTTTCTAGCGGTTAGAAATCCATTTTAAATTACGCTTTCAGGTCAGTCAAATCAACCTTATTTGATTAAATATTTCAAGTCGAATAGCAAAACTCAAAATTTAAATAATTGGTTTGGGCTCTAGAGAAACATTCGCTTACTATGATTACATAACAATAAAATGCTAATATTTAAATATTTCATTAAGCAAAAGTTATTTATTTTTGATTATTTTTAGTCATAATTAACATCAGTTACGTTAAAACCATTAATATAATTATATTTTTTATTCAAAATTAAATTTATTTCATTTAGGTGAAAATTAATTCGAAAAAATATTCCAAATAATTCCAGGATACTCTTCCACCATAATTCATTTTTGGAAAAAAATATTTTTTAGCCAATTTATCTATCATATTTAGCTATAAGTCAGGGTCGAATAGATCAGTTATCCTAGGACCCATAACAAAACGAACCTCACGTCCAATAAAAAGTTTGTTTAATGTTATCACTCGAATAGATCGTTTGCCAAATCGAATAGAAAATTTTTGCTGTGAAGCGGGGGAAGGAGGGCAAAGAAATTTTGGTACCGGACCCCAGTTAATCTGTGTCAGGCCCTGGCTATCATGTGACAATGCTTGGCAGTTAAATTAAAAGAAGCACTGAAGGTACTCTCCAGTTGCAATATTTTGAGCTAAATATTTTGCTGTTCTTTCCACATAAATTAATTAAAAATTTCAACTAAAGCATTTAAAAATCTGTGAATTATATGTATACATGTGTGCGTTTATATTCATACATAAACAAAAATGCCAAATTTACTCTATTTTTGCTTCTATACTTTGTATTTATTGACTTTTTCTTTAAGTGACTTTGTCTCAAAGTTTCATAATTATTAACATTTTTAATTAAAATATATAACTTTACTAAAAAGGAAACTTTTTGGAATAACTATATAATTATTTTGATTAAAATTATTTAAAACATAATGTATAATATATAAAGAAAATACAAATAAGACTCTTGAAAAAAAATTGAATAAATGTAGTAATAAAAATATTACTTAAAGTACAAAACTCAAAAATGTGAGTGATTAAAAAAAAATCCTTTTACATTTTTTTTGCTAGTTTTTTGAGGATTAAAATCAAAATTTATCATAAATTTAATAATTTTTAAAAACTTATATATTTAGCACATAATTCGTAAAATATGAAGAATACTTTTCGCTGTTATATTATGGGTTTTAGTTTAAAAAATAAACATAATTTGTTAATTTTATCCAAATGAGCTATATTGCTTAAAATTATTTTTAAACCATGCTGCCTCGGGTCGTTTTCAAGTATATTCATACTTTTGTATAAACTCAAGATTAATATTCGGTAAATTGTTTCATTAACAATTTCGTATCACATTGACTCTGAAAATTTCAAGAAACGTGTTTCCTTACTAACAAATTAAAGCATGTGGGTGAAAATTGTCCTTCAAAACATTCGAAGATTATCTTACACCGATTTAATATTTAATTGTGCCAGTTCTTAATGTAAGGGTACTTCGTGCTCACCATTATTAGATAAAGCTCACACATGAAATGTAAAGCTACCCATCCAAACGAATACTGCCATCTAGCGATCATGAAATATATTATTTTTTAAAACAAGTATTCCTTTACCCAGAACTTTCGCGATTTGAAATAAGCGCTTTAAATTTAATATTACAGTAACATCGCTTATATTATTTACAAATCAAGAAACTTTGCGACAGTTTTTTATTAAGGAAAGGAAAATCTGAGGTAGCGTGGCCGAGCGGTCTAAGGCGCTGGTTTTAGGCACCAGTCTCACTGAGGCGTGGGTTCGAATCCCACCGCTGCCAATAATTTTTAAGGTAAGAAATAACGGCTTGATAAAAATTTAAGGATATTATAGGATACTTGAGAAATGTAAAATATTGCCATTTTATGCAATTCGCATAATGACTGAAATGAATCAATTCTGGTCTTTCGCAAGTTTCAAATGTGAAAGAAATTATAATGACTTTTTTCCGAAAAAAAAAATTATTATTATTATATTGAAGGCTTCTATTTGGGGAAAAAATTATTGCGTATAAAAAAAGATTAGATTAAATTACTCGCTTAAATATAATCTTTTTATCTTAAGACAACTGAACATTTTATTTATTATTTTTTCTTAAATTTTTCAGGGACAATTTTTAAATATTTAATTAAATTATTTAGATTTTTTTTTTTTTTTTTTTTTTTTGCTAAATATATTTATAAATACTATTATTCTCCAAATTCCATAAAAGATATCGTAAGTGAAAATTTAGTTTTTACAGCAATTTAAGAAGTAACTTGAAATAAAAATACAATATTTTATATTAGAATTTTTAGTCTTGGGAAAATCCTTTATCGCAAATTAAACATCGCTTAAGGTCTTGATTTCTTAAGCAAAGAAATAATTATTTATAGAAAAAATAAAATTAAAATAACAACTTTTATAAAAAGAGGTTGATTTTTATTTATTTTATTATTATTATTATTTTTTGAGAGAATGTGAAGTCAGCTATGAATTATCAGCACTTTGTCAACGAATAAAGCACTTATATTACAAATGCATTATATTATTTATTTTTGTCATGTGTTTCAGTGAAATGTTTTTAGTAGGAAAAAATCGCAAGCAATAAGTCTTAATAAAAGTTGGACATCAAAATATTGTGCCATATTTCTACTTTCTTTTCTCATTTAAACGTTCTCATTTACATAAAATATTAAGCTATATGTTGAAGAAATATTACTGCTGAAAACTAGCTATTTTTTTTTATCTAGTTAAATATTAAAAAAAGCTGTTTTGCTTTTGTAAATTTAAATTGACTTGGAATATATATTATAGTTTGTTATTAATAGTCTGAAAAATATTGAGACACTGTAAAATTTTATTTTTTATATAGATTTTATTCTCGTAGTTGGATAAGAAATAATGTATGGCTGATATTTCCTAAAACAGAAGAAAGGAAATATTATGGTAGATTTATTAATTAAAAAAAATTTTTTTTCACAAACGAGTTTTTAGATGTTTAAGTCTATTCTTATTTTTAATCCTGAAAACACCTACATTTATACTTTTTTCTAAACCACTTTAACTTTTAAATTTAATTACTCCTGGCAACACTTTTTTACTCTAATTTTAAAATTGCTTTTGGCAACTCTCATACTATTTTCATATATAAATTCAATCTGATTTGCTGACTTTGGCTTTATGAATTTATTTCTTACTGTATGTATGTATGTTTCATTTATGTGAGTATCTCTAATTTTTGCATTTATATTTCATTTATTAGTATTCCTATTATGTTATATTGTAATTGTATTTTTTATTACTTTATTTATATATATATATATGTGTGTGTGTGTGTGTGTGTGTGTGTGTGTGTGTGTGTGTGTGTGTGTGTGTGTGTGTGTGTGTGTGTGTGTGTGTGTGTGTGTGTGTGTGTGTGCGTGTGTGTGTGTGTGTGTGCGTGTGCGTGTGCATGTGTGTGTGTGTTGTATACTCCAATGAGTGCAGCGCCACCGCTACTGCTCACTTGAGAGCCACTCATCTACTCACAAAATGCGCGGGGAGATGTGGATCAGCCATCACGTACTAAAAACGCTCCTGTAATCTAATCTTTTGTATTATTTAATATCTTTGTTAGTTAACTTGACGTCCTTATTCAACAAACCCCTAGACATTTCCACTACAACATGTGTATATATATGTAGTGGGTATTATTCAAATATCACAAGGGAAAAAACCTGGAAAACTTTTAAACATCCAACCTGAGAGACATGCATACCAAAACATGAGCAACAACCACCTGAGCTTGTTCAACAGTGTCTTGGATCAAACAAGGCACCTAATACTGTCTGAAGAGCGATGTCCTACCATTGGGCTACGACCAGTATATAAGTTTCAAACTATTGGTTGTTGCACAAGCACAATTTCCGGCACCTAACTCTGAGTTGGACTCTACCAGTTGGATAGAAGCAACCGGGTGCAGTCTGCGTGATTTTGAAGCAATGATAAAGCAGAAGAAGCCCAATACCTGGCCTGTAACCACAGAAATATCATTTCATTTGGAGGACATTACGACCACGCCCAGTTTTAATGTGCTCCGATCGTCATTAGTGAACACGACTGATCTTTGGTTATGTCGACATTCGAACTCACTACTTACCGATAACGACCCCTAATCAACCAGGCACATCGCGGTCTCTCATATTATTTGTTATTCGTTTGTTTTATATACATTTCCAGCAGCCTCTTTCTGTCGGTTTAAAAGCGGTTAAACAAAGCCAATCATCTCGCAGCTTGGCGCCGTGTTCAGCAGAGCTGGTGGTTATTTTAAGGGATTTGAACACTTACCGTGAGTTGTCTTCATGAGACTTTTCATGGCAATGGATCTTTATTCACGGATCGCAAGCGTAAAAACCCAGAAAACTCTCAAACACCCATTCCAACAAATATGCACGCTTAATTTCAACCCTGAAAATCTGACAGTTACATGGGGCTTAGCGTAATCGCTAAGGAAACTTTCCCAATTCCATCGCCGCCATCACTGAGCTGAGAGAGAAGGATGCTGTTTTTATTCTGACAACATGTGTTTGTCTCGAGGAATTTTCTAATTTCCTCTCTCACATTATTCTGGGAAGAATTGCTTAGTAAATAGTTAAGGCAAAGTCCCTTAGAACAGTTTTCAATAGTTAGACAATCCTCTAAGATTTGAACGTGAAATCGCCCTATTTGAGACTGCAAAACATTGGGTTAATTAGTTACTTATTTTAAATAAAATACATTTTGAATGATTTTGAAGCTATTAAAAATAGGTAAATAATCAGTTTAGTATGTAAATTACTCAATTTACTATGTAACGTGTTTCAAAAACAATGGACGAATAACATACTTATGAACAAAAAATTAGCTTGTTGTTGTTTCGGCCCCATAAATTAGAAAATAAATTCATAATGTTATTTAAAAATGGTTACAGTTACAAATAGGAAGGGGGAAATAAGAGAAAGACGAAAAGAATGCATTATACCGTTACAAAATAAAATAAATTATGCCATTTCAAAAGAATATTTTTATTTATTTATTTTGCTCTTCATTTTTAATAAAAAAGAAATTCGTTTTTATAAGAATTCAATTTAAATAACTGTAAAAGCATTCCTTCGACAGTAAATCCACTCATAGTATCGAAAAGTTTTCGCATACATTGATTTTTGTTACGTATAATTTCTTCTTTTTATCATTTATTGGAGATTAATGAGTCTCCAATAAAAGAATTTAATATGAAATTTGATTCCCATCCATTCTCTTTAATAAATTTTTTGTACTGAATGAGATTAAGATTTTATTCACAGAAAAATTAAAGACATTAAGAGGTAAGTCCATTTAGTGAAATACTGTTGTTAAATTTAATTAATTTTGTTGTTTTATTAAATCTTTCAAGAATATTACATAAAAAAATTTAAAGTAATACGTTTTAAATTTAACTCCTTGTTATTAAATAAATAAAAATCTGATGACCGATCATTAAAAAAATTTTTTTAGTAATTTTATATTTTTTAATACACTTTAAAGAAGTAAAATTATTCACATTCAAACATCCAATTAAATTTTTTATCAACAATCATTCAGTGTAATTGAGATTCTTGAGTTGAATATTATCTTGCCATTTCATTTTTGAATATTATCTTGCCAATATTGTATTCAAAATCTTAAATTTCGAATACAATTAATGTAATTCGTATTAACAATTGATAGTTTTTTATATTGAGTGTCTTGGATTAGTACTAAATGATATAAACATTGGAAATTTTATTTTGTGTTAAAAATTATACACAAATAAGAATTTCTTGTAAGACTTCAGAGAGTAAAATAAATTGAATTGTACCTCTTTTGTCAAAATGTATGCATAATGTTCTTCATTCATATATTTTAATTTAAAACATTTCTTAGGAGTAAATATTAATTTTTTTATAATTAAACGATTATTTTCATAAATTTTTAAATTCAGATTTATTTTTAGGAACATTTATTATATTCAATCACATATTTTTTAATTATTAAGCATCATTTTGCTGTCGAAACTTATTTTTCCAGAACGATTTTGATTTTCGAGTTTCGAAGCCATGCAACTGAATCGTACTAAAAGCCTTAGTTTCTAAAAATACTAATAGATGGTAGCACTAGGTAATGGTAAAATATTTCAAGATATGATATTCAAATCAGTTTTAAATATTCTTGGGACAGATCTGCATCTTAGCCGTTTAACATTGCCTCGACTATTATTGTTTTGTACACGATACTATTATTTTTAATGCTAAAGAAAGTTTGAATGGATTAAAAAATAACAAAAAATCTATTACCCCTACACTCAAGAGTTCAATCTTGCATTATAGTCTTATAAAGGCATACGAATAAAATTAATTACATCAAAATCCAAACAAGAATAATGAATTTTGCATAAGCAAATATGAAATATTTCCTGATCATATATAAGAGTAAAAATGATAGTTAAAAAAAATACGATTATTTTAAATTGATTTTTACAGGTATTTGAGAATAATTAGGCTTCAGTAAATAAAATACTATTTCTATCTTAGAAATTTCTACCAATATCTACAAGTTTTGTGTTATCAATATATCAATATGAATTTACGAATCATTTGATCAAACTTTTGATATATAGATAAAATAAAACTTATTCATGTTACCTATTTTTTTACTTCATTAGCTTATAAAAAATAAGTATGCAGAACACTTTTGTTTCTAAAGTTATTTAAATATAAAAATTTATTGGAAATTTAAATTAAAAAAAACACATAAATATTTTTTATATTACAATTTAATAATTATTTTTACTGTGTTTATAATTAATGAGAGTCAAGTAAATAAATTTTTCCGTATTCCGATGTAAAATACAAAACTCAAGCATTGTTATTAATTAAAAAGTAAAAAAATAAAAATAAAATATAAAAAAATTTGTACTTATTTATTGTAATAAATTTTATGTTGCGTTTACGTTGTGATTATATTCATAGGGACATAACATTTCCAATATCTTTTTAATTAAGAGGGAATATATTTTCACTTTATAAATGATGATTAGCAATTCTCTGTTTCTTTTCACCCCATTAGTTATTAGCTGCAAATATAAATGGTTCTTACAGGGAGGAGGGAGACATAAAAGAATAAGTATGATTTAATTAATATAATTTGAGAGGAATTTTAGTTTTAGAATGCGTTTTTAAATACTTATTATTTAGTTCCATAAATTAAATTATTGTAATATTTAATCATGAGAAATATGCGTCACTTATTCGCAATTACGAATCAATAAAATGTAGTTTTTAACATTTTTAAATCACTCGAAACAAAAAACAGGATTGGATATTTTTGATTTGGGAGTTAGATTTTGAACGTGACTTATACATTCTTTATTTATTTATTTTATTTATTTATTTATTTATTTTTTTTTTTGCGCATAAGAAATTACTTATAGTTGTTTGTCATTAACAAATTAATTTATGAGAGTAGCAAATCCATAACAAGCAACTTCATTCAATAAGAAGAAACAAAATTATATAAAATCATTTCAAATAATTAGAGGTCTTTTCTATTTGTTGTCATTTCAAGATGACCAGCTGATGTTGGTGACTTGGCAAAAATTCAAAACATATGAAATAAAGCAATATTCACGCACAAGTGACACTCAAAAATAATTTTCCTTCTCCTATTTACGATTACGTTTTTCGTCCTTTTTCCTTTTCTTTATTTTTACATTTGATTTGAAGGGCACATGTTTATATAGAAACATAATTTATCAAAACTATAATTATCAAAAAAAATATTAGTAGAACCAGGTAATGTCATTTATAAGTATTTTATAATTAATTATAATTTTTTACTGAAAATGAAACCACCTTATCATTAATTGATGATAGTCTTTTTACTTCCAAAAAACTATAAATACAAATTAGATTTTTTCTTTGAATAATTGTTCATGTATGTTGCATTCAATACTTGAAAAGAAAAAAAAAACTGTCACATGTATAAAAATATATTGAAAAGAATGCTAAGTAAACTGAAAGTTGATAACTATGTCCCAAAAAATGAGAAAAATTATTATTTAAAATAAAGAACTAACAGATATTAGCAATATTGTATAATCGATAACATAAGCGTATTTGGTTTGATTTAAGGCACTTGTTGCACAGAAGAGTAAGTCATCGAGTCGATCACCACCCTTCGAACACAAATCATTTAATATGCTTTGCATACATTGCAGTGTAGGCGACTCCCGGACTGGTTTGGAATGCTCGTCCATCACCAAGCGCATCGTCATTTTTGAATCACGGTTATGTGACGAGGCCACACTTGAGCTGGCACTTTCCTCTCCACATCCATGCCACACCAACAGAAGGACACTGGACGTCATAGAAATAATGTGGACACTTTTGCAACCCACGCAAATTGCAGCAACCCAGTGAGGGAGATGCGTGGTCACCCTCTCAATCATTGCCTGCGGCAAAGGATTGCTGATCTTAACGGGAAGCGACTGAGCCACTGGAGCTCACAGGGACCAAGCAACAGACCCCAGACTTAGCCTGCCATCCCCAGAACTATGATTTCACATGGCAGACATTTTGACTACGAGATATTTTACGTGCCACAACCGCCATCAGTGAACACGACTTATTACTAATTATAAAATTTCTATCATTCTTCCGAGGGATTCTTAAACACTAAGCTATATTTTGGAACTTATTTACGAATATACGTGTTTAGAAATATTCTTTTTCTTTTTGGAAAATAGTTTAATTGCTGAAACACATGTAAGAAATTTTAAAATGTACCGCTCGATTTTTTCAGGAATCATCTTATTGTTCTTATTTCTCAAACAATGATCTAGTTTTGACTGTTTCATCAATCTGTTCGCACATATTGTGAATCATCAAAAATATACCCCATAGATTATGAAAGTAGCATTCTTTTACCTACAATAAATTTAAGAAAAATTAATGAAAAAGGTTTTCTGAAAAGTGAGATAGAGGAGAAAAAAGTAAGATAAATCTCTTATTATTTTTTTTAATTTTTTATTTTATTTATTTATTTTTTTCGGCATTGGTAAACAGCCTTTTTGAAAATTTGGTAGCGTCAAATCATTAATTTCTAGCAATTAATAAATTCTTTCGTTTTGATTATACCATAAGATTTTATTACTCTATTTTGAGAGATACTTTTCTATCCACTGATAAAAATAATTAGGATTCAATTTATGCTCACAAAATATATCTGTAAAATAATTATTTCTTCAATAAAATCCTTTAATTAATTTTTTTAGTAATATAAATCGAAATTTTTAGTTATAGAAATTGCTTTTCCAAAAGTACTTTTAAATAATCAATTTCTAACAAAGGAACTATTTAAAATTTATAAATGAATTATGTTTAATATGTTTAAATATCATTACATCATATAATAATGTTATATGCCATAAATATGTGGAGAAAAGAAGTAAAACTTTAGAAATTATTACAAAGAAATCGATTTTCAAATGTCGTTTAGTCCTAGAGATGGATAAAATATAGAATACTTGGAAAAAATTATACAAATTTCGTTCAATTCATTTAGATAAAAATTTCTCTTAAACAAAAAATACATATTAAAATTATCAGAGTTATTTTAGTTGAATAAAAAATGTATAATATAAAATTTCCTCTTCATATACGTTAATATAAATATTTGTAGTTTTTTTTTTTTTTATCGTATTAAAAAATTAATATGAACTTAATATCAGTCTGAAAAATTTCTCAATAAGTTAGATATGAAATTCTAGAAGAAATAGATAAATTTGCGAGAAATTTTTTTTCAATAATTTTCTTTACATGAATTCAATATTTGATTGCAGAAATGTATCAAATTTAAGATATTAATCGATTACTTACAGAAGTAAAGCACTTGTTTCAAATTATCATTGATGAATCAAGAGATTACTGGAATAGAACATTTAACCATTTTACTATTAGAACAAGGCTTTATTCACTACAAGAGACATCGAATTTTTCTCTCTCTCTGAATTAATATTTATATCATACAGAATTCTGGTGAAAATATGTTCTTCAAGAATCAAATTGCTTTGTTCGGTTGCAAATATTATGGTTTAATTCATGAAACATGTAGAAAAATAAGCCTTCCAAGTCCATGTAAGTCAGTTTATTTTTAATATACGAAAGATATAGGTATATTACGTATGTCAATAATATAATTTTAATTATTTTAAGGAAATTGAGAGAGAAAACAAGCTCTTGACACCCTTAAAAGAGGGCTTGCTTAAAGTTATTTGATAACATTCGACATATTTTTCTTAATAATAATTTGCTCTATTAACTCTTACTACAATTTTTAAATGCGTTATGATATAAGAATTTGTTTCTTGAAAACAAAGCTAATCTAAAAATTGAATTTGAACAACAATAGTTATATTTTGATTTATTGAGGAATAAATTTATATGTACAATCAATATTTTTTTCATTTCTTTTTATGCAATATATTTAGGAAAGATCAAAATATAGTATTTATAGAATAAACTAAAAAATTTGTAATTTTAAGCTAAAAATAGTTGTAAGTGATTATTTATTTTTTATGTAAATTTTTGCTGATTTAAACGCTTCAAAGACTATAAAATACTCTTCATGTGCATATAAATTGAGTATTACATTTATCACTAGCAATATGAGAAAAAATACATGCTTAAAATTCCGAATAAATACCCTCATAATGTTTTAACTAATAATGCTATCAGTTAACAAAAATTGTTTCAAAAACAAAAGAAATTATTTTCTGCAGCCACTTAAGTAAATATCTCATGTACTTTCTTCAATTCACATGATAGCTTATGACACTTATAGATTCTGTGACTACATCTGGTTATAATATATAATATGAAAATTACCTTTTTTTCATAAAAATTTGTGTTTTAAGAAAATTAGAAACTTAAATTCTACGTATGTTTTTAATAACGTCAATACTTAGTTAATGAAAATGGAAAATGAGTGGAACAACGATATATATATATATATAGTTGCAAAACATCTGAAGCGCGAAAAAGATTTTTAAATTCACGTGGAAAAAACTATATTTAAATTAAAAAGTAAGGGCCACATTGAATTTAATTATTTTATTTTTCCTTTATGAAAATGTGAATTTTAATTTTTATTTCTTTTGTCTGCAATCAATTGGGATAAATTTTCATCCCTTCAAAGAGATAACAAAATGGTTATCAGCAGAGAAATTGTTTTAAATTTCAAGGACACCTTATTTTACTGTAGGAAATTTTGAATAATTCAACCATATATTTTGTATTTTGCTAATATTTTTATGAAAGTAAGAATACTTGCGAACTGTTTCGCAGTTCAGTACTAATGATCAATGCGTGTGATAAATGTTTTAAAACAAAAATTTTATATTCTGCCTGACTTTGGAAATGCAACTTCAAAGAAGGAGTGGCCAGAAAATGATACAAATTTCAGGACAGACAGAAACATTTGACCGAGTTACGCAAATGATGTAAAATGAGCAGCTCTCCAGAGCACGTACGATAAGATATAAGGTAAGTATCCGGCAAAGTGAGCAATATCCACCCCGTTATTGCTGCTTGGAAAATAATCGTTAAGAGTTTGCTCTCTCCGCAAAAGGACGCCTGTAATTGCGAAGAATGTCAGGCCATTGTCGACGGAGGCATCGGGATCGGACTGAGAAGGACAGGTTGGTCCTTACGGCAAATCACAGCTCACAGATACCTGTATTCGTCTATAGTGCACCAGCTGGGGCGAAGATGGTTGGAATAAGGAACTGTGGAACGTTGGGGGGGGGGGTACCGGTGCAGCCAGAAATAACATCGCACCTGTGAATCACTGCGACCGGCAGGAGTGAGGTGGTGGCCCTTCAAAACACGTCTATCAAAATTCTGCAGCATGTGCAAGACACCCTAGATGTTCCCATATAGAGCAGAACCTTTTTCCCGTCGATCGATTGCTAGTGGCCTGTTTTCATGGCGTCCGTAAAGAAGACTGCCTATGATCCTACCGTATAGTCGCCAAAGTCTGGAATGAAGCTGGATCAGAGTGGTGTGGACGACGGAGCAGAATAGCACCGTCTTCTCAAATAAGTCATATTCTCCTGTTTCTTCATGCGCTGCTTACAAATGTGGTGTCGACAGTCTGCAGCAATTGCGAAACGCCCCACTGCACGACAACGCAGCGTCATGGTTTGGAGTGTTACTGCGTACGATTCCAGGTCACCTTTAGACCAACACAGTGACAGCCCAACGTTACGTGGATGATGTGCTGCTAACGGTGACACTCCCCAACCTTCAGGAGGTGACCAATGTCCTCTATCAGCAGGATAACGCCAGACCGCACATTGCTCTCCAACATGCATGTAAGGTGTACAGCTGCTTCCCTGGCCACCGTGATGGCTAGATCTCTCACCAGTCGAACACGTTTAGGATATGATTGGACGCCATTTACAGACCCTGCCACTGCCTCCTTCAGATGAGGAACTTCGGCAAATGGTTGACAGGGAATGGAGAACCAATCCTCAGGACGCTATTCATTGATTTTATGCCTAGACGTGATGCTTCGTGTACTGTCATCCTCTGTGGTCTTACAGACTACTGACCTGACACTGTTCTCGTTTTGTATTATGCGTATCATTTCGAAATATAGAACATTTATTGTTCGTTGCTGTTTCTCTCTCAGATTTCGTCACTTTCTGGCAAATCCTCCTTGGTATTGCATTTTCAATGTCGGACAATGTATGAGCATTAATATTAATTTATATGTATCTTGATAGTTAGATCGATATAAATGTGTGGTCCACTGAATTATTCATTTATAGAATTCATAATGAAAAAATATAATTAATCATTTATATATTGAAACAAATGTAAAAAATAAATTGAATATTCCTATTTAAAAAAATAAAAACAATTTATCTTTAATGCTGGGATTTAGGATTGGAACTATTTAAGAATCGAAATCAAAAATTATTCTAAAATAAACATTAATGTTTTATGGAAAATATGGAGTATGTTTCACACATTTCTAAAATTTTATTATAAAGTTTTTTCTTCAGACACGTTTTTGCAATCTCTTGATTTAATTGAATGGTTATATCTATATTTACTTCTATAGTTTTAAAAACTACTTTCTTAAACAATTATAAAATTGAATTCATCTTGAGTTTATCAAAAGGATATACTTTAAATTCTGATTTTTAGTATAAACGCGAAAGTATTAACTTTAAAACTTTTTTTTTACTTTTAATAGTAATTTCATATAATACTTTTTCAGATGAATATCTATTTTGAATTATTTCATTTGCAGCAAATTATTCTGCCAATTCTATTGTATGTTTCAATTATTTCATTTACGCACACAATAAACTACGGAATTGCAGTGATATCCAGAAATACAATTTCTTTGTTTCGAATAATGATCTAAGCAGGCATTCCTTTCTTCAAACTTCCATTCTATACCTACAGAAAGATATTAATTTCTGTGTTCGCCGAAAGAACTCTTAACATTAAAAATGAGAAAACTATATTTATTTGAAAAAAAAATTGTTATATGTATTCAGCTTTCTTAACTTCTCTACATAATTGCTTTCTGCATTTAAAAATTTATCACATCCAGCCATGAGATTCAAAATCACTATACACTTTTCTGGAGTCGGCACATTAAGCCAGATGGACACTGCAATCCCCAACCCTTCCTCACATCCAAATACTCAACCCCCAGCTTAGAAAAATGGTAGAAATTGATGCCAATAAAATACAAGATATTAAACAAAAATTTCTGAATTGGCTTGCAGCAGCAATATGAAGGCGGGTAGAAGTGAAGAATTCTTTATAATATTAAATAATGCAAAAAATATATTTTTCAGTGTTGGAATGTATTATTTAATTTTGTCAAATTCGGGTTGTTTTAATATTCTTCAATAATGTCCAGCAAAATATTTCGTAATATATATTTACAATATCGTCAATTAACATTTGTTATTTGAACAATTTCTGAATAGAACTTTCCTTCTCTTTTGTTTTGGAAGCATTATCGACTCCTTTTTTTTTTTTTTTTTGTCGTCTGACAAGGATTTACCTTTATTATAGTAGAGTTTTCGCTATGAAATACAATGACTATTTAGCATGAAATACAATTAATACTTGGCTTAATTAGCGGGTGGCTGAAGAATACAGAATAGCAATTTAGAAGCTCTCGACTAGATACAATAACTTTTTTTAATGTATGAGGTGAATGAAGATGAAGATAAAAGTTTGTGGAATGAAGGTGGCACAACGTTTCTTTGTTTTCACAATAAATGCTGTGTTTTTCATTGTTTATAACGAAACAATCTTTATTTTTTGTATGATAGGAAGCTTAGTGAAAAAAGAAATGTAATTCGATTGTGTCACGTATTTCCGTTCACAGAACGATATAAGTTAAGTAACTTTTTGAGAAAGATAACTAATATTCTGACTTTACAAGTTTGTTTGTTCAAGTCTTTTTAGACAAGGTGTATTTTATAATCTGCTCCTGAATATGAAACTTTAATTGGTGGCACTGTGCAATCTATTAACGAATTTAATTTTCATTGCTGCTTATGAAATCACTGACCATGAGACCATGTTAGAGATATCTTTTGGTGTTTGTATACGGTTTATGCACAGGAGGCCATTATTTACTAATAATTTTAATGAATAAAAAAGTTTTAAATAAAAATATTATTAATAATTCTAAGAAGATAGTCGAGAACTTTTTTTTATTACACCAAAGCATCTCTTAAATATATAGTAACATTCTTACGCAGTTTCTAATTGAAACATTATAACGGAAAAAATGCATGTAAAAGTACCCTTACATTTTAGAACTTTGAACAATTTCATCAACTTGTAAATGTATTTACCTGGCCATTGACTCATATTAAAATCCTTATATAAGCATCGGAAATACAAAAATAAAATCGATTTTGTTAGAATGACTATAAACTGATCGTTTCCATAAACCGGAAGATTTCAAATCATCTCCAGGTTATGGCAGGAATTACCTTTCACTATTTCAATTGATAATATCCTGGTCATGTTTTGTAAATTATGCGCATTAGAATAAATAATCGTCGGAATTTATTGTTAAATCTAATAATTTTGATTATTAAAACAATATTTTAAAGATGAAATAAAAATTTAAATAGCAGCTATATAATGTATGCAGGCGAATGTTCTATATTTTAATTAGTATATATATATATATATATATATATATATATATATATATATATATATATATATATATATATATATATATATATATATATATATATATATATATATATATATATATATATATATAT
This sequence comes from Latrodectus elegans, assembly GCA_030067965.1. Lineage (NCBI taxonomy): Eukaryota > Metazoa > Arthropoda > Arachnida > Araneae > Theridiidae > Latrodectus > Latrodectus elegans. The sequence continues at coordinate 2,894,981 of CM057815.1, forward strand.
ATATATATATATATATATATATATATATATACGCGTATATATATGTATATATATAATATATATATTTAATGGCAATGGCAATCATGAAGGTAGATGCTATGATTACATTTCCTAAAATAATATGACATATAACATTTTTAAGCTCACTATGACCAAATAGTGATAGCAGGATCTTGCTATTTTTGAATAACATTTAAATGTCTGTCTCTCCTTGCTTTTAGGGAGGATATTTCATGATAACTTTGTACCGCAAGGAAAGTACGCGTATACAGGCGTGCGAGCAGCAAGCAAGTGATCCCGTAGTTCAGTAATAATTAGTATAGAACTCAGATTCTTAAAGTCTGCAAAGTTCGATCCTATCGTTAGACCGTGATGATCTGAAAGTTAGTAGCTAAGAGAAAATTATAGTCGGTGAGCGATGTTATGTTAAATAATTAAGCGTACGACATTTACCAGCAAAATTGGATCATAGAATCGTATTCCATTTACAAGTAGGTCCATGAATAATAAAAAGTCGTTCGAACAGGAAACCGATTTTAAATTAACATTTTGATCAAAGTCTGGCTGAAGTTAGGCACATAAGCCTATACCTGCAAAGCATGTGGCTCTATAGAGTCCTTTGCTTTGCTCTGGTATTTGCACAGTCTCAGCATGGATAAGCGCTTTTTGTTGATATAAGAAATATAGTCTAATGAATAAGTATTAGTCACAGAAAAATCTTAGAAAGCTGCATATAAGCAGGCAGAATATTAAGTGATGATTAGTATATTTTCCTATTATTTTTCATAATAGGAGGTAGACCCTTTAGACTTGAAAACAAACATGCAAGATTGAAAACCAATTGATACTATTTACTAATGAGTCCCCGTAGATAGTTGCCCTTTAATAATAGGAAAAGGTTTATAGGAGAAAGTGTCTATTGAATACTATGTCTGAAGGTGGATGCATACTCATCTATGCTCCTTTAAAGAATTTTCAATATTAGAAGCATAGAAATAACATAATGAATGACGCTTATAAGTCAATTGCAGCAATTAGAAATATCTTTATCCTGCAAACAGATAAGGTATACTCTTGCACAACTGGTTTTATGCTCAGAAATCTTAAAGAAAATTACGAGTTTTGAAATTATGGTCATCCTACTTTACTATCTTTAATCTTATTGTCTTTGAATGATACATATTGTTAGTATCCATTCTTTCTCAAACCCCTTATAAATTAGAATTGCTTTTCGTGATATAAGAGTATATAATCATTACATAGGCAACGCCATTACTAACATAAAGCCATCTTAAAATTTAAAAATCACATGTAGCATTTTATTGTTTTTAAGTTTCCAATATTATGATAAATACATATATCAATGTGTGCGGCTTCTTGCATTAAATGTACGATATAATGACAAATACAAGATTCAATAATTGTTCGCGAATTTATGAATCCAGTACAATTCTTTGATTCTATTTTCACTTTCAATTTCGGTCATTTTCGGAAGCGCATTGGCAATGCTGTTTGGATGGAGATTTTTCGTCTGGTATCTTTTAAAAGGAGAATTAATTTAAATTCCACCTTTTTATCGAATTCTATCAAATCTATTTCTTTTTCAATGGATATCAGCCCTAGAAATGAAGTAGATTTGACAGGTATCTAAAATATAATCCCACGAATATTTTAAATGTGTATTTTTGTTATGTAATCTACCTTTTCGTAGCCTTTCTGTTTTCCAGTCATTACGAAACTTTCTTAAATCGTGATTTATCAACAAACCATTTTTGAGTAAAACATTTTTTTTCCTTTTTTCACAGGTATGCGAGTTGCATACGATCCTAAAGATGCAGATAAAGATTTTTCCATCAAAGATCCTTTCAAACTATTTGATGTATGGTTTAATGTTGCTCGAAATACTAGTGCTGTAAAAGAAGCAAATGCAATGGCAGTAGCTACCGCTGACAAGTAAGAATAATCTTTCTTAATTAAAATATTAATATAATTTTAATAACTTATTTCTTATTTGATTTCATATTTAATTAAAAAAAATATCGTGGAATTATTTAAAAACATAATTATTAATCACAAAACGTATTATTTTATTTAGGTTGTTGTTTAATAATTTTATGAATCTTAATGTTTAATGTAATTTAAAAATTTACATTTTAATTAAATTCTGAAAATAAAATTAACTGTTTTTTCTTATATTTTTTTGTAATTTATTAAAGCAGTCTAAATTTTATCAGATTTCACAATAACTAAAATGTTTCTTCATGGCAAATAAACTTTGTATTAGTTTCAATAATTTTTGAGTTCAGTAACTTTCTATGCCATAATTAATTTTTTTATTATTGATTTATAAAAATAAATATGATTAAATAATTAGACTGGAGAAAAATTGCTCTTTAAATTCTTCTGTTTTATTGTTGCATATATATATATACATATATATATATATATATATATATATTATAAGAAATTTTGTAATAAGATCATCATTTAATTTTTGAAAAAGTTGAACCCAGTTAAAAAAAACACCAAGTTTTTAAAATTAAAAGTTCATGGATATGTTGATTTTACATCAATGAATAATTTGCGCGTCAAGCACATTGATATTATCTTAATACCAGCATGCACAATAAAATAGTTTTTTTATTATATTTTTAAAAAAAGATTCTTAGTTGTATTTATTTTTTCTAGATCAGGTAAACCTTCTGTACGCTATGTTTTACTAAAAAATTATGGTAAAGATGGCTTTACATTTTTTACCAATTATAACAGCAGAAAAGGAAAAGATATAGTAAGTTTTATTGTTTAATTTAGATTTTAGTTACAAAATATTTTCATTTGTGGAATTATATGTTAAAAACCAAGAAAAAAAGTATTACTATTGAATTATATCAAACTTTTTATTGACATTTTTTATCAGGATTTTAAAGTATTTGATTAGTAAAGAGTCTTAAATTGTATTTTTCCATATAATTTATTCATGTTAAATGCTGTCTTACTCTTGGAATAATCTGAATCATTATTGGAAATTAAATAAAATAATTGTTAATCTGAGCTTGAATATTTTAAAAAATTTATCTGTATTTTAAAATGACAAACACGTTTTTATGAAATAAAAATGATCAGTACAAATCTAACCAAGTTTTGTGAAATTATTAATGATATGCCTTTTTATAAAATAACTATATTACTTTTTTTCTTTTAATATTTTTGAGTAGATAACAAATTTTTTGTTATTTTATTTTAAGTTATAGATAATGTGTGACAAACACATTATTTATTTAAGATTTGATTCCCATCTTTGAAATGGCTGTTTTCAGTGGTTCAGAATTCACTTTAAACTATAAGGTTTCTGCTAAATTAGCAATCTTAAGTAAAAAAAAAAAAATTATTGAGCAATTAAAAAGTCTTAGTGCTTTTTCCTAATATGTTTTATAAAAATTGTTATGAATTTTAACTAACACAGTCAAGATCATGTATTGCTATTTAGTTTGAATTGTTAAGTTCAAATATGTATATATTAACCCATCAATTATTACCAATACATAAATTGATTATAGTTTAGAAGCAAAATCACTAACATGATCCCAATAAACCAGTAAATTCTAAAATTGTTATTAATGCAAATAGAAAGACTGTAAAACAACATGTTCTACACATTTTTGCCTTATAATTTACAACTCATAGCAAAGTGATTAAATTGAATTTTGAGGTGATATACTTCATTCTTTTAAAATTATTATAGAAATAATTTCTGTTCAAGAATAAATAATTTTAATTAAATTGAAAATAATAGTTACAAAATTAGTGATTGATTGATTATAAGTGTAATTTTTATTAAATTGCAAAAACCTAATTTCTAATCTGATGAATATCTAATGACTGAGGAAAATAAAGGTGTTAGAATATTTATGGTATTCTTTGTTGTGCAATTATAATTATTCCAAAAATTTTTTTATGGATTTTTAAAAATGTGTTGCTTTTATATCATTTCTGATAATTAAACAAGAGATATTAGAAATGAATTAAGAACTTTTATTTAACATATTATGCAATCCAAATACATCAATACATTTCATGTCTACATAATTGTTTTACATGACCAAATCATAAGATTAATATTTTTCTTATAGGCAGAAAATCCCCAGGTCTCACTGTTATTCTATTGGGAATCTTTGTGCCGTCAAGTAAGATACTCTATCATTATAAAAACATAATTTCAATCCCATATTATTTAAAATACTTTTTACTACCTTATTTACTTTAAGTGAATAACACTTTTTAAATTGCTTGCATTAATAAGTATTATATTTCATTAAGACAACATTACTGGCCAAGAATATATTGTTACATTTTTAATTATTAGATACGAATTGAAGGAAAAGCTATAAAAGTGAGTGATAAGAAATCTGATGAATATTTTTACTCTCGACCTCGTGAAAGTCAGATTTCTGCCGCAGTTAGTAAACAGAGTGAAGTCATTCAGAACAAAGAGGTGAGTAATTAAAAAAACTGATAGAAAAATTAACTTTTTTGTTATTATAAAAAATTTATATTATTTTAATCATTGTTTTTATCATTTTTGATAGTTATTCTTATATGTCCCTATCAAAGCCTTATAATGGCTTAAAGCATATATTCTGCACTGAATTGCATACAACTATTTCTGTTCACAGGGTTGAACATATTTTTCTCTTCATCATAGTTAAGAAAAATGTGATAAGCAAAGCTCTTTTTATTTCCATTATTTTCAACTATATATTATGAGCAATTTTTTATTAAAAAAATTCCTTGATAAGTATTACTATAAAAACACTTCATTCATAGTTGATTTATAGAAATATAGTTTAGGCAGTCATATTTGAAACTGATGTTTTGACACAAGGCAGGATTTCTCCTTCAACTTAAAGTGTTAAAGAACACTTTGAAATAGAGCATAAAAATAGCTTTAGAGTTAAACTCAGAAATAAATTTAATTCAATGTTTTCAAAAGCAAAGCTTTTGAAAAAAATGAATTCATTTGAATTGATAAAAAATTTTTTAAATTTGTAATAATTTTCAAAATTAAATATTAATTTTTTTCTTATAAAAAATTTTATACAATGTAAGCTGAAAATATTTCTAGAAATATACTTCAACACAGATTTTTTTTTAAAAATATATTTAATTGGTTAGCAATTCTTACTTTTAAAACATGCTTATGTACTAATAAGGAATCTAATGAAGAAATCTGATTATAATTTGGTTTTAAAAACTCAATGCTTAAATTTTGTATTACAAATGGTGTAAAAAAATTAGATTGTATACTTAATTAATTGTATAAAAATATTTTCTGCTACTTATATATACGCCTTACTTTGAATTTAATGTTTAAACAATTAAAACATGGTTAATCAGAATTATGATATATTATTTAAAATTTTTATCTATTAATACATATTATTATTATTTCCTAATAAGAGAATTAAATTTCACTCGTTGTTGTACTTTTTGACAAATTATTAACATAATTTTATTTTTTGAAACTAGTAAAATAATAGATAACGATGTTATATAAGTTTATAGTGTGAGTATAAGCTTTTATGTTATCTATATTTAAAACATTTTTAAAATGTGTGTGCAGTGTAAAATCTTTATAAAACTTTTAATGCTTAATGAAGAATAAGTAATTAATATGAATTTTGAAGTTTTTGTTGGTCACCAAATTATAAATGGCTTGTAACTGTATTACCAAAACTGAAAAGTTTAATTAAGTTGATTTTAACATTTTTTTGCAGTTTAGATAATGTTGAAATTTTATTTTAATATGAAAATCCTGGTATTATTATTTTTATTAAATTTTTAATATATTTACATTTTTTATCATTAATCATATTTTCCACTGTTCACTATAATATATCAACTAAATTATCAAATCAACTCTGCATTCCAATCAAAAATTTTATGAAGTGTCAAATTATTATATATGATATTAAGATTATTTTGTTTCTTTTAAAGGATATGCTTTGAATACACACTTGTTAAATCATTCATTAACTTCTTAGGATTTAGTTGCGTCTTTATATATGCTATACTGTTATTATTTTTTTAATTTCATTCAGAGGTACTATTTTAAACTTTTAGAAAAATATTGTGAAATATTATGATATGCTTTTTTTTATTTTTTAAAGTGAACACTTTATATTAATTTACTGTGTTTATTATATTATTAAATAAAAACTTTATCATTTAAATATAAAATAAAATTATTTCTAATTACATCAATTCATTTCAAAGTGCAGCAATAATTTCAAGTAAATTTTGCAATCCATAAATTACATTATTTTAGAACAATTTAATTTTTATGTGTTTTTATCTAAAAATTATTTTTTGTTGGTAACAATTATTTTAAATGAATACTTGTTTTTCTATTATATCAACATTAATGTTTTAAATATTCATTTTATTTAAAAATAATCTTACAACAAGCAAAAAATTGTGTTCTAAACAATGGTTTTTAAATATAATCTGAATTTCTTTAATAAATATCGTGAATATTTATATATGTGTAAAATATATTCCTCTTTGCTTTTAGAGTTTGTTAAAAGATAGAGAAAAGTTTATGCAGGATTTTGTAGATCCATCTTCGATCATTCCGAGACCCAGTTACTGGTAAGTTATGTATAATCTTTTTCACAACATTAAGACTATTTTTTACTCCTAAATAATCTACTTTAATAACAGTTCTATAAAAGTGGAAAAACTAACAATAGTATGGATTCCATGGCATGAAATGATTTGAATCATGTGTTACTATCATTCAATTCTGAAGTTTATAAATATTTATAGCAGCTTGGAATTTACTTTAAGCAATAAATCCAGGATAGCATGAATTAAACTGTTATATATTTATGCATTTGTGTATAAGTATATTTCAATAATATTGCAAATAGAAAATGTTATATTTCAATCAATACACCTCATGATTTTTGTTAATGCCGTAGATTTTGTTTAAAATTATAATACATATTTGTCTGAAATAACTTTTAATGTTTGAATATGAGATTTAATAAATATCAAATTAAACTTTTATCTTTAAATTATCCTTTAAATTAATAACTTTTATAAAAAAAATGTATCATTTCAATGTATAACAAAGATAATTTATATAAATAATTAAAAATGTTCTAATAAATATATGGCAAGATTGTTATTAGCAAAACTGAATATAATGAAAGTATAATTATAATGTATAACACCATTGTCAAATATTTTTATATTATTGAAAAAAAAATGTCTACTAATAATGTCTCTGTAATTTATGCATTTTATTACTTTGAGATTCATGTTGCTTAAATTATATATATATATATATAAAGATTTTTAACTATTCTGTTTAGTTATATTTTGTTCAAGGTATATTTCTTTCCTGCCTAACATTTATGACTTTTATATTTCTTTATATTTAATAATTTATATAAAAAACATACAATTATATTCTGTCTTCTTATTCAGGGGTGGTTTTTTAGTAGTACCAGAATCATTTGAATTTTGGTGTGGTAGAAGTGATCGTTTTCATGATAGAATAAGATTTAGAAAACCATCAACAGATGAGAAACCAGATGAAAAATTAATATATTCAGCAGAAGATGGATGGATATATGAATATCTATCTCCATGAAATTATTACATTTATATAATTATTCAGATTATATTGTTATACATTTTTTTCTTTAATGAGATAAATTAAGATATTCTTGGTGTGTATCATTTAAGTGTGTCTGTGTTTTTTATATTATTAATTCAACTTTGTGTTTTGATTAAAATCATTTTAATATAAAGAATGATGTGAATAATTTTTAATAAATTAATCAATGAATTTATTTTAAAAAATGAAAAATATAGAAGGTTTACAAAATTAGTTCATTTTATGTAAAATTAATTTAATTATGAATTATGCTTTATTTAATGAAAATTTAAATGTATAAACATTTTTATCTCAAAATATCATATTTTCATAAATGTGAACTGCATATTAGTTTCCCTTTATTTGAATTAAAGATTATATATTTTATTTTAAAGTTTTTATATTAATTGTATGAAGACTTTATTTTATGTATTGTTAACTAAAATGCATAGTATATGCATTTATGCCTAATGTCTTCCATAATTACAAATATTAAGGGTGATATATTAATAAAAGAATTGATTATTTTGACATAGAATACTCTTAAAAATAAAAGGTTGTGTCTTAATTTCTCAATATTGTACTTCCATTTATATAAATATTCACACATATTTAAGAGTAAATACCCAGCAGGAGTTGAAAATAGTTTTCATCATAATTTACTTACTAAGGTGAAAAGAACATTTTTACAATCTTATTTTAATTTTAATGGAATGTGAAATTAATGATTGGTTTTCAATAAATGAACTAAATTATCTTCTTATATCTATCATACTCTATTAGATTATATAATGGAAAGCCTACTAATCCTTAAGAAAATTAACTAATTCTGGGATAATATACTTTTTTTTTTATTGCAATTATATTATTTCTGTAGAAAATGTCTGCTAGGAAATACAAATTAAATAAAAAATCTTCTTTGAAATACATTTATATATTATGATGGATGAACACATAGACTTGCTTAAAAATGAAATGTTATTATTTTAATTAATTACTTTCTGAAAGATACAGTATGTTCTTTAATAATCCACTTTCAATCAGTTATAGGTAAAATTTCCTTTCTTTTTAATGCACATTTTGTGTGTGTGTATGTATATATATATATATACACACAATAAATTTAATTGGTAAAAGACTAGATAAAATCGAATGATATTTAGCTGCTGTTAATAATAAACTATACAGCTATAAGGGAGAATTGTATGTATAGTCTGAGTTTGGATGTTAACAAATTTATTGCTTGCAACTGAATTTAAAATAAGTTGGCAATTTATTTTCTTGCTGTCCTGAAATAGTATTGGTTAATTTTCTTTAATTCCTTATAATTATAAAATTTGCTATTGCACCTAATAATGTAACTCTAAACTTTGCTGTTGTGTAGAGGAAGCTGCTAGTTTAGCTGTGGAGCCATATTGTTATCTGCTATAATTCAAATTTATGATTTTCACAATCTTATTCGGTTAAAAATTTATTTAATTTGAGATATATCCTCATTATGCTTAAAATAGTTTTTTTTTTTTTTTTTTTTTTTTTTTTAAGTAATGATGACTTAAATGCAGCTTATAATTTCTGTTTAAAATTAAAATAAAACCTTATTGAAACTAAGAATTTAAAAATTAGAAAGGATTTTTCCTGCCAAAAGTATTCTTATATCCCTCCTCACTATATGAAAATTTTTTTTCACATTGCTCTTTCTTTTTAATGCATTATTTCTACATTTTAACTAATTTAAATTAAAGTTACAGATGTCTTAAATAAATTTATTTGCACATCAAATGTCTAAAAACTATTTTCAAAGTACTGAATAAGAATTGTATTACTGTTTCTTAGCCACCATTACATACGATAATTATTTTTAAAGTGTTTATAATGTTATAGCCAGATTATATAAAGAATATTTTCAATAAATGCATTACAAAAAATTTTTGTGCTAATAAAATTATTGGATGCTTGCATTTTACTGTTTAAGTTTCACTGTACAATTCCAAGAATGTATTACTCAACATTTTGTCAAAATTTAAAGGTATAATACTTCAAAATTTTCTAAAAGAATAAGTTATAAAATATATTCTTTAATATTTTTGATTATTCAAGAGTTTGATTTTAAATAGAAATGTATGCATATAAATTTTAGAAAATAAAATTTAAATGATTCAATATCATATGATTTAATGTGGGTCATTTCTAAACAAATTTTTTTGCTTAGTCTCCTAAATTACATGGACACATCAACTTTCAAAATTATGATCATACACCCATTGTAAGAGATGCTATCTGTTCCAATGCTTGTGACAAAAGAACCTAATGGCATCATAACTACTTGTATGGGCATTTGAAATATTTATTCTTTTTAAATACTGTTAATATTTCATAAACACAATATAAAACACAAATGTAAAAAAAAAAAAAAAAAAAATTAAAAAATACTTAGAAATAGCTCAGAATCAGTAGAAACATTTTTACCAACAGGAATTACCAGGTCAAGATGGCCTTTAGCTCTATAAACAAGATTTCAAAAGTTGGGAGGTCTAAATAGAGGTTCTCTATCAATACTCATAATTTTAAATATCCCTGACATTTGCTTGGTTAGACTCAGGAACGTTCTCTGAGATTTCAATCTAGGGTGAGTTGGTGTATAGTTTTTCCAAAAACATTCATCTCTAAAGAACTTTTCAAAAAATTGTAGGGCAGCTTTTTGTCGCCTATCTGTCAAAGGTTCCAGCCCAATTTAAACCTGCTTTACTTCAATAAGATTAGAAAAAGCCTCGTTGAAGATAGATCTAAGGATATTTTTTGTACAGTATCTGAAGCAATAACCAGTAATAAGGTGAAAGAAGAATTGAACAAACTGTCCAATTCAGGAGCTAAGCATGTCTGAGGACAAGCTAAACAGCTATCATAAATCCTATGATAGTGGTAATAACTGCTAATATTTGCATAGGATTTATTAAATCCATCAGATGTTTATACCTAGCTTAATTTGCTTTCCATAGGTTCCACCGAGGGAATCTAGTCTCTCTTTGACAATTTCAATGACTATCTAGAGATGCCAACAAGATGCTGTGGCAAACTCAACCAGGGGCAGAAAATCTAAATGTAAATTATGCATCGTTCAATCTTCATGTAAAAATTTCTGTGCTGTTCAATGCAATTAAATTTTTCTTTTCCCGAAGAGTAAGCATTTTATTCTTGGTTTCAAATCTATTTTCCAAGCGCCTAATATTCTGCTCTTAATTTTTAATTGTGTTTTATATTTTAAATTTATATTCAGATTGTTTTAAAATTCCCCTTAAGTTTGGTTCGTTTGTCACTCAATGGTCATGTTTTCTACAAAAGGACTAATTGTGACAAGGCCTGCTATTTAACCAAACTACCATAAACATCCATGTCTAAGGTGAGATTCGAACCCAAAACTACTGAATCAAATAAATGTTAAATAACATGGTTCTTCAGCAATAGCTTTTACAGGTTTAGATTCAGTTTCTTCTTGTTTCTTCCCTATTATCCCAAAAAGAATTTTAAAAATATAAATGTAAATTTTGAACTAAATAGGATGTTGTACATCACATCTAAGGTGGGATTCGAACCCACAACTATTGAATCAAATAAATGTTTCCTTTAAATAACATGGTTCTTCAGCAATAGTTTTAACAAGTTTAGATTCAGTTTCTTCCTGTTTTCTACCCTATTATCCAAGAAAGAATTTTAAAAATATGAATATAAATTTTTAATTAAATAGGATGTTGTACATCACTAGGTTATATTGCAATTTTTTTTTATTAAAATCACACATAGTAAGTAAAACAAAACAGTTGCTACAAAAATTCTAGAATTTAAAACCTGATACTTTGTTTAGTGATGTGTGTCATTTAATTGAATTACATGATGAATATTTATTTCAAAATAAATAACACAAAAGTTGAAAATCTGTTCTTAGTCTTTAGTGATGGTTAACTATTAAAATCTTAAATAATTTTTTATAATTATTATTTGTAAACAACGGTTGTAATAGAGCAAGGATTTTACCACATTTTTTATATTAAACTTTTTGAAGTTACAGATAATAGTTTATTGCAAAAATTCAATTTATTATTAAACCAATATTAGCATGCTTGTTTCACATTTAGATAAAATTGTAACAGTTATACTCAGATAAGAATAAGTAGAAAACAAGATAAGTATAAAACTATGATCTTTAGTGAACTTCATCTTGAATATTTTAAACTATATTTTCAAGTAGCTTCACAATTTTGTTATATTTATCATATTTAGTAAAAAATACACTTGAAGCTAATAATGTATATAATAGGATTTTTTAAAAAAAATAAATAGAAAGAGGATTTTCTTCACTGGGGGTGGGGATTGAGAAATAAGAGATATGAAATGGAAAATTCCTTATTTTTTAATTACTCTCTTTTTAATTCAGATAGTATGTCAAAACATGACTATTTTAACAATTATAAAAATGCTGTGCTTTTTATAGGCCACATTTTGGAATTTCTCTGAATAAAACTTTGCATTTGTTGTAATAGGAATCTGAACAGAAATTTTTATTAAATGTCTCTAATTTGCCATTCCATCTAAATAAATTTTAAATTATTAAGGTGATAAATAATTAAGTATTCAAAATTTTTAAAATAAATAATTATGCTTGATTTGAAAATTTTTCAGTACAATAAATATTTTTATTGAAAGATTTTATTCTTAAGAGATATTATATGAAATTATTAGAAAATATCAATGTTTGTTTTTTTTTTCCATTACACATAAAAGTTTTTATCAATGTCTTAAAAAATCATTTAGCATTCTTCATCAATCGATAAATTTCACACTGGAATAAAAATGTTTCCAGCTTTTATACAAATGAGAACTTAAAATTTAGTATTTTAAGGTATGACACTTTGTTCTAACAAACATATAAAGAGAATAAAAACACCTAGAATTTAATTTTGCATAAACAGATTTAAATTTTTCAGTTGTGTTCATAAATCTCATTAATGCTTTCTTCTTGTATATTTATTGCTCACACAAACTTATGTATTAGCTGTGGTAACAAGTTATATGAATAAAATGACTTTAAATAAGAAAAATAGTGTGCATGTCCAAGTAACATGGTGAGAGTAAGAGATTAAATGAGCAAAATGATTCAATTGATGGATTCAAGTGGAATGTAAACACTAAAAAAATATAAATAAAAAGTTTATATTTATTAAATTATTAATTGTGCAATTGAAATTAAGTTGAAAAACTAAGATTTGTCTATATTTGCCTGTTGCCAGTATTATATAAAATAAAAAAATTTAATTTTTAAAGCTGAATTTAGAGAAGATGTTATTTATATTACTGAGAACACTTTTTGTCTAGTTGAATTCTTCATTGGAGCATACCATATACAAAGTTTTTTTTTTAAAGTATATGCCTCTACCATGTTAAATAAAACTCAATGTATAACAAACACCAATGTCATTAATGATGGTTACAATATCATTTAGCAATATTGTTTGATTAATTAAGAAATATAAAGAATGATTGACTAATAAGCACATATAAGTAGCATTTATGTTTCCCTTTTATATTAATATATATTCTAATAAAATTGGGTAAAATTATTAAATTCCTAGAATTTTATTCATATCACAGTTCCCTAGTCTTATGAGTATTTCACATATTCTGGGTGCAAAATGTAATATAGTATTATTATAGAAAGTATCTTAATATAAAATGTACAATTTAATATATAAAGTCCTAGTCTATTTCATAAAAATTATCAAAATGGTTTACATATATATGTTGATTATTGGTACAAGTTCGGTATCCCGAAAAAAATTCGCCGCGTTCGCCAATACATAGGGATACCGAACTAGTTCCTGATTATTTTGTAAATCATACCGATGGCTTACTCCCCCAATCGCTTTTTCACACGTGTTTACAATAACCAACGACCAAGATATTGGTCTGTGACAATAACATACGCACATGTTTATAACATACGCATTTTGTCACTAGTCAAATTGATTGTTTTGATAAACTAGCAGATAAGGGAAGTAAACTTTTCTCCGAGAGAACTAGTCCTCGGGAACGTTCGGAAAATCGGAACGAATTTTATCCCCAGTGTTTCAGATTCTCAGCTATTGAATTCACTTTTGTCACCCCCTGGATCCTAAACGTCATTCATACATGCATTTGCATAAGCCATTTTTTTTCTTTGTCATTTGCGGCTGTTGCTGTGTTAGCAGTGTGACACTGTATACTGATAATTTGAGATTTTTATATTCAAGTAAGTTTTTGCGTATTTTTGATTAACCATTTATTGTGCGATAATATTTGTGATTTCAACTCTATTTATTAAATATTATTTTTTTAAAATTTTATTTTAATTTTATACTTTTCCCATGTATCATTTTTTTTTTTGTTAAAACGACTTTTTCCTCCGTTATCGAACTATTATTTATAAACATCGTTATAAGACTATGTATGTTAAAGTTTATAATATGTTCATTGTTGGGAGATACCTAATTGTAAATCTAGTTACTGTAATTGTATCGGCATCATGCGTAAAAAGCCCTCAGGATTAAAGTTTGATTGTCAAGGTTCCACGAATATATATTGAGTTCAAGTAATTTATTGTTGGTGCCTTTTAGCGAAGTACTTTAATTATTATTGTTATTATTTTTTATTTGTCATTGATTCCTTTTGCCAATTATTCTTATTTGTTGTCTTTTAATTTTTGTTTTGAAAATAAAATGGACTTGAACAATCAGCATACGAATAAAGATTGTGATATTTGTATTCAAAATAAATCAAACTTAAACCAACATAAGAACCAACATTCATGCTTAAACTGAAGAACTGCAACAGAATTCATGTCTGTAGTATGTGCGATAAAACTTTTTTTTCCTGTGTAGCATATGAAGCACATTTGCTGAAGGTATATGAGAGCAAATACTCTATCGTTTCAATTCAATTGATGGGTTCATTGTTTTTAAAAATGCAAATGTTAGTCATGAGTTTGTTAAGAGGTGTGGGACAAAGCGAAGAAATGATGTAGATGTTGATTGTTATAATTGTTATGAAAATAAAAACTTGCATGTTGGCAAATACAAAAGGTACCCTGCTATGATGACAGTAATTCATGGCAAAGATATTAGTGTTAAATTAACAGATACCCAAACATCTTTCTAAGAGTTAATCTACTGATATTTCTGATAAAATTGATGTAGAATTAAGTGGTGGGTGTTCAAATTTCACTAACATAGATTCAATCAATGTATACATGTAATCCAATAAAAATTATGTGTGGTATTTGTAAAATTGATTTAGTTTAAAAAATGTTATGAAGAACATCTAAGTGACATACATAATATAATAATTCAAAAAGAAAATTTATATATTATTC
Organism: Latrodectus elegans; assembly: GCA_030067965.1. Taxonomy (NCBI): domain Eukaryota; kingdom Metazoa; phylum Arthropoda; class Arachnida; order Araneae; family Theridiidae; genus Latrodectus; species Latrodectus elegans. Next base: position 2,910,043 of record CM057815.1, read on the forward strand.
TTTCTTATAATATATAATCGTGGTTATTTTCATGGATATGGGAATAATAAACACAGTAATATAAAATATTTGATACAAATAAAATAAATAAAATATGCCCTTTAATGATAGCAATGCATAAATAAAATAAACAGATTATCTTTTGTTAATTAATTGGCTTTTTATTTAAAAAAAGCTTGTGACTTAATTATAAACTGTTTGTGTTTTACAATATTTTTAGTATTATAGATAAAAAATTTTATTTCCTATTTGATTACTTAAATGTAGTTTTCTTTATTTGAAGGAGTTGCCAAAATTTTTACTTTTGAACATAAAACATCGTAAAAATTTACGAAGATATTTTAAAAATGCTTTCATCATACATTTTCTAAAAAAATATAATTAAAAAATTCCAGGTTTTCTTTGTCAAAATGCTAGGAATTTAGGAGTATGTAATGTATTTCATTTTTCTGGATGCAGTATACACATATTTAATATATACTAATAAATATGCTATTGTATTCATCTCTATAATTACTGCATAAATTTAACTTCACCAAACTATTTTTAACCTTTTTAAGAATTACATTTTTTATTTTCGTGTTTTTATCTCCTGAGAGATTTAATTTTGAATAGATTATTTAACATGTACATATATGTTTTTCTATTTTGTGTAGATTGAAATTACTCTTGCTACTTTTATATCATACTAAACAAATAATGAAATTATTCCTTTTCTATATTTATTAATATTAGCAGAGATAAATACATACTGCAATAGTGAATATTTTAAGAGTTGAATTAGATATATATCAGAGATAGCTTCTCATTTAACTAAATGCCTTATTTTGCTTGAGTTGCTGTCATACATTTTTAAAGTGATTCTGTGAAGTAAGGTATTTGGTTTTGTTATTTTTAAAAAATAGAGCAATAAAAATTAAAATGTGTTATCAAAAAATTTTAATTTTGCTTATTATTTACTAGCAATATAGTCATTTCATTGTAAAAGTTGGGAATTACGTGCAGTAAGCAATGTGAGAAAAGTATACTTTAATATTACATAATAAAGTAAAATAATAGAATATTTTTCATGTACTAAAATAAAATAACAATGATGAGAAAGGCTAGTAAAATAATAATGGCAAAGGTTTTATTCAACTTGACGAAAAGTAAAATGTCATCTTGAGAAAAATATAGATCAGTTTTAATATTTTAGCAAATCTCCAAAGTTAATATACAAAACAAAAATTATATGTTGCTGTCATCAAAATTTAAAAAAAAAGCATGTATCCAGTAATGTATCTAATGAAATATAATGCATTTTTTAGATCCGGCATTACTGAGTACATGCAATAAAAACATGCATCCAGCAACAGTACGTGTGAATAAAAATAAATTAATAAAAAAACCCAAAAATACACTGTTTTCCATCACCCATTGTGCCATGATGTCTTCCGTTGCCGTCATAGAAATTGAAAAAAAAAGCAATGATCCGGGAATAATGTGTCTAATGAAATATAAATGTGCTTTTTAGATCTAATATGATCAGCCTTATAGGTGGGTAATCCTCAAGAAAAAGGAAAGGACTTCTTACTAGCTTCGAAACAACAAAGTGTGTACTTCCTGATGATACGCATTTAGCCATACGCAGTTTGAAAAATCATATGCCAAATTTAATTTCCTAATATAAATGATGTGAAAAATGTAGCAGAAAGGAAAAGAGAACTCGTTATAAATGTGTGTAGAATGTGTGATGTTCGTTGGTGCATTGTAACATGCTTCTAATCTTTTCGTGGCAAATAATCACCATTTATTATAATTTTCTTTATGACAGTAAATTATTCTTTGGGAAATATTCTTCCCAGCCCTAAAAACAAATCTAAATGTGAACATAAAATTTGGCAAAATAAAAAATATTTTTTAAATGCTATTGTTCAATTGTTAATATAAATATAATCAAATTTAATGTATTATCATGAATGAGCAATATGAAAACCTGACACAGATGCCGTATAATCAAGGATGATTTTGATGATGAAGAAATGCGTGATTACGTAAATACTAGTTGCTGAAATAGAATTGTCTGCATAATTCTTATAGGTTTCCATATCAATGAAGTAATAAAAACTAGGTTGCCAGAGAGATAACAATTTAACAGAAAAATAGATAAAATTCGCAAAAAAAAAAATGACAAACTCAGAATTGGGCATCCTTGATAATATGGCATCTGTTGTTCATTTTGCATGTATATAGGAGAATCACTATTATATTTATAATCTTCATAACTTACTGTCGGAATCGGGGGAATTTTACAAATTCCCATTGATTCTTTAGCGATTTTTTTTTATGCTAAAATGTGACTAACAAGGATATTTAAAAAATTATTTCCGTTTTAATTTATTTATTAACACAAATTTATTTTTTCTGTAAAATGGAGGGGTTTGCCGTTATGCTCATTTTTTAATTAATAATACCTAGTAAATTGACTGAGAATTAATAAAAATAAATGTTTTGATAACATAAAATAGAAGAATATAGCTTAATACATTTTTAGAGCTTTATTCTACTACATGAAATCAGGCTGGTCAAGAAAAATTTGGGTGAAAATGTGCTTTGGGTCCCCTGCTTGGCGCATTTTTAAAAAGTCGCCAACTGGCACGTTCTTGCGTGTTGTCTCGTGGAGTTGAATGCTCCTAGTGTGAATAAAAATAAATTAAAATAATAATAACTATTAAAATAAAAAATAAAATAAATATAAAATATTAAAATAAAAATAACTACGCAAAAACGACGTTTCTATGGGGAAGAAACCGAAATCCGTGTTCTTAACGAATTTCACAGTTGTTATGGCAACGAAAACAAAAACAATGGTTTTTTTACGAATTGTATAACAAAAAATACGCATATAATTGTATAACAAACAAGACAGGATTGCCCCAAGGAGTGCATTTAGGATGAAATAGTCAGGTTTACCATGCATTGTGAGTCTATCGCCCATTTGGCGAGAAAGGGGGACCGAAACCACAGATTAACCAAAATTTGTTTACAAATATTATTCCGATGTCGGTTTTAGTTAAAAGTGTACAAGGATATTTAACATCTGATTAAAATGTTAATTGCATACATATAAAAATGCATGATTTATTGCAATCCTACATTAATTAAATAATTTTTAAATAATGTTGCTCAGAAACTTTATATAAATGCATTTTAACAGTTACTCCAATTTAGTTCTCAATTTTAAGTTATAATTAAAGAAAGAACCAGCTTAACTGGAACCGTTAACAGTTTACAGATGTAAATAAGCAAATGTTTGATTATGCTACAATTGTGTGTTTAAAAAATGCTGCATTATCTTAATCAATATTTTTGATTGAAATATTCTTTTATTTTCGTAAAGTAATCATAATACTTAAAAATACAAATTTAACAATGCTGATAACATATTTTATATTTGCATATTCAACCTGGATGGACTAATGGTGAATAAATATTATTTGCATTCAGTCATCATAATATTTATATTTTATTTCTAATCAACCAAAAAAATAAAACATTAAAACTATATTGTATATAATAATACTAAATAGGTATTTCTTATAAATCTAAATAAATTTTTAAAAATATATATTCATGCTCTTTATTTATAAGGTTTAAATTTAATATTTAAATATGTAAAGTTTTTCAGAAATGGATTTTTTATATCCCAATTACAATATATTCGCGTAGCATTTCATCATTGTCATAAAATTTGATATGCTGGATTATACAGCACTTGTGTCAATTAGTCTTTCATCAATTTGTCCCAAGAAGTTGACAACTCTATTTTTCCTTCACATTTTGAAGCAAATGATTGGAATTTGCTCATTTTCTTGGCAAACGCAGTGTGATATAACTATACATAACATCTTCTGTAAAACATAAGAGATAAAAGATAATTATTTTTTTGTATTTTAGAATTATGTTGAATAACTAACAGAAGCAGAACTGTTCCTCCTGAAGAACTTGGGATTCATCAATCCTGACATTCCATATCAAGTGTATGTAAACAAATGATTACTAAGATCATAACATTTTTCAAAAACAAAGAATGAATTATTTTAAATGTAGATTTAAATTTTAAAGTTAAACTTGGAACGTATACTACATAGATAGCTATTTTAAAGAGTATAGCTAGCTCATGCGATTTCTCACCAAGTGCTAAGACATTACTAAATGAGATTCAGTAAAAGCACGTCTTTATCATTGGGAATATGTAATCTGTTCATTTACAGTCATAATAAATATAAAAATAGCAATTCCTTAGCCTTGGATATTCAGTTTTCGTACAAACATTCAAACAACTTTTTTAGGGTGCACCTTGGTCATTATCTGTATTGAAAACTTTCAAAGCAACTCTATGACATTCCTTCTGATGAGATGCATGACTTATCTTATTTTGTTCAGTTTAATAATAAATTTTAAAAGGTCAATACCTCTAAAATGTTTGCAAAGTTGGAGGGTGTATCTTCTTACGAATTTTACTGTCATTAGATTCACCAAAAATAATTAGTTGCACTTTCAAAGATCACACACATTTTCTTTTGCTATTAGCGACCATGCTTCAGATGCATGTTAATACTGGTCTTATGAGAGTTTTATATAGTAAAATTTTTGTTCTTTTAATCAGGCAGGAATTTAAAAGTGGATCGCTAAATCCACCGTGTTACGTAAGTTAGGATTAAGTGGAAATTTAAAATAAAAAGTTCAGTTAAAAGTTTACAATTAGGTACTCCTAGATTCTTTAGCTATTTTTTGACACCAAGATGTGACTGACAAGATGGCCACAACAGAAAAGTTATACAAAGATAGGTTTGCCAGAAATTAAATTTTATCACCAAGATATATTTTTTACCAAACCAACGGGTATTGTTACCCTAATACAGTCCTATTTAATTTTTCTTATCATCATATATATACTTATCATTCATTTTACTAGTGCATTATTTTCAACTTTATTTTTCTGTTATGTCTTACCAGCATACTCCTATAATATTTATTACTAACACTTAAAATTTACTTTGCCGATCTGGCATTTCTATGTTCATAATCAAATTATTAACTTACTGTATATGCATGCCAGATCGTCAAAGGGGGCGCATCCTAGGTGTTTTAAAAGAACCCGATTCAGAAAATCAAACCCTGGTGTGTGATAGTTTTGGTTAAGAACTGTTATTATCGTTGGTATTATATTTACTTATTTTTGTTAGTAATGATTATATATGAGTTATTTAATTGGGATATCTTTATTCTATCTATTCTCAAATTTTAAACTTAATTTATGTTATGCAATTATTTTATGTTTAGTATCTGTAAAATAGCTCAGTTTTTAACTCAATTAATACTCATTCAAGGACTGTATAACACATTACATTATTTCTCCGACTCTCAATGGCTACTGACGGTTTCTTTTTTATGACTCAAAGGGGGTGCTGCTCTCGCAGGCGCCAACATTCCGCTTGGCGTGGACATGGTACATTCAACAATTTGAAATCTCAAGAAAAATATTAACACACTATATAGTATATGAGTACAATGATACACACTATTAATAATAAACTACAATAAATACATAATGATACACAGATATATTTGATAGAGTTCTCACTCCTTAATTAGGCAATGGAAATATGCAAATTTTATTAATGTTCCTTTTAAATACTCCAGTCTTCGTTTTAACTAAAACTACTCTCATTTTCTTATGTTTTCGTGGGAATGTTTGCATTTTTCTACCCAATGGCCAGTTACAAACCTGTACATTATCTAATTTTAAAATCACCATAGTGCCAATTTGCACATTCTCTTTGGTGAACCTCCACTTTGATCTTTCTTGTATTGCACTTAAATAATTATTAGACCAATGCTTCCAAAATGTCTGCACTATCTTAGTTAATTTTTATCATTGTTTTAATTTATTGTCATGTAAATTTAGGATGTTGGGTTCTGCAATTGCTGTGATAGGTCTGCCTATCAAGAAATGGCCAGATGTCAAGACATCATAATCATTTAAGTGAGATGATAGGGGATGCAATGAGAGGGAATTAAGAATTGCCTCAATCTGATCAATTACAGTTAAGAATTCCTCAAAGGTTAGTTTTAAATTACGTACTACACGTTTAAGACGATATTTCGCGGATTTGACACCTGCCTCCCGAATTCGGGATGATTCGGGGATCTAGGGGGAATGAAAGTCCACTCAACCTTTTCTTTGGACAAATAATTACTCAAGTTTTCATCTGGACTGCTAACTAATTTACTCAATTTCTTTAATTCGGAGTTACTGCCAACAAAATTAGTAGCGTTATCAGAAAATATGTGGGCACTTTTACCTCTTCTGCTAAAAAATCTCTTAAGTGTAGCTACAAAGGCATCACTAGAGAGGTCCGTTACCATCTCGAAAGGAGAAGCTTTAGTCACAAAACAAATGAAAATACACTCATAAATTTTATTATACATTTCTTTTCTTTGATTGGGATATTTTATATAAAAAGGACCGAAAAAATCTACCCCTACACAATTGAATGGAAAGTTAGGGGTTAATCTCTCTTCAGGTAAATGTCCTATGAACTGTTGACAAGGTACCGGTTTTGCTTTAAAGCAAACAACACAATCATGCACTAGTTTTCTACAAAGGTTACGCCCACTTAAAGGCCAAAATCTTCCTCTAATAAGAAACAGTAATCCTTGAGGGCCAATATGTAAATAGTTCTTATGAAATATTTCAGCAATTATCACAGTCAATTTATGATAGGTAGGTAAAATTATAGGAAACATTTTATCAAAATTAAACTTACTGTTTGCTAGTCTTCCACCAACTCTTACAATACCCCTTTCATCTAGAAATGGGAAAAAAAATTTTAACTTACTGTCTACAGGCACATTACCATCTTTCTGAAGGCGTGTAATTTACCTTTTAAAACACTCTTGTTGAACGAATTTTACTAAGACAAATTCAGCATTTTTAATTTCCTTACATTGCAGGGGGCCAATTGCCTTTTGCTGTGATTTGCAATTATTAAGGAACCTATAAAGAAAAGCTAAAACACGTACAAGTTTAGTATAATTGTTAGTGATACTAAGTAACTCCTCAGTTAAAGAATTAAAACAGGTCTCTTGAACCTTCATTCATTCTTAACCAGTTCTGTATTAAAATGTTCCGCTAAATAGTATAGAAGCGTACAGAGAGTAAAATGCCCCAAGCATGCGATAAAGTGCGCTAGAGTGATTTACCGGTTCGGATTACGTATGTATGACGTGCTTTTCATTTTATGGGGTAACGTGATCACGTGACAGGCGCGTTTCGTATGTAACCCTTGAAATTATTGCAGAATAATCTTGAAGTATTGAGTTTCGATATTCGATTTTTGGAGTTTGTGTGTTGCTTGCGAAAATTAATAAGTATGGATGAGGATACATTGATTTTACATTTTCGCGGAGTATGTATGGAGAAAGAATCATCGAGAAAACATAATAAAAGATTTTTTAGAAGCGATAAAAACGGTATATTCACCGAAAAGTAACGATTCGGAGAGCGATGAAGATTAGGTGAGTTATTTTGTTTTTCATTACAATTTTATTCATATTTAGAAACTAATGTTTTCATAAAAATGAATGTTTCCATAAGTAAATGAATGTTTAAGTTATGTGTATTGCGTTTTTCATGTTAATGTTAGAATGTGCCGCGTACTTAATTTTTTTTAATGTGGGCGTAACTGCTCATTATATTAAAATTCGAGTTTAAACAAAAAATGAAATTTGTTAACGTTTGAAATTTAGCTTTATTGCTCGGTGACACTGTAGTAGATAGCGCTACACTGATATTTTTTTAAGGTGGGTGCCATTGCTCGGTATATTAAAAATCAAGTTTTATAAATTTTGTTTCTATTTATTAGAATTTAAAACTTTTACAGTATTTAATTATAATGAAATATTCAAATTTTTAATATTTGGAATTGGAAAAACGCACGATTTCAAAGCTGAAATTCAAACGCTATCATTATTGGTTGACGGCTATCACGCATAGTGACGTAATTTAGGTTGGCGACAGAGCTGTACAGTGCTTGGCGAGAAAATTTGAAATCGCGCCAATCCTGTACGGGTCTGTCGTTTTTTGCCAAATGTTCTAAGTCCTCGTTATTTAGCTCTTCACAGTTGTTAAGCATCTCTACTTTCTCGATGATAAGTAGTGGTCCATGCCACCACAAAAAATTATTTCTCAGTTGTGGTGGATTGCAGCCACAAGAAACGACGCCTGCAGTATTTCGCTCCAATGATATATGCCTCCATTGTAAGACATCTGTCAGAACTTGTATTTTAGACACCCTGGTAGCGACAAAGGTCTTCAATTCTGCTGGAGACTTCTGAATCCAGGAGAAAACAATTTTACTGTCTAAAAAATACCAATTGTGATCTATCTTAAGTTCTAGGGAAGTGCTAACCTTTTTCATCAATTTAGATAGCAATACACCTTCTCACAGTTCAAGTCGTGGAATCGAAAGCGTTTTGATTGGTGCAACTCTTCCCTTGCTGCACACAAGATGTGAAGTTACTTCACCACTGGCTGATTCGCATCTTAGATAGACTATTGCACCGTAATAGCCCTCTGATGCATCCGAGAATCCAAAGAGTTCAATTTTTACAACATTTTCATACATCGATTTATTTTAATATAGTTAATGTCACACAACTCATCAAAAAACTGTAACCATTCTTGTACGACATCTGATGGCAGTCTTTCATCCCAGTCTATTGATAACCTTCACAGGCGTTGCATAAAAATCTTAGCCTTTGTAAGCACAGGTAATATCAAACCAAGTGGGTCAAAAATGCGGGCAATTATGGACAAAATTTCTCTTTGTAGCCATAGAAGCATCTTTTTTGGGCATATTGTAAGAAAGCTCATCACTCTTGGCCTCCCTTAGCAACCCTAATATTTTTGTTTGATCAAAGCTATAGTCATTTGAATCTTTAGAAAATTTCCTTAACTCTGGACAGTTACTTTTCGATTTATGTAGTTCCATGCCACAAGTTTTAAATATTTGAGTTAATTCTTGCTTTAGACACTTTACACTTTCTAAATGGGACCCTCCACTCAATATGTCATCCATGTACATATCCTTCTGTACTACTTGAGAAGCCAATGGAAATTTCAGTTGTTCATCAGTACCTAACTATTGAAAACATCTCTGAGTCAAATATGGAGCACTAGTGGTTTCATACGTCACTGTGCATAATTGATGCGTTTTAATATTCGCTTCCTTACTATCTTTCCATACATTCTGTTCAAGTTTCTTTGTGCAGGATCAATCTAAATCGTTCTATACACTTTTTGAATGTCGGTAGTAAAAGCAAAAAGATGTTTTATAAACCTCAATATTATAGCAAATAAATCATCTTGAATTACACCACCATTTAGCTGTATGGAATTTAATGACTCACCAGTTGAAGTAGTTTGTGAAGCGTTGGACACATATCTACATTTCGAACTCGTTTTCTGTGGTCTATAAACTGCATGATGAGGTAAATAGAAGACCATTTCAGGTTCTTGCGTCATAAAAACTTCTTGCATATAGTTCAAGTACTCATATTCACTCATAAATTGACGATATAATGCCAGAAGTTCTAGATTCTTTTCTAACTTATTCCACAAGAAATTTCATCTTTTGACTGCAATCTCTCAAGACTCTCCCAGTAATTTCGGATCTTTTTAAACGGCATCTGTACCACAAATTTTCCTGATTTATCCCTTTTATGAGTTTTTATAAAATGATTATTACCTTCAATTCTGTCAGCAGTTTCAAATCTCTGCGTTTCTTCAATTTGTTCGATTTCCCAAAAGCTCCGCAAAATTTTGCTTAAGTCGGCACCCTCGTTTATATGTCCACAGTGTACATTAGTCTCAGTTACTATTGGTACACTACCACTCAATACAAATCCGAATACTGTGTTTTGTAAAATTAATTTAGTATTAGTAGGGTAAATTCTCTCAGGTTTTAATAGTCCATAAAAATTCTCTGCTCCCAGAATTAAATCGATTGGACCTGGAACATTAAATCCTGAATCCGCTAACTTAATATTTTTTTAATTCCGTAACACAAATATCAATTTGCCTTAAAGAGGTCAAATTTGTAACACTGGGAACAACCAAGAATTCTAAATCTAATTTGAAGTTTCTTATATCATTAACAGTCGTAGCATTAACTTTAGATTTAACTGTTAGAGACATTCCATTTAAATCTGAAACTCCAATATTTATTTTTTCCTTTCTTAAATTAAGCTTGCCAACGCAACTCTTACTTAAAAAATTAGCACTGGCTCCAATGTCTAATAAATCACGAACGCGTAAAACATTTCTTACGTCATCGGATAAAAAACAAATAAAAGTGCTAAGTAGTACAGATTTCGAATTTGTTGACGAAGTATAACTAGTCGCACCATGACGAAGTATAACTAGTCGCACCATGACGAAGTATAACTAGTCGTACCATGACGAAGTATAACTAGTCGCACCATGACGAAGTATAACTAGTCGCACCATGACGAAGTATAGCTAGTCGCACCATGACGAAGTATAACTAGTCGCACCATGACGAAGTATAACTAGTCGCACCATGACGAAGTATAACTAGTCGCACCATGACGAAGTATAACTAGTCGCACCATGACGAAGTATAACTAGTCGCACCATGACGAAGTATAACTAGTCGCACCATGACGAAGTATAACTAGTCGCACCATGACGAAGTATAACTAGTCGCACCATGACGAAGTATAACTAGTCGCACCATGACGAAGTATAACTAGTCGCACCATGACGAAGTATAACTAGTCGCACCAAGTAATTTTGATCCTGACCTCGTGGCTCTTGCTTATTACCAGTAGGAACGAATTCTAAAGCTGTGAGGGAGGGGAAGGAGCTCACTTTCGCATTGAGAGTATTTACATTTTCATTTCGTAGGCGCCGATAAACGTTCTCGTTTTTGTTCTGACTGAAAGTGAAGTGTGGCATGATGACGGCGCTTACAGATATTGCATGAATGTTTTGATTTACAAGTCGTTACCCTATGAGTATTCCCCAAGCAATAAAAACAGAAGTGATTTGATTTGACAAACTCAATACGCTCATTTACTGACATATTTTTATAATTAGGGCATTTATATACGAGTGATTCTCATTGCATGATTAAACACACTTAACTTCCAAAAGAAAAACTCTCGACATGTATTTTGACTCGGACAGTTTATTAAATTTTGAGTTTTCCACCAAAGTCTTACCTCGGGAAGTAAAATATAAATCAATTTCTTTCACTAATTCAGAGGGTTTAAGCCGTGTGTCAGCCTGTCTCATATTAATATGACACGTAGTTTCTCTATCTAAGGTCTGGCATATTTTATCCGACGCAATTAAATCTTTGAGAGTTTCGAAATCTGTTACCTTCCGCAATTGTAAATAATATTCCCAGCTCGCCGTTAATCACGATGCAAATTGTACATATGTTTCATTTGGTTGGCGGTTGGCTTTCCTAAAATGTTCTAAACATGATTGAGGAGTAGGCTCAAATTCTCCAAGTACTATTGTTTTTACTTTAGAATACTCATTTAACTCGTCATCCTTTATGTAAGTTATCACATTAGACGCCCTTTCCCCTAGCAAATTTAACAAAATCTCCGCTTTGTATTTATCAGGGACATTTTTTGAAATAAAAGCCCTTTCTAAATATAAAAAAAAAAAAAAAAAAAAAAAACAACTCAAACCCTTAGGTCTACTAGGGGTTTTAATAGTTAAAGTACGGACACTTTTTATGAGAGAGTCTAAAGATTCAGTCTGATTATTTTCAACATTTTCACTTTCCGAATTTGACTTAGATTCCGCTTTCACGCGAGCAATTTCTAATTCCATTTTCGTTCTTTCAAGTTTAATTTTTTCTAATTCTAATTGTTGAAGCTCTTCAGATTTTCTCTGTACGAGCTTAATTTTCTCTAACTCTAGTTGCCGCAACTCATCGGACTTTCGCTCTTCAACTATCGTATTTGCTAATTCTACAACGGAATCTTTCTCCGTCACGTACTTTTGGTTTTGTTTTATAATACTGCTTAATTCTGAAATAGTCATTTTCTCATTGGCATCTTCTCCTAACTCAATAGCAATTAATATTAAATCCTCTTTTTTTTACGCCTTTAAACATTTTGAATAGTTACTAATACTTCAAAATGAAGATCTATTTTCAAAACATGTAAATTACTCAGTCACATACCTCAATTACGTTGACGATACTCAGCAGAGGCGTAAATTATTACTCATAGTCATTATATAGATCCATCAGTTGCTGATTTTTTCCTGCGAGACTGTGACTAATGTAAAATAACGCAGTTTTTAACTCAATTAATACTCACTTAAGGACTGTATAAAACACACACTTTATTTCTCCGACTCTCAATTGCTACTGCCGGTTTCTTTTTTATGACTCAAAGGGGGCGCTGCGCTCGCAGGTGCCAACAGTATCAATAAATTAAACTTATTATTTTTAAGCAAGCCTCATTATTGACATGTTATTAGTTTCTTAATTATTAAAGGTTCTATTAATAGAACAAAATACTTTATAGGTATTTAAACCAATAGCTAGCGTTTCTTTAGCGGAATCTAAATTTAATATTTACAATTCTGCTTATCGCAGTCATTACTTTTTTGCAATTAGCCTAATGGTGGGTATTGGTAAAATGTCATCTGCCCACAGATACTTAAAAAGTGTTACAGACTTATAGGTATCTGATTCTAAGCACACATGTACATGATCATGTTACATCATCCGAATGAAAAAAACATTCTGATGTAATAAATCAGTTAGGTGCATTTTATCACTTGCTCTGGTACGTAGGAATAAGACATAATTATTCATCAGAATGTATTTTAGTAACATTGATTGCCTACTTTATAACAATTAACTATTTGAATTACCAATCGTTATAAAGAATATAAAATACAGAAAGTTTATTTTTAATAATATGTATTTAGTTAAAAACGAACTTTCTATATTTTCATAACTATTTTATTTAACATTAACTATATCAAGACACATCTTAAAGAGAACAATTGTTCAATGTTTACTTACGGGAACACTATTATTTTTTTGACGATTCAAAAATAAGAATAACAATCAAACCCAAGCAAATCATAGCTCATAGAAAACTGCAGGCTGTGAAAATCTTTTTGCACACATATATTAAGGCATTTCATTTAAGTGAAAATAAAAGAAGTATAGGGTAAACAAGAAAGTTCTTGCCATTTTCACGGTCATTCAATAAAAAAGAATAAGCATGCAAATTAGTGTTTGATTTGCGTGAGACATTGGCCAGTTAAGAGTAGTGCTACAGAGTAGAGAACTGTACAAAGGGTAAAATGTGCCAAGCGCGCAATAAAGTGCGCCAAACTGGCTTAATGGTTCGGAATGTGTTTTCATGACGAGATTTTCGTTTTAAGACTTAAGGTGATCGTATGGCATGCGCAAAATTTCTTTTGTGTGCAACCCTTGTGCTTAATGAGTAATTTTATTTATTTACAATTTAAGAATATGTATTGTTAATGTTCCCATTATTGGACTTCAAATTTTTTTAAAGTTATATTATCACAAATTTTTGGAGGGTGCATTGTTTATAATTTTTAAAATATTGTTTCGAAATTTTGAAATTTATATTGTCTGAATTTTTTTAAATTATATTATTTCGAATTTTTATTTGGTCGGCTAATAAAAGATCTGTACAGGGTGCTTATCAAGTGCAGGGTCAGTTTGATTCATACATCGCACAGTATGTATGGCAGAGAAAGCATAAAGAAAATATAGAAGATGTCTTTGAATCTCTTAAAAACGTTGTCTAACAATCATACTGTCTTGACCCAATTTAATGCTGCTTTCAATCATTTCTTCCATATAAACTTTACTGCAAAAAGGCTGATAATGAAGAACTGTCTTTAAGAACATGTACTCTCTTTCATATTAAAGTCAGTCTTACTCTCACTCACCCACATATAAACCTAGACTAAAATTTCATTTATCGTCAATCTGCTCAGTTAAAAAAATGAACCTTACCTCACACTACTTTTAATGTCCTTTTATTTTAGATTTACACCTCTATTCATATTCATCATTTATATCTTTCCTTTTAACCAATTTCTTATCTTTTCACACTTACAATACTCACATCTATCAACAATCAAACCAGATTTCATACCAAACTCCAAAGTCTCCTTCGTTTCATCCAATCCATTCAAACACCTTAAATATACATTCTAATCCTACCTAACACCATTCTTTCCAAACATTCTTGTACTCACATCAGACATTCCCCATGCAGCAGTAATCACAAAAATATTTCAAAGAGAATGCTGATAAAAAACACACAACATAAAATGGTTAAACTAAAATTAAATGCGGTAGTTGCAAATTTTGATCAAAAGGATTATCAAAATTCCAAGTGGCCAGAAAAAATTTTGGACAAATTTGGCACCAAAGGTAACCGTTCAGTAAATCTCAGTAAGATCTCGCTTGGTAATGTTTGTTTTATAACTTCAAAGTGGGTTATCAGTTGCTGCATCAAGTCAGTGAATATGTCAGGTATTGGAAGATAGTGAGTGAATGAAAATACTGAGGCGTTGTTTCACAAATTCAGGTCAAGAGATATATCGTGCTGACCATGGATTAGCCATTCAAATGCTTCACTATGAGCTGCTACCAAAGGCACAAACGGTCACAGCTGACCTGTACTTGCAGTAATTCGAATAGGCACAACAAGCTTTACAACAGAAGGACCAGCCCTGGTTAATCTAAAAGGTGTACAGTTTTCGGGCAATACTGTGAGGTAGCATGTGGCGCTGGTAGCCAGGAATACAACTTAGAAAATTGATAAGCACAGTTTATGCTATCCTTCTTACTTACCTGACCTTGCACCATCACATCACTATTTTTTCCAGTTTTTTATGTGGGGGGGGGAGTGCTGTTCTATAAAAAATTAGACAAATGTAGAAAATTAACTATTTTGAAAAATGTATTATTTTTTGAATCAATAATTAAAATCATGCAACAAACGATAAAACCGATGTCAATTTTCTATATAATGATACAGGAGAAACACATTGAATTAAGATATGATTAAGCATGTTTTATTCAATGATTACATACAAATACAATTTATAACAAACATGTAAACCCAAACCAGTATAATCTTCTTTACTACGGTTTCCATGAGCATATCAATCATGTATAGCATAAACCTTTTTAATGAAAACAATGAAACACATAGAAAATTATTTTAAAACTATAATATCTTATAATCATAAAAATCACATACATAAATATTGAATAAATAACAAAATTGATGTCAATTTGCGACACAAGATAGGAATCTAAAATAAGCATTGAATTATAATATTATACAACATTATGAATACAATGGTAAGATACATACAAATAAATTTTTAATTAACGCATAAGGTGATCCCAAACCAGTAAATCTTTGAAATGATCTTTGTTCGATCGTGTAAAAATTGCTTTTTAATTAAAAGAAAATTATGAAAACACATATTTTATAACTCAATAACTAACATCACATATATTATCAAATAATTAATTTAAGAGCTGTAACTTGAAACATAAAGAAATTCACATTATTTACACAAACATTACTCACCGATGCTGAAGTGCAAATGAAACAAAAAATGGCGGAAAGAAATCTGAATTCAATACGCGTGCGCGGTATTTAGAACTATTAGGGGTGACAAGAATGAATTCAATAGCCATTAGTCCCTACTATTCAGAATGGAATTCGTTCGGATTATCCGACTGTTTCCGAGGACTAGTTCTCTCTGCGAAAAGTTTACTTCCCTTATCTGCTAGTTTTTGATCATCATTTCAATCAATTCTTAATGAATTGAGCAGAAGAAAAGAAGTGAAGTAACAAAAATAAATAAATAATAACAAAAATAGATTCTTTTATGTTATTCACATGGTATGTTGTGTTTATGTTTGAAGTAAATTCATTGTGAGTGCGAACATTTTTTAAAATGTCATTTCTGTCATCAATGATCTATACTTCCATGATTGCGGTAAGTGCGGTCATCGTGTAAATACATTTGAAATAACGTACATACTTATATCATTAATTTTTTATTAAATATTTTGTGTATATATTTAATACTATTTTTTAGAACCCTAATTTTTAACATTTCTGTTTTCGTATTACGATTATAACTATTTTTGGAATTTTTCTTATTCAAACGAAATTGTGTGATTTAATTACATTTATGTTTTGATATAAGTTTTCTGAAAAATATCAGTATATTGTTTTTACTTATAAAATTTGTAAATTTTATTTTTTCAAACTTTTAAATAATTTGAAAATTTGACTATATCTTTTATTTTAAAATAGTACGTAATATCTGATAATTATTTTAAATTAGAAATCAGTTTTTGCTGTGAAAATAAAATTACTATCGCAAAAAATTGCTATTAAGCATTTTAAGGTACTGCATGATTTTTATCACCAAATTATGTAAAATATACCCAAAAAGTTTCCAAAGTAATGGCGCTTCTCTTTTTGAATTCTACTTGGCAGATTTGATTAAGTGTATGATGTAGCAATATATTTTTCATTATAAAATTGTTATAAATGTTGAGGACCATAATTTACTGTGAGAAAAAAGGCCTTTTTCCATTATACCCCCACTTATTATCATAAAGAAATACCATGTTTCATATGGAGAAGTGAAAATAATATAATGCAAATGTGTTGATTTTATCGGCTCAAAATTTTATTTCAAATCTAATAAATACCAATCAAATTTTTTTTGTGCAAAAATGTATTAAAAAGGGATAAAGGTAAACTTACCAAATGCTGAACTAAGCTAAAGCTAGTTAGTACGAAAGATTACTTGGTGATAATTTTTTTTAAATTTTATTTTACAAAAAGCAAATTTTATTTTATTTCACGGAAAAAATGTTCTATAACATTATACTTACACATTTGTTCACTGATGCAATTGCTAAACATTTTTTGTGAGAAATAAAAGATGAATATTTAGATAAATTTTGCCAATAAATGATAATTATTTAGCTTATGAAATGTAAATATAAAATATTTGTATTATATTTTAGTTGTTTCTAAAAGTGTAAACCTTTCTAAGCAATACACAATACATACAAATAAAATATTTACAACAGCATTTTGCTATTTTTATATTTTCTGCTATGATGATTATTGCACTGGGTTTAATGGAAAAGTAACCAAAAAAATGCTGTTTGTTTTTCTAAGAAAAATCTATGATTTGGTACTTGAATGTTAGTAAATTATCACGCAACAAAACATCATGTCATCAATAATATGTAGCTGTGCAAACTTTAAACATAATTAAGTAAAAAAGAAGAAAAAACATTTAAGATAATACTTATCATCTAGAGTAGGGTAAACATACTTTTCTAGATCACAAGCTACCTTAATATTTTATTTGTCTCACACACATGATTACTTTGATTTTGTATTAGGATTTGTAGGTAAACAATATTTTAAGTATGCATAACATAAAAATTAGCATCAACAATCATCCTAAAATGTCTCGGTTGTCTCCATGTTAATTGTGATTCCTGTAAATCCCACCCTTGATCTGGGGTGGGATTTGCAGGGGACTTTAGAGTCAAATTATGAATTCATGATGCAAAAATCCTAAGGGAAAAGTAATTCTTATAATGCCATATTAGAAATAATTTTGGTAATATAGAACCCACAAATTATATGTGAATAGTATTGATTTGTTTATAATGTTGACATTGATTTCATAACAGAGACCTTGAAAGTGAAGTAAAAGTGATTAAAACAATGATTATATCATTAATATTAGACATATCATTATATACTCTTTACATATAAAGTCAAATCATGGATCATTTAATGTTCAAGTAATTTGTCTCACATTTGTCACAAAGCAAAAAATCCTTATTTCTCAATTTATTCTGCGAATTATTGAAAAAGTCAGATTTCATTTGAATCAACAACAGCGAGCAGTCAATTTCATAAACCCTTAGGATTTTGCAATCCAACAAAAAAGAAAAAAAAATTTTTAGTATAACCCTTGGTAACAGTGTGAGTTTAATACAATTTCCAATTTTCACTCCAAGCACTGTGCCTAATCTCTCCAAACTAAATTACACTACTTTGTCCAATATCCGGTTTTCAAATGTCAATCTTGCTCAAATTTATTGTTCCCTATTTTGCATTACAGAATATTAAAACACTAATAACTAGGAACTCGTTACACAAATATCACTTTTATAAAAAACTTATAAACTAAGCCTCACCCTGTCTACAACAAGAGACAACCAGGTAATGAAACTAAATCTATAAATAAACTGCATTTTTATGAAAACTTGAATTTTAATTAATCAGGCAGTGGCACCTACCTTAAAAAAATTCAATGTATTACAAATCTAGCTCTAATTTAAACTTGGCAATGAAAAAAATCTATAATGTAAACAATTATAAAAATTAGACTTTCTAATTTATCATTGTTTCCATACTGAATAAATCTAAATGGAAATATATGACTTATTAAATAAAAATACTTAATAACAGAAAATATTACATAGAACAACAATATCAATTAAATACATTAAACAAAATACTCACATAATCATTACTTGCAGGATTATCTGCACTAGTTGGACAATGGTGAGATTTTATGACTTCCAAAAATTATGCCACCATGTTCTCTGAATGATATACTCTGCAAGGGAAAAAAATGACTCAAAATAATGAAATTATTTTATAAACTTTTAAAATAATATTTAAAATTAGAAAATTCTTTGCAAACAGATTTTGAAAAATTTAAATTTCAATAAAATAAAAACAAAATACTAATCAAATGCTTCAAGGCTTACTAGCACACAAAACAAATTTCCTGCATGTACACAACGTCATACAAGCACACAAGAAAACTTTCTAATGCAGCAAACTAGTTTGGTGCATTTTATCGCCCGCTCTGGAGAAGGAATTTGCCTATATCAAATAGAATGTAGAATTTTTACTTTATAATGGCTGTGGCATGAATCAAAATTAACATTGCATATTTCTGTGCAACTGTAAAGGCTATGATCATCATTGCTTAGTAATGTAACAATACTTTTTGGAGCATATAGCCTGTGTTTGATCCCAATCACTGTTAAATAGTAGGAGAAAGAGTTTCCATTTTTACTTCCCTTGTGCTCCTCTGTTAGGGTGGGTGCTTGAAAGTTTTCTCTCCCTAATAAAATATGGTTCATTACTTATGAAAAGTTTTCCCAAAGTCAATTTGCAATGTGGATATTAAAATGCCTGAAAGAGCTGATTAAGCTTTCCACTACGCAGTGTCAAGATAGTAAAAGTTCTGACTAAAACCTATAGACTGCCATATCATAGTAATAATGGTATCTAACAAAAACACTTCATTATATTATATTTATAATATTATGTGTAGGTAAAAATTAAAATAGCATTTTATTAGTAATTTATTTTTATTTGATTACAGTTTAAGCTTTCAAAGTAGATGATATATTCATGCTTTGGAATTTTTCTTAAAGTTAAGCCTTAAATATTAGTTTGCAGTGGATTTTTTATTTTAAATTTCTTAAGTAAAATTCATTTTGAATGCTTATAAAATAAATTTATTCATATTCTTTTAATTATATTGAATTATTATATTTTTCGGGGAGTATAAATGGCTACGTAATCTTTCCGAGAACATTGTGGCATTATTTTTAGGAGCCATAAAATATGTATATTTTCTGACCAGTGCCAATGATTCTGTGTGAAATGATTTGGTGAGTTATTTTATTTGAACTATTTAATTAATATTGCTGCTGTATGTTATATGTTAAATATGTGGTTTTATGTTATATATTAAATATTGTTTATAAATATTTCATAAATTTGTATCTAGATTTATTTAGAATGTTAAGGTTGATTAGTTAGAAATTCTAGTTTATATTGAAGATTTATTTTTATTGCCTGGTTTGAATTGGGGGCAAGATTGCACTACACTGAAATTATTTTTAAAGTACTGGAGTTTTTTTAAGTGCCCTGTTAATTAAAATGGTAGTTTTTATAAAAAAAAATGTTTGTTATTTATGTAACAGATTAAGTTTTATTGCCCAGTAAAGTAATTATGGAGTTGTCAGCCATTGTAGATTAGTTAGTTTATATTGTTTTTTATTGTGTGATCTTTATGTAATTACTTTCTAGTTATTAGCAGTTTAACACATCTAGTAAGTAATTATAATGAAATGCTGAAAATTTTGATTTTGGAAATTGCATTTGATTACGAAGATGAAGTTTAAGTGCGATTGGTATTTGGTAACTAGATATTGTGCATAGTGATGTAATATATATGTTGGCAAGATAAGGGTGCCACATTTGATATGAAAATTGCACCAAATCTATACAGTTACCCAGGATTTTACCAAAGTAATAATATAATGGCAATTTAATGTTAAATGTAAATTCTTAATTTTAAAATTATTGTATGAACTATTTCACTTTATTTGTTACAGCTTTGAGTGTTTGTTTAAAATAATTATTCTAATTTATAAATTGACATGTTATAATGGGATTGGGGATTGTTTTCATTATTTGAACATTATGTTTTCTTTCAGGCTAGTCTGTACCCTGTGTTTGTTATATTTTTGTTGTATTCATGTCCTATACCTGCCTACGGTGGTGGTAGCTGTAATGAAGCTGTTTGTGCTTCTATTGTAAGCAAATGCATGTTAACCCAATCTTGTAAATGTGATGCAAAAAATATTACTTGCAGTAAGGATTGCTTTTATTGCTTGGATTTCCTTTATTCAGAATGCTGCTCATGTGTGGGTTAGTAATTTTCTTTATTAAGTGTGAATATTTATTTGTTATACATGTTATGTGTGGGCTTCATTCAATTGCCCAAAAGATTTTGAATTTTATAAATGCTTTTCATTTTAGAAACTGAGTTAAAAACAGGCATTTGTGATAAAATGTACTTTTTTCTTATTTATGAAATAAAGGTTAAAAAAAATTTTCCAGCAATGACTATTCAAATAATAATAATTCTTACTTTCTAATACTGTAAAAATATTTAAAAAGTTACAAAATTTAGTTATTTAAGTATTTGAGCTTATTTCTGTCATTTTTCAAACATAAAGCATTCTTATATGCTGGTAAATTTTTTATGCATTTTAAAGTTTATGTTTTTTTTTTAAAAAAATATAAACTTTAAAATATGCATAATGAGTCTTAATGATCCATATTATTTCTCATGGGAATTTCTGATTTATTTATTTTGATGTTTTGATTATTAAATCATTTAAGCATTTGTTGGAAATAATGCATAATTAATTAATTGTTTAGTTATCCAAGTAAGATTATTGATGGCCTTGAAATTTTAAATTAAGAAAATAAAGCAAATGACATGTATTTATAAAAAATCTCTCAAAAGATGAAAAAGTACCTAAGAAACTATTTAAAAATACTTCTTTTGTTTACAATAATAAATAATTTTAAAATGATATCAAGAGAAAAAGTTGAGTCATGGGTTTCTAAAACTGATCTGAGAAAAGCTTTTGTAGAGAGTTTTTGTCTATGTCATATATTGAAAAATTGTCAAGGAGGGGAAATAGTAGTTTCAGTAATAGTAATAGTTTCATATAAAATAAGGAAGATTTATATAATGCTAAGCATGCTACGAATGAACTGAATAAGGCAGTGTTTCATTCATCCTGAAATTCTTAGTTTATTTGAACATTTTTCAGAATGAGAGGCATTATTCTACAATTCCATTATTGAAAACTATACCATTTAGAGCAGGGTTTCTTAACCTTTGGTTCATGGACCCCCAAGGGGTCCATGGGTCATATTTTGGGGGTCTGCTGACTGCTCCTAATTTTTAAAATGCTTGCATCAATATTTAAAAAAAAAAAAAAAAAAAAAAAAATCAACTTTTTATAGCTTTTACTTTTCAATAAGTTGTAATTAAAATTTTTTTTCAATTGTTTTCTTGTGCCTTAATGTTTCATTTGCTTATTTGATATTTTTTGTTGTCCAAAAAAAGGAAGCATGATGAAAATTATGTAAAATATGAATTCTGCTGCATGAAGGAATGGGACAGTGTTGAAAAGCCACAATGCTTTCTGTGTGGAAAAGTTTTGGCAAACGCCTGTATAAAACCGGCAAAATTGAGAGAACATCTCAAATCTCTTCATCCTGAAAATGCATAAAAAAATCTAGAATTTTTTACAAATAAAGCCCAGTTTTCAAAATCTGGAACATTTTAACCGAACTTGGATTTGATATTTCTCAAAAACCTTTGGTTGAGGCATCTTTCAGAGTTACATATTGTATTGCCAAAAGAAAGAATTTGCATACTATTGGGGAGACATTAATTAAGCCATGTGTGCTGAAAAAGATTAAGAAATCAGTGTTTCTTAACAAAAAGGTTAAGAAACACTGATTTAGAGGTTATTTTATATTATGAGTTATAATAAACTATGCTCACATTGCGCACTATATATCAATTTTTATAAGAGTCTGTAATCATATTTTAATATTCAGATTTAGTCACTTGTCTTCAGCATTATACAAAATCAGTAGGACATGTATCAATAATTTTAGAAATAAAAGAATCGGTGCAAAAGTTTTAATTTTAAGAATTTCAATGTATGGTGTGAACAACAAAGTCATATAATAATAACTACTTTTATATAGTAAATTTGTCAATCTTTAATAAAATGTCTAAACTATCTGCTCAACATTATAATGTATATTTTGCTTTCAAATAAAATTTCAATTTTTGTTTTTACTTTATTCACAAATTTAAATAAAGAGAATAATATTAAAAATGTTGATTGTGAAGATTTATAAATATTAGATGATCCAAGTCAACTTTTCTGAATTCAGAGATATGAATTATCTCAAGAATATATTTGTATCAATCAAAAACATCTTCAATTTTTTGGATTCAAGACTTAAAGAAAATTTTAAAAATAAACTTAAATTTTCAAATATTTTAAATTGTGAAATATTGCAGTGATATGGAGATAATAACTTAGATTATCAGATCTGTGCATATAACTGAGAAACTTTTCAAGGCATTTATATATGTAACTGCACAATAGTAGCCAATTAGATTTCATTCTTTTAAATCATTCATGTAAATATAAGAAACTTGTATAGCAATGGTACTTTCTTTTTCATAAAATATTGATCAATGCTAAATTGTTTGTAACAATAAATTATTACAATATTTCTGGTCAACTCTGAAATTCTATGAAACATCCATGTTTCTTATACTTATGAGTTTATTTACAAGGATCAAGCATTGGACTAAAAAGTGGCTTTCATATCAAGGGAAAATAAAATCAGTAAACAGAATATAAATATTTTTTTATCTTAACAAAATTTACCGTATTTTCCTGTATATAATCTGCAGGGAGTATTATCTACAAGCCCCATTTTTCGAAAAAGGAAAGAAAGGGCAGCATAATCCACATAGGCGTACAGTCCGCGGCAATTTTTTGACGAATAGTCAAAAACTTATACTGCAGATAATTTGGTGTCAAATAAATTAAAAAATACACATTATGATTAAAAATATAGTAAATTCTACAGAAAAAATATTTATAGTAATACAATTTGAATCCACCTCAACGAAAAGTGCGATTGACTGAGATGAAAACACGACATTGATCAAGATCAGAAAAGATTCTAGTAAATCTTATGGATTTATAGATTTTAATAACTTTTAAAACAAGGTTACATATACACTACTGAACATTAAAATTGCTACACCAGGAAGAAATGCAGATAACAAAATGATATTTATTGGACAAATGTATTATACTAAAAATAACAAGTAATTAAATTTTCAAAAAATTTGGCTGGATAGATCCTTAGAAATCAGTACCCAGAACAACCACCTCTGGCAGTAATAACAGCAGTTATACGCCTGGGCATTGAGTCGAACAGAGATTGGATTGCAAGTACAGGTACAGATGCCCATGCAGCTTCAACACGATGCCACAGTTCATCAACCGTAGTGACTGGCGTTTGGTGACGAGCCAGTCGCTTGGCAACCATTGACCAGACGTTTTCTATTGGTGAAAGATCTGGAGAACGTGTTGGCCAGGGCAACAGCCGAACATGTTCCGTATTAAGGAAGGTCCGTACAATACAGGCAACATGCGGTCGGGCATTATCCTGCTGAAACGTAGGGTTTCGCAGGGCTCGAATAAAGGGTAGAGTCACGGGTCGTAACACACCAGAAATGTAACGTGCACTGTTCAAAGCACCGTCAATGCAAACAAGAGGTGACCGAGATGTGTATCCAATGGCACCCCATACCATCACGCCAGGTGATGGGCCAGTATGACGATGACAAATGCATGCTGCCAGTGTGCATTCACCACGATGCCGCCACGGATGCGACCATCATGATGCTGTACACAGAACCTGGAATCATCTGAAAAGATGACGTCTCACCATTCGTGCGCCCAGGTTCGTCGTTGATCACACCATTGAAGGCGCTCTTGTCTATGACGCAGCGTCAAGGGAAGCCGCAGCCATGGTCTCCGAGCTGAGAGTCCATGCTGCTGCAAACGTCGTCGAACTGTTCGTGCAGACACTTGTTGTCTTCCAAACGACCCCGTTTCTTGACTCACGGCTCGTGACGTGGTTGCACGATCCATTACGGCCATGCGGATAATATGCCTGTCTTTTCGGCTGCTCCTGATAGGTGGCCGTTGAGATCCCGCATGGTGTTCCGTATTATTGTCCTGAACCCATCAATTCCATATTCTGCTAACAGTCATTGGATCTCGACCGACGCGAGCAGCAATACTGCGATAAGATAAACCGCAATCCCGGTACGCTACAATTCGACCTTTATCAAAGTCAGAAACGTGCTGGTACGCATTTCTCCTTCTTACACAAGGCATCACAACAACTTTTCACCAGGCAACAATGTTCAAATGCAATTTGTGTATGAGGAACCGGCTGAACAATTTCCTCATTTAAACACAATGTGGGTGTCGCTACTGGCGCCTGCTTTGTCTGAATGAGCTGAAAAGCTAATCATTTGCATATCACAGCACCTTCCGTTTGTATAAATTTCACATCTGTAGCATGTCACCTTCTTGGTGTAGCAATATTAATGGCCAGTAGTGTATTATAAAAATAAACTATATTTGTTTGGTTAATAGTTAAATGAAAGAAACTGGTTATTTTCTAACTGCGAATGAAATACATTTTTCTTTTGTACTTCGCATAATTTGTTTTGCATCTTACATTGCACGTTTGTCAACATTTTTTTCATATTTTTTCCTTATGGGACAATGTTGATTATAGTTAAAATAAGTCAACTGAGTTATTGCGTCATCTATTATTTATTTTATGAAACATAAACGACATTTCTTTCAAAGCTTTATATTAAGCTTTTCTGGTGAAAAATATTTTTTATCAGATTATCCACGGCGGCGTATAATACACTCAACGAAATTTGGAACTTTTTTTAACATATAATTCACGGATTATATACAGGGAAATACAGTATTTTCTTTTCACTTTATTTAATTTGGACCCATGAAAAAGTATGTAAAAGCTTCAAGTGAAAAGAGAGCAGTGTATTTGTAAAATTTTGCTTATCAAGAAAAATGAGATCCAAATAAAGAGTTTTCATCAACAGCAGAAAGCTATGTACCGTATACATACTTGTTACTTTAACAAATCAATTTTTTTAAAATAAGAATTGAATTATATTCTATTTAGTTTTTTCTCTTAAATAACTTTTTTTGTTAAAGTAAATTGCTTTATTATCACAATGAATTTAAAGTACCTTTATGTATTTAGTTATTTTTGCAACTAAATAGTGCCATAATTTTCCGTTAATTGTGTGTTTTAAAGCATTCATTTCAAATTTTTATCCCTCATTAAATATTCATTAAAGAACAATATGAAATAATTTAGTGTCTATTTGTTAAAATTTGTGCCAATTTTCCTTGTCCACAAAATTTTACATATGTACCCAAAAACTTCTTGCATGTATTAAAGTTCTTGCTCAAAAAGTTGAACTGCAATCTTTAATTCCTATCAAATAAGGTTTCTTATTAATAATATTTTTATTATAAGTATGGAAAAACAACATGATCTATATTTTCTGACATAGTTCAGATTCTTAACAAATTCCAAATAACATGAGTTAAAAATTTATTCATTGTAGTCTCTAATGATTAAGTGCAAATACTAGTGTTCAAGTATTTATAATTTGCTTTTCTATCAAATTTTCATAATTTTAATGAAATTCATTTCTTGGGCAAAATTCAATCCAATATTTCCATTAAAATAAATTAACCTTGTTAATATATAGTAAACCTGTAGAAATTTGAATATGTATATATTCCTGTTGAGAGAGAAATTTGAATTGAATATATTCTTGCCAATCAAAATTTTGCAACTTAAGGTACAATGGCAATGATTATTTTTCCACATTTCTTTGAAATTCTGGAAAATTCATAGACATTAACATAATGCATTATTTTCCACTTCTTATGCCTTTTGGACTCATCATTAATTTAAAATTAATGCTATAGTAGCAATAATTTTTATCAATACTCTCAAAATGGTTGATTACTTCATTTCACTTCAAATTCTGTTGTCACCTTAGATATGAATATTTGCAGTTATTTATAATCCATTTTAAACTATAAATCCATTTTAAATTAACATTCATACAATAAATGACCATCACGTCAGCAGATGTGAGTAGTTAAGCATTCTTTCTCTTCTAGCATTCTATTGTTTTTGAAAGGACAGCTTTTTAAGAAGTCAGGAACCCCCCTCCCCTCACATAACCTTGATGTTATTCTAAGATGAATGGTACTGCAGTGTAGTGTCTTAACATAACATCTAGTATGTCTGGCTAATTGATGAATTAAAACTGAAGGAGGTGAAGTAAAATTGACTGCTTCAGTATTTGAGGTAGAAATATTCATTATTACAATTTCTCAATAAGAATTAGTTCAGCCTTTCTTCTTTTTTATATGTATAATTGTGTGATTTTCAATAGTAAAACTTTTTATAATATCCAGTAGCAGTTGCATCAAAAGATGCACATTGAAATAGGAAAGATCTCAGTTTGGAGAGCCTTCTCTGATTGATTAAATATGATCTGATCTTATATATGCATGTATCAAAACATTTTATCAAAGAGCTTCATTATTTTTCAATTTTTATGTTCTTTTAGAGCAGTGGTTTAGATTTTATTGAAAAATATTGATGGATCCCATTATTTCTAAAAAAAAATTAAAACTTTATTTTGAAGGCACACATCATCATTAAAAACAATCATCATTATAAACTTTGAGAAAGAAAAAAAGGGAGAACACCAATTAACCTTTTATATATATGTGTAATCAATATGATTACCAATGGACAAAGGATTTCATTTCATGATTATTGTATCGGAAGTACATAAAATACACTTTCCAAATGGTAAATGTCTTAATTTAGTTAATACCTAATCTAAAAAGTAGATTTATTAATAATCTCTTTCTATTTGAAATAAAACTTCACAAATTTCATGAGAATATTTTTATATATTGTTAAAATTTCAAATATAAAGTTTTCCTGTTAAAAGTTTTATTGATGTTGGTAGGAAGTAGTGTAATATTGTTATTATATATATATTGTTATAAGTGTGTGTAAATATTGTATTACTTGATAGTTTGCTGCCTGTCATGATCAAAATGGCAAAACTGCATTTCTAATATAATTTGATGCCAAATTATTTTTAAAATGGTTGCTGTGTGATAAACAACCTATATAACATTCACTGCTTGCTTAATAGGATTAATTACATGTTTGTTTTTGGAATCATAATAAGTATAATTTAATTGTAAGAAATTATACATTTGATATGAAAATTTCTTAAATATATCACAAATTATTGTTGTACTGTGTTCACTTGATGATTATCTGGAATTTAGTTTTTGGGGATAGAAGCTGGGAAAATCAAATACAGATTTCATTATTTTTATTTTTTTATTAATTTTTTTTCGTACAGCAATTTAATATATTTGATTTTTTTTTTTTTTTTTTTTTTTAGAAATGTGCCCTAAGAAAAATGAGACAGACAACTATTTGAATATGAAATCTCATGTAGAAGATTTGCCTGAACCATTTCCTGATTTGTTTGGAGTCCTTACAGAAGAAAAAGATAGCTTGTTAAGGTGGACTTCTTACACCTACCCAGTTGAAGTTTCTTTTATTACTCTTGATAAGGAGATTAAATTCACAACAGGTATATAAATCTGTATTTCACTTATTTCTTATACATTTTTTTGTTATTTTCATTTGTATTATCATCTTAATCATTCAAAAATTAGATTTTTCATCATCTCTTTTTTATGTATATTATATCTAAATATAACTAATCACTTCTAAATATAAATTTTGTAACATTTTTGCTAAATCATCATACAAAATACTGTTTTCTTCAATTTATGCTCTTCAAAGTTTATTTTCAAGATTCATTTGCTGTTAATAGTAGGTTGATAATCTATTATATATATAAATGTTCATGACTTTAAATTTACCATATTTTATTTATTGATGTTCTGTATAAAAAATTGTTGTATACTTTATTTTACAATGAAAATTGTGATTGAAGGAAGATAAATGTACCAGCCACAAAAGAGCAGAGAATAAATATTTTAAATGTTTAACAAAATTTTGCTATTATTATTACTGAATCAACAAATACCTAGGAAATCTAATGCATTAATAAAACTCTTTGCCACATTTTATTTATATAAAATATTAAAAAAATTATGTTCTTAAGTTTTCATCTGTGTTAACTCTTTCATTGCTTCTTGTTTAGCTTTCATCATTAATAAAAAAAATCATGAATTTTATGTTTTACTGAAACATAAACACTGAGTCAATAGTTAAAAAGTTTTCCCAATTAGTAAAAATGTAATTTTTATAATGTGTATAAACAAAATTCTTAAATTTTAAAAGGCGTGATTTTAATTTTTAGTTTGCTTCATATTTAACGATCTTAATGCACTATTGTAACCTTTTTTTAAAATGAAAGAAATATATTTACAGAAAATGACATGTACCCTTTTAAAAGTAAAAGTATTTAAAATATTATTACAATAACTTATTTGTGGTTAATGTCTGAAATTATTGAGATTTTTATAAGCTAATTCTATAATATTTTAACTAGTTTCATTTTGTAAGAATTTCAATTTATATCTTTAAAATTTTTACATTTTTTTGAAATATTGTGTAGTTAATGTCTATGATATGAAAGTTAAATTTTTATTAAAGGAATAAAAATAAGAAATAACTTTTGTTTTAATGTTACAATAGAAATTTGATGGCAAAATGCATAACAAGAAATGAAGTTTTAATGAGCTTTTAAATTTTTTTTACTTTTGAGGTGTTATTTTCATGTATTGTTAACAGCTTTTTTAATCTTAATTTATGATTATTTGTTATAAACTGTATATGTAAAGGAGATAGTGGCAGTTTCATTGTTTAATCAATACATATATAATGCATGTATTTATATATATTTGTGAATTGTATTCGAAATTAATTCAATTGATTTTTTATTTATCTGATTTTATAAGTTAAAGTGCATTACGCAAAAATTTATTAGATTGTCACTTAAGCAAAAAATGTACTAGACCAGCTATTTCAAACTAGTCACTTTTCTGGATACACAAAAATTCTAGAATGGTCCCTGAATATATTTTGATCATTTAGGTATGATTTTGGGAAACAGGAGAAATTTAGATAGTTTGTTTATTTACTGTTTAATTTACAGGTTAAGTATCTAATGATTTAGTTAATAAATTTAAACTATGTGTGAAAAGGTATCATTCCTAATTATGTGGATTCTCATATAAAAAAATCTAAGTACTAAAAGTATAGTTAAAACAAACAAAAAAAGATCCTAATAATAGATAGGAGGAATTAAAATTTTCTTGCTTGTTGCTAAAATTTCCTCTCAGACCCTCCAATGCATTATATCTCATTCCATTTCCTTAATGTTAAAAAAGATGTCACTATGTAATTCTGAAAGCTTTCACCATTTGTCAAAGTATAATGTATGTATACATAAAATATATATATAATAAATTGTTCCAAAATAGTTCTGCTCATAAACATTAAAAGAGAAATATGAATAACATAGTTTATTACCCAACAATAGTACTAAATCTATAACATAGATAATATTTGTGTAGTTTGTTTTCAATATATTAAACATCAACAATTTTTAAAAACATATTGTGCTATTCATAAAAAACAATTGAATCAATTTACATGAATGACATTTTTTTTATTATAATTTGTTTTGGATCATGTCAGAAAATTTGAGCTTTAAAGATTGCATCTATTTTAATCTTAAGGGAGTGTATAGTAGTAAAACATTTATTTTAATCTATTCAGTTATATATAAATGTAAAGCAAAAAAATATTTTGTAATCATTTAACATATGAGGAAAAAATTAGCACCTAATCAATAACTAGTTGGAAAAAAATTTTTAATGACAAATAAACACATTGCATTTCTATAATCTGTAAAAAAACTTTTTATGGTTAAGTATATAAATGTATTTTAGAAGATAATCAAATTTCCCTTAGAATAATATTTTTTTTTTTCATTTTTCTGCTGGATTTAATTACAATATACAAATAAAAAGAAATGTAATTAATTTAGATGAAATTAACTATCACACAATATTTTGTTTCAAATTCATACTTCCAAACTTTCATGTGTGATTTTTGAAATTTTTAACATCCTTAAGTTTTAAAAACAGTTGTATATTTCTGATAAGTGAAGCCATTAAATAGGGAAAATTACTTTGTTGTTATGTACCATAGTCATAAATGTGAGAATGACATCTGAGCTGGTGTCATCCATGTCATATTAATGTTAGAATGTAACAAATGTTTTAACATACATAGGCCCTCTCAGCACAATGTTCTTCAGTTAGTTTAGGTATCCAGACCATAAGAATCAATCAGGCCACTAGTTTTCCATAGCTTCATTTTAAATTAATTACAAGATCAAGTTTTTTTTTATACTAATGGCTTGTGTCATGCATTAGTACTTTTTAATATGTATTGTTCAGAGATTTTGAAGGGCCAGAGAACTAATAGTGTCCTAGCCAATTTTCTGGGCATTTGTAATAAATAGTAACCTTTTTTTTTTAATTTAAACAGTAAATATAAATTCGATTTTTTGTATTATTATTCTTTTTTACTATTTGTGTTGTTAGTAAGAGTTTGGCACTTCTGCTTAGTGAAACTGAATCATTAGATCATCAGTTTTGGATTTCAATAAATCCACTTTAAATTGTAGGTCTCTGTCCTATTAGTTGTTGTGAACAAATTGTAACTAAAGTATCAACCAAACCAAGCAATGCTGCTTTATAGTTGTTGATTTATGCCAAATACAACTAAACACAATTTATCCTCAATTTCATTTGTTTAGGTCACTTGCACTGTTTATAAGCATAGATATCACCTACTCTATTTACAGAACCTGAAGACTCCATAACAGATTTGAAATATGATAATTTGGAAATATAATTATAATATCATAGTTTGGAAGCATAATCCAAGCAGAAGACCTCAAGCTTAGCATACATTCTCTGAAGGTTCATTTCACTTGGAGTACATTGCAATCAGGATTTATTTTATGCCCTACAGCCACCATTATGAGTAACGTAAATTTTTGCCTTGGCCATATGCAGAAATCACTTCTTTCTGATAACAAAAACACCTTGTCAATCAGGCCACTGTACTGATATATTTCAGTAAATATTTAATATACTGAGATTTAAAAGATTATAAAAGAAATGAAAGTTAAACAAAAAAAAATGTCTCAAAATTTTAACCTATGAAAGAGAGTGAGTCAAAAATATGATGTCTATATGTGTCCAATTTTGCTGTATTGAAAAAGAAAGCATCAAAGACTTCTGCCACTTTTTAATGTTAAAAACTATTTTCTTTTTGCAAATTATGAATGTGTGAAAGCTAAATGATTTTATTACATTTGTGTTTGAGTATTTTAAAGATAATTGGTTATCCATAAATTTGCTAAAATCAGTTATGTTTTAAATTTATTTCAAAATTAAAAAAAAAATATGAACTAAATATAGACTATAAATTTTTCTCTTGTTTATACATGGAATTTTAAAAAATTAGAGAATAATGTAATATTCAGATTTATTAAGCTTTTGATCATTAAAAAATTATCAAAATGCGTAAAAAGTTTAATAATGGTATACAATTTAATGTTAGTTAATTCTAATGTTAATTTTCTTTTTTATTAGTAAAAGTGTTATGTGTGAATATTCTTAATTTTTAAATGCTTCAATTTGGAGCTTTGTATTAGTCTTATACCAAAATAGCTCTTTTGTCTAATGTAGACAATATAATGTCTATTTCAGTGTAATTGAATTAAAAATTAATTTACTTCTTTTGATATTTTATTAATATACTACTAATATTTTGAATCTAATTACTCCTAAAATTGAAAACACTTGATCTTAATATTCATAGATTATTCTTAAAGACTCATTCAAGTATTATCTATCTAGTTAAATCAGGAGACACTAACAGCGGAATAGTTGAACCAGATCCTGTAGTGAATTGTACTGTTGCTTACATGTCTCAGTGCATGCCATGGAATAAATGTAAAGACTCTTGTTCTTCTATGGGTGCTTCAAGTTATCGCTGGTTTCATGATGGTTGCTGTGAATGTGTTGGGTCTACGTGTATTAATTACGGAATAAGTGAAAGCAGGTAAGGAATGTTATTCACTGTTTTATTTTGACCTGAAATTATTATTTTTTACATAATTGATTTCAAATGTAATTTTTTATGGTAAAATCTTTTTTTTCCATTAATTTTTTTTTTTTTCAAAATGTCAGTGATACAATTTTCTTTATAATTCTCTTTTTTAAAAAAGTAGGAAAAACGTATGTGAAAAACTTTAAATTGTCTTCAAAAGAATTTTATTGAATTGTTTATCACTTTTGGATGATTACAGTGAATGCTGATGAAAGAGTTACTTAAATTAGCTTATTAATTATACCAACTTAATAAAGACAACATTTATATTCTGTATCATATGTATTTATTTTTATGTATTACCAGTGTTCTATGCATTATGACTAATAATTATTTACATTTTTTTTAACTCTTTTCTTTTACATTATCAATTTTCTATATTTTAACAATCATTCTTAAGAGCTTAAAAGGAGCTGAGCATTTATTATTCAAGTATCATGTTCTCCAACAAATCTTTTTTCTGTCATTTATATTTTCTTTCCCATAAAAACTTAGCAAACTTTTACAAACCTCTTATAATGTTTATTAATCACTGTAAATGTAATTCTATAAAATTTTTATTTGTGGATATAAAGCAAATCATTAATTTAAAATTATGCATAAAGTTATTAAAATATTTTGTCCTGTATACATACTTGCAATTGTAGTTTAACGTATTCATCTCTTATTAAAATTGTTTTATTAATCACAAAGTTTTTTTTTTAAATTTGATATTTTAATATTTTATTTATTTTAAAATAATCTTTGAATATCAGAAATCTTTTAACTTCTCGGTTAAAATTACTGTTCTTAAATATAATATATTTAATTTGAGTGTGAATTCTCATGTATTTGAAAGCATCTTTAAAAATTCACAATGGACTTGATTTTTATCAATGACACCAAAAAATGTAAATAATCAGGGAACTTATAACTTTTGTTCCTTATTTATTTTGAATTTGGAGATGATGAAAAACGTTTTTATTAAAAGAAATGAACTTTTTTGTAAGATAACTTACTTAAGTATAATTATTTCTCATGGCATAATATTTTTAAAAATAAAATATTAATTTCAATTACATTGGTACATAATACATATTTTAACTATTCATGTATGTGAATATTAAGTATAAATATTGTAATAAAATAATGTTGTTACTCGATCTCCTCCTTTTCTTTTTGATGATAGAATTGTGAAATAATGTTTAATATTTTCCTCACATATTCTAAACTAATTCTGTAAAAATTGAAAATGATTATAATAATTTTTATTACAGATGCTTAGATTGTCCTCCTGACAAAGATCAGATGACGATTGAAGAGCTCAATGTTATTTCTAAAGATTCTGTCAAAGTAGAAGATTCCTTTTCAGAAGATGCAAGCAAATCCATCCATGAATCTCATTCAAAAACTGAGGAGGATTTCGATGAAATGCAGAATCTCGATTCTTAGCTTGAAGTATTTGCCACTAACTTAATCAAAACAACGTCCATATACTCATGTTATATGTATTTATTTTTATTTAGTGCCATTGTTATGTGTAATTTGCCAAATAAATATTTTTTAATTTTTTAATAATCTTATTTTGTTTGAATTTTTATTTTGGCAATATAAAATCAACAAATTATCAATTTATGCTGTTTTTCTTATTTTTATAATTTTTACCATTATGGAAATGAATTTTCAGTCCTCTTCTCTTTGATTCAAATTTTACTTATCCTACATTATAATCATTTTGTATTTGATTTTTACATATAAATAAATAGTGATAAATTTAAATAAAAATTTAGATACAAAGACATGAAAACATATTTTATATACATCGCATCCAAGCTCAAGTTTAACTTGTAAAATAAAATTTCTAGGTGTTGCTGAAAGGAAGTCAAATATTTAAATCATTTTTATGTTTATCTTTTGGTGTATAAGGGTTAAAAAAGGTATCAGTTAATTAGAATGAATAGAAAAAGTTTTTTTTTACAATATTTATAATTTACAATATTAAATATCAGATTTATTTTATAAGCAGTAAAATGTTTTTACGAATGAACGATGTAGTATTATACCAATTAATCTCGTTATTCAATATTATATGAAAATATTTCATTTTCATATTTCCTTAAAAGCAAAAATGTATTGTTTTTAATACTCAACATTAATATTAGAGCTTTTAAATTTTACGTATAAAACATGAATATTTTATTAAGTGTTATTAAGAAATATATTTCTTTCTAAATAACGTGATTATTTTAAGTAGCAAAATAAATTTTTATCACAAAATTTGATAAAAAAGGATCCAGTTTCAAAACATTTTTAATTTTTTTATAATAATAAATTCTTATAGCAAACTAAAAATTAAAAAAAAAAATTGCATTATTAGTGACACAAACAGTATAAATTTGTATTTTATTCAACATATGTTAAAATGCTTATATCTCAAGATGGAAGGTTGTTTCAGACCATTAAAATGAGTGTCAGAAATGCTCCTTTCCCAAATTTGAATGAAAATATCATCTTTAATATAACGCAAATTATTATTTTTAATTAATCTCCCATGTTTGCCATCTTTTTATATTTTAAAAACGATACAAATTTTCTGACTATCTTATACAGAAAAAAGTTTCTTAATGCAATATCATATCAAATCAATTCATATGCTATAAAAAAAATTACACATTCCATGATCGAAAAATTACCTTTTTGTAAACTGTAAGGCAGAAGTGCTTATAAAATGAGGAAGCTTTGAAGTGTCCCAAAGTGTCATTTAAATTAGACAATTTCCATTTATGTATATTTTTCACTGTAAACTTTTCTTATTTAGTTTCCTAGCGTTTATTTTAATTTCAGGATGTCTATTGCTACCTAATCGAAATCATTAAACGGAGTTGCTTCTAAAGTGTAAAGTACCACAAAATAGTTTTGCTTCTCACCTTCATATGTGGTATTCATGGTTTAAATACATGAGTATATTTTTGTGTAATGTGTTTCAAATTTAAAGAACAAAATATCGTCTGAGATTATAATTTATAGATCGCTGTTAATGTCATTTTCAGTTTATTAAAATCGATTGGGCAAAGTGATTCATATTCAAATCAACAGTTCATGTGATTGATTCTTCTCAGGACAAGTTAGTAGGCAAATATTTATTGCTGAAACTTTTGGTTCGTGGGTTGGATTCTCACATCAGGTGTGGATACTTGTAGTGTGTTCGAAATCTATTTTAAATTGTAAGTCCTGATTGAATTAACCCTTGCATGCAAAAATGACCATTCAGCAGGTCAAACGCTCAAGCTTGTAATACTCTGGAATGCATTTAAAGTGTGTATTTTTCTAATTGCACAAAAAGTATCCATAACAGCAATTAAACCAAATTAAGATTATTAAATCCCAGAGAAAAAATAAATCTGCAATTTGTGTTTATGGATTTATTGCCATTTTCGCAATATACAGAATTAACCAGCTTATATGTTAAGGCATGGGCAGCAGCCCAGAGGCTCCAAATCAAATGGAAAGTTTGTAATGAAGCAGGGGGTCTTTTCCCCAGGCCCCTATTGTGCTAATTCGGACCCTATATACATATTTTTAGATAAAACATCACGTCGGATAAACAAAATAAAATCGCTATTTTTTCATGAATTTTCAAATTTAATGATATTTTAAGGAATAATTACACATCTGTAATAGTTAAAGGTATCAAAATATCTTTGATTAGAAATATAAAATCTTCTGTGTACACGTATAAAATAATAGCCCGTCAACAAAATAGATTTATTTTAAGAAGGGGAAAAAAATAGGGTTTAGATTAATGTGATTTACGTGTTTTGTAGCAGTAAAAAATATTAAAAAATTATGTGTATATATATAAACATTTTTATCAAATTTATTTCATTTTTGAAAATTGATTATGTATATAATTGGAATCCATTAAATGATAAAAATACGCAATTAAGGTGGATTACTGTCTGTTATTTTTTTGCACTCACAGTGCTAATTAGATTTACATTAAAAGTAGTTTCCGAATCTCATAAACTTCCTTATCTTTGTTGGGATTTAAACTGTTGAACTGAAGACCAGAGCTTTAATCGTTCGGCTGCTTTGCCACTTCGACTTATGGAGCTTAGAAATGAGACTGTAACAAAAAAATCATTGTGAAGATGCGAATGTATAATATTTAACATTTCTCAATTAATTCTATTTACATTTCTAAATTAAGATCATGAGATAACATTGAACATCTAATGAAAAATTTAATGTGATTCTAACCATCAACATTATGTACACAAGTTTATTATTAGATAAGCTTGCTATCGCAAGAAAAAAATTGTACTTTATGCTTTGAAGAACCCCTGCATAGTGTAAAATAAGAAACCGGATACCAAAACTGATATAATCATATTTCTCTCAATTCGAATTTATTTTTCATATTGTTTGACGCCATTCAGTGGACAATCGAAAAACTACGTCTATTGTAAGTTACATTAATATCCACCAAATGAAATTTCTGCCGGAAGGAATTTTCATAGGTAGTGTTTGATATTCACATCTCGCTAAGTAGAAAACAGATATACATACAGAAAGCATAAGTTTAACGTGCCTCTCTCATTGTTCAACAGAGGCTTGGATCAATACTGAGATCTTTTCTCTCGGAAATCACTGTCATCAAATGTAAGGCATTTTTTCAAAGAGCCATCACGTAAATTGCCCCTTTCGGGAAGGCTTATCATAAATCCTTAATCATGTATCGCAAAGAAGGAAACCTGGAAAACTCTCAAGCACTTAAACGACAGATGTACATGCAGAAGCCTAAGTGCAATTTTGTTGCTCATTAATAATTTTGTTGGTTTGGGTTTTCCTAATTTTGTAAAAAAATTCAGATGCAAGATAAAATTGCATATATATTAAAAATTGCGAATAAATTATATCCCAGAT
Organism: Latrodectus elegans; assembly: GCA_030067965.1. Lineage (NCBI taxonomy): Eukaryota > Metazoa > Arthropoda > Arachnida > Araneae > Theridiidae > Latrodectus > Latrodectus elegans. Next base: position 2,947,879 of record CM057815.1, read on the forward strand.
GTTTACATTAAGTTGTTACAGCTAAGGTATGTTATACATTTTCAACTTATTATTATTTAAAAGATAATTGTTTAAGGAATTCAAATAAATATAAAATTTAAAGGGACTATTTTATTCTCTAAATATCATAATCTCTGAGCGATATTTTAAGGATGCATCGTTCATGTTACTTCCTAATCTATCGTGAGCCAATACAGGTTCCGTTAATTCCTCTCAATTTACATACGATATACAATAATGGAATCGATAGAAATAAAATATGTTTATTAGCTCCCTAAATATGTTTTATTTTTTTTTATCTTTCGAAGAAATTCCTTACTAGCAGAGGCTTATTGATATTACAATGGTCATTATTTTACAATTCTAATTTATGAATAATTTCACTAAAAACTATGTCGGATTTACTTCACTGTTTCTTTGATAAGTTGTAATTTAATAAATAATAAATTGATTAATTAAATATGATTGCTAAGAAATATTGAAAACTTTTTTCCAATATTTCTGAACAATCATATTTTATTCGATAAATATGAGAATGAACAGATTTAACAGCACATAATAATTTAACAGATGCATGAATTTGTGTAAGGCCTATGTATATCTGCAGCAGATTACTGTTTAAGAGGAGTTTTCATAGGTATGGAATTAAACTTGTGGACCGTATTTCTCGTGTGTCGTAAAGAAAAATCCTAGAAGATTTATTTTGACTGGAAGAACAATGTAAATATTCTATTTAGATATGGGGTATCCTTTCATGAACTAGTCTCATAAAAAAAGCTATATCTTTGGAATTCTTCCTTTTTTCAAACTCTGATTGAAACTGCTCGCACTCTACCATCAGTGATTCTGCTCCATGACCGCTCAACGGTTATGCCCTGTTCACCCTGTTTAAATGCTTAAGTCTCATCAAAACTTTCTTGCGGTGACACCTCGTGATTTAATTAAGTTCTAACTGATTTAAATCAGTTTGGGGAATTAACTTCAATACATTTCAACTAATTTAGCGCAATCCTGTTTTCTGCTATCTTGTCAGTATTTGTTGAAATATCTGAAACCCATCAAAATAAATGCAAGAGAAGGAAAATTTTAGAAAATAATAAAACAGAAATATTTACATAAGTATTAAATAAACATCAAAAAATTTATATTAAGTTTGAGAAGAAATAGGTTTTTCGACCTATTTCTTCTAAACTTTGGTTTCGTTTTCCTCATTTGAATTATTATAATTTTAACTAATGTCATTTTGGTCTGTAATTAGTTTTTTAATGTGACAGGAGCAGTTTTGGAGCTTTATGCTCGTAGGCTTGTAGCTCGCATTGAGAAAGATTGAGTTTTTTCAGAAAGCTATTGTTTACATATAAGGCGATAAGATTTAAGGTTACGACAAAAATAAAAAAAATAAAAAAAAAACTGTTTTGGAGCTTTATGCTCATAGGCTTATAGCTCGCATTGAGTAAGATTTTTTTTTCAACTCTGTAATTACTTGCTAAACCTGCTCAATAATTAAAAAAAATCGAAAATATCATATTATTTGTTATAACAAACAATAAGTATAGACGAACAAAAACCAATAATTCTTAAATCAGTTTCGGCAGTACGAACGATGTTTTCAACATGGTGTTTTACTTAATTTCAAATTCATTTAAAAAGAGCAGTGCGAACGGGTTATTAGTAGGAGATCGGGAGGTCAAATCCGTTCTTCCTATTCAGTTCGAATTTTCAATCCTATTGTTTTTTAATACTTTACCAGTTCTAGATATGTCACTAGTTTAACTCCCTGGACTCTTTATTCTTTTTCACTTTTATACCTTGAAGTATCAACATTTAGCAGCTCAACTCACTATCTTTACTTTAATAGTTTTTTATCTTTAAATTGAGTCAATTAAGTGTAATAGTTACATTAAATTATACGAATGTAATATTTACTATTTTTGCTAATTAACTGACTTATTTATCTCATGTGTGATTTAATTTGTAGAATAATTTGTAATTTAATTTTTAATTTAAAATAGAATTTTTTTTTTTTTTTTTTTAAAGACCGTAGTGTTAAGACTTAACTGGTTCCTTTCAATGAATGAGCTGTTGTTAGTTCTCAAAGTGAACGGTTTCCCCATTTATAACTTTATTGTTAGTTAGATTTTAGAGTAACCCATGACTTTTTATTCTGAGAACATGTTTTTTTTTATTTTATCTCAAAAATATAAATCCAAACGATCAAACTTTAATATTGTTCTGGTTTACTAATATTTTTTCTCCTTATTTTTTAAAAATCATAAGAATGCTCTTGGGCATGAATTTATGTTCTACTTTTCGATATCATATGGTTCAATAAGGGCTAATCATTAAAAGTAAATCACAGAACCATACATTTAAATAATGAAAAAACGCATGTATAAATATTTTTGTTTCCTTTTTTTCTTCTTTGCGAACTTTGCAGTGCTCTCTATTGGCTAAGTTTATTTCATAAACTGGAAGAAAAAGTGTAATAAAAATCTGGCAACGTATTTTCCATCCGGGTCTCGACGCGTGTACGACGACTTCTATCTGCGGCAAGGAGGTCGTATCGGTCAAATAGAAAACAGTAATACTTTAAAAATTATTAGCAAAGTTTGAAACATAATTCTCGTCCAAAATGTTTAAAGCATTTGGTCGGGCTTCCTCTATGCTACTTAAAGTAGCCAAGCCTCAAATTTCCATCTCAAAAATCGCCGGAGAAGGAACAAAATTTTTACCTTGTTTATGGTCCACATGTAAGTCTTAACCGGTTATGCAGTAATTTGTAGAAAAATATTATGTATTGCTTGGTTGTATCAAAATAGTTATTGCATCCAGTGTATATAGAATTTTTAGAATCTATTAGTTTAGATCTCTCAAAACAAACTCAAATCGATTATAGATTTGTGGGGTGTTCATTTGATCACTGACTGCTTGTTTTTAACGTTTATTCTTATCTGTAATGATAAATATTGTAATGTCACTAGGCAATGAAGTTTGTGGTTCAAAATTTGCGTGTAAGAAATTTTGGAATATCATTTATACTTAAATTTGCACGTAATTATGTACACATATTTCCGAATATTTTGTGATAAATCGAATTCCCACAAATTTTATTATCTTTGCTTATTAGAACGTTATAACGTTCTAATACATAAATCTAGACAAAATATCAAAGTTAAAATTTAATGTAAGCTTCTTACAAAATTCTTTATTCCAAATTAAAATATTACAGCCATTAAAGTGTTAGAAAGGAGTATTAATTTTTTAGTACATTTTGTATATTATTTAATAAATCACATTTACGTTATATTTGTTGTAAAATAAAGAAATATAGTGTAATGATTTTTTACAATTTTTACTTAATTCTAAAAATGATACTCCTTTCTGAAGAATATAATGCGTAATAATGCAATTTTTTTATCCTTGCAATATTTATTATGAAATATGAAATTTAAAAATTTCAGTTAAGTGTTGAAATATTAATTTTAGTTTCTAGCATAATTTTCTATGTCGAATCAGATTCTTGAACAATTTTAACACAATATACTTACACTTAACAATAAGTGTACAATTGTAGAGTCATTAGAGATATATTGAACTTCAAACAAAAAATTTTGCATCTTAATTTTAAAAATAAAAATATCTTTTCTATTATAAGACATCAATATTTATTAAGCCTTAATTCATAAGTAGATAGAAACTTCAATTCTAAATTAAGATGTTTTTCAGTTTTATTAAAAATATCAATTTCTTTGACTGTTGTCAGTATATTCTTATTTATATTTCGATTAGATTGACATTGTAAATATTTATATTAAAAGTTTTTTTGGGTAATGGTTGATGTTATGGTAGAACTTCAATCTAAAGTGTTATCTTTTAAATCTTACATATATATATTGAAATTATCATATTCTTTGATCTATTTTAGATTGTTTCCAGAGTAAAAGAAATTATTGTAACATTTGCAGAATAACTAAGATAAGAATTATGAAAAACTAAGATCCGTACAATATTTTAAATTAAAAAAAAATAAAATAGTGTTTTTTTTTTTTTTTTTTTTTTTTTTTTACTGAAATTGAAGACAGAATTGTGGGGAAAGAAATATTTGATACTTTTGGGGTTCAGTTTTGAATTGGGTATCCCTTGCTATTGGTGATAAAATTTAATTTCTGTTAACCCTATCTTAGTTTAGCTTTGCTTCCAGGAATCGAGGGGTACCTGATAGTAAAATTTTACCCTTTCTACTATTAAAGGTATATAATTTAGTTTGGCATCATAAGTGGAATTTTGAACAAAATCTTACATAAATGTAAATACAGGAAAACTTATTGTACAAGCAAAAAAGGATACAATAATTTATAAAGATTGATATTAAACAGGAAGCTTTAAATTAGGAATATCATCAAATGTAGTATAAAGCATGTCTTATATCCATACAATATCACATGATTTTTGTTAGAGTCGTGCGAATGGTTAGAGCTCTTCAGCTTTTATTTTGCCATTTTCACACTATCCCATATTTATGAATAAAATTCCATTGATAAGGAAAGTTTGTAAAAATTTCACTAAATGTAATATCACTGGTTAATATCGTTCTCCAATATGTAAATTTAATAAAAATTAAATCAAAGAGTAAAAATTTTAAAAGTTAATTGTTTGTTGAAATATATAATTAAAAAGTTGACAGTTTAATCTAAAAAATAACAAAACGTAAATATACTCTGAATTCATCTCTCATTATTAGCCCTTTTACTGTTGTAAAAGTGCTAATTATGTTAAAATTTTTATAATTTGTGCTGTAAAACTGAGAAACAACTACTATAATTGAACTCTTGTTTGAAGAAATTGATTTATCGTACTGTAACAACCAGATGTTGGGTATTTAGTTTTAACTTGAAAAAAATATTTTCTCCCATTTTTCCCTGGTTGATAAGGGTTTTTAGTCATGCATTTAAAATTATGATATTTCTGTATTATAAATATTTATATTAAAAGTTAATGAACTCAATTATAATGAAAAATGTTTTTATAATTAAATCTATTACTGAGGCAAATTGAATGACTTTACGATATAAAATATTTACATATTAAGCAAGATAACCTGGCTTAAGCCAATTAAAATGTGGTATAAAAATACTGTATTGTATCACAGATTCAAATAAAATGTTAATGTTAATATAAAACTAAAAGTATTGAGTAAAAAAAATTCAAATATATTTATAATAAACTAAAATTATTTTTATAACTCATAAAAATTTACTTAAAATTATGTAAAAAATATTAATTCTAATGCCACCATGCTAATTGCTGAATAGTTATCCCTCAGACCTTCAAATATTATATACGAATTTAACTTTCTTTTTGTGTGGATGTTTGGTAGTAGTTCACAATGTTCATTTGAAACCTCAGGTCAAACCAGTCCTTGTGTGCAAAAAGAGCCCATAATGACAAATCTAAACCAGAAAATTGAATTTTTCGTTTATTAAAACAATGGAATATACTTTAAAATGATAAAGAAAGGGTTCTTAACAAAAAGATTGGAAAATTAGAATGGATATTCTAATTTGACATTAAATTGACCTGCATTGTTAAAAAAAAGAAAAAAAAAGTAAAATTTTTTACCTAATACTAACCTTAGTTTATATAATAAAAAAAAAAACATTTCAAATCTCTCTCTCTTTACCATAGATAGCAGTTTTTCCGTGTTTGCAGTAATCACTGGTTATTAAGTGTAAATTGTTTCAGTATGTGTAAGATTCAAATTTATGATACTTCTATTTTTGGTATTGGAAGTTGTGGATCCATTTGACTTTCTAGACCTGACACCAACCAATTTAATGAATAAAATTTGATTGCAGTTTTCCATACCAAGTCTGACTTTGAAAATAGTTTCAATGTATACTTTCTTGATATTTTTTTAAAAAAAAATTTTCTAATTAAGAAACTAATTGTTTTGATTTTTACCAGTTTATTAGAATTTCTCTTAAATTGGTTTTGAAAGATAATTATCTAAAACGAGTTTCGTTTTCTTATTTCCACTGTAAAAATTAACATTTCAAAGATGAATAACTTTTTAAATTATCTCAAATCAATGTTATGGAAATATAGATATGCAATTGTTTGTGAAAATTAATCTCAAATTATTGAGAATAATAAAATTGCAACCAATATAAATAGCTAATTAAAATAAAAATAATAATACAAATGGAAACTTATTGCAGCTAAATATTTAACATCTGGTATCAGAATAAATTACATTGGCAAAGCTTATCCTATTTTGGACCTTGCATCATAAAACCCAACTTACCAAATGTCATTCCTGACATTGTTTTAATTTTTTATTATTTACTTTTCTGTTTTTATGGATGCAGATCTTATGAATTATAATTATTCTTTATTTTTCTTTAACTGTAATAGAAAATTTAAATAACTTCCATCTTTCTGGTACAATTTACATTTTGTTTTTATTTTCCATTCAGATTTAAGCTATCAAAGATTTCTAAGTAAGTTAAAGATTTGCTTAAATAGAATATCAAACATAATTTGATTTTAAATTTAAAACAGATTATGAGGATTAGTACTTTTAAACACATATAAGGCATCTTGTATTTTAAATATATTAATTATAAGAATACTACTTTGATTGAAATAGTTCAAATAATTATCCAATATTTTGAGTTAAATAAATATATTGTGTTGGAGGTACTAAATTATCCAAGTTACAGATTGGTATTGTGAACACTTTACTCAGATAATTATCTTCCTAAGCCCAAAACGAGCTTCTCCATACACATACTTTTTTTTAATTCTTAAAAATTAACATTTAATTGTTTTTCTGTTTAAAACAATTAGGTATTGATTTTTTTAAAGTTTTTTTTCTAATAAATGAAATGTTTTTTTAATAATGAAAATATTATGGTCATGTTGCACAAAAGTTTATTAATATATGATTTTTTTTAGCAAATCAAAAATATGCAACAGCAGCAAGTGCACCCAGAAGCAAAGGAAGGATAGTTGCTGTTATTGGTGCTGTTGTAGATGTTCAATTTGAAGATAACCTCCCACCCATTTTAAATGCTTTAGAGGTAGAAGGAAGGAAACCAAGATTGATTTTAGAAGTTGCTCAGCATTTAGGTAAAAAAAAAAAAAAAAAATTCTTAATGCTCTTGCATCTTTTATTAAAATTAATAAAATATTTCTTTGTTTCTTTGAAAATCATGAACTCAGTCTCTAATCTATCAAAATACTTATTTAACTCTCTCTCTCTCTCTCTTTTTTTTTTTTTTTTTTGAAAAATGTACATTTTTTTTTATTTAGCAAGTTTAATTTATGTCCACCCCTAATTCAAAATTACAAATTTACTTATATTTAAGATTGCATGAGATTTGGTTCGTAAATATTGTAAATAAATTATCATATACTATTTTATATCCTCACTAAACTTCATATAATAATCACAAAATATGTACATTCATTTCCAACAAAATATTCTTTTAAAAAACTTAGTAGAACATGCCTTTAAAGAATGTACATGAGGATTTGTTGATTGTGTTAGGCCTGGTCTACTACTTTTATTAAAAAATACTACTAGATTACTTTTTACCACTTCAAATATATTGTTTAAAGAACAGATACCATTCATATGTTAGAGGCAAATAATTATAAAAATATATTAATATTTTTTCATTATTATGAGGTGTGTAATCACTAATATTTTAATGGACTGAGCACAATATATTAAAGTATTTTTGTCTTCTACTTACGCAAATAATATGTTTTCCATTGCCCATGTTTTTTAATTTTATTTGTTTGGCTTTTAATTTGCTTCATATAATAAGTGTTGCATTAGTTTTATCAAATTTTGGAAATTGTATCCAATTTTTGTAAACTTTTTCTATCCCATTCGGGACTATATTCAAAGCTGCTTATTGTCATTTCCAAATTTATCAAGGGAAGATATAAGCATTTTAATTTTAAACAAATTTGAATAATTATATCTTTTTTAAACATTGTATATCATTTGGTGCTGATAATGCAGCAGCGATGCGAGGAAATAAAACGTGTTATAACCTATTTAAGAGCAAAGCAAGAAAGTTTTTTTATAACTATTGGTTGCTCTTATCATTTGATAAATCTTGTCTTTGAGAAAGGTGCTGCAAGATTACCAATTGATCAGTTGATGAAATCATAATTGACATTTATTATTTAAATTGGAGCTCGAAAGAAAAGAAAGCCTGAAAAAATTTCAAGAATTCTGTGGCAAAGATACTCAGAAAATTCTTAAACATATTTGCGCATGCTGGCTTTCACTACAAAAAAAAAGTTTTCAAAAACTCATGTCAATGGAATCCTCTTTTAAAATAATTGCGTGATATAGTTAAAATGTACTTATTCTGAAAATCTGGCATCTTTCAGTATACTAAGAATAGGAGCAAAAAATTCTGAAATAGATATACAATGCATCAAACCAAGTTTAAAACAAAAAAGATGTGAAATGGAGTCGGAGAATAGTATCAAGAAATCTTTTGGTAAAGATAAAAATTGAAATCTCAAAATATGTCTAAGGAAAAACTTTTCCTTTTCTTATCTTCCATAAATAAAGCTTGTCTGTTTTTGCTTTACACTTTAAAGATGTTTGAAAAGTATAATATTTTATTACAGTCTAGTCATCCACAAATTCATAAACTTAAAGATATTATGTAGCTTGTTCAAAGAACTATTAGCTAAGTTTGTTAATTCATCAATGATTTGAAATATACCTTTGTTTAAAGTGGATTATCATTCTTCTGATAGTCAAAATGAATCTTGTGATTTAATCATTGGAAACAATACATCTGATGGAAAAAAAATTTCTGATGTTCGGAAATATTTCACAACTTTTTGTGATTATATTTTCAACAAATTTCCAATGAAGCAAGGTCTTTTGCATCATTTGCTTTTGCCAAGTGAGGATAAACTGAATGAGGCCAAATTTTCAAATGTAAAGGTACTTTGTTTATAAGTTTCCATTTTTGCTGCCAGTTACTGATGGTGGATCTTAGGATGGGGCTATGGATGACCTTGAAAATCAGTTTTCTTCATTGCATACTGAAGACATATCTAAGTTGAAAAATGAAAAGATTAATTCTCTATGACTATCTAATAATAATTTAGAAAATTTGCTTATTGTGAAATTTTGAAGTGGTGGATTTCGTTATAAGCAAGAGTTAAGTAGGAGTTTGTTAGAAAAGGCCACTGTTACATCATTGAACTCTTCCAGTGTATAAAATATTAAAGAAATGTATTTGATCAAGAAAATTTTTTTTAAATTTTTAACCCAGAATTTTTATTTTATTAATTGTTGATGTGTTTCTAATTATTAACCTTAATTGATTTATAAACAATTGTGTGTAGCAGAATTCTGCCTGGATAACTTGTTTTTTTTAAAAAAAACATGATTGAAAAAATATTGCAACAGAGTGCAATTTAGTCTCATTATGTGATGTAAAATGTTTCTTTGTAAGTATTTTAATATTCAGAAAACTCAAATAGTATATTATGAATGCATTCTTGAATCTATGAATTTTAGTTATTAAATCTTTAGATAAATTAAATTCTTAGCATCTGCATTTTCATTAGTTAATTATTAATTTTTATTTAGTTGAATTACAAAAATATATATCTGATACATTACTTTTCCCAAAGTTGGCAGGTATGGCTAAGAGACTAACATTAAAAATATCAAAAAAGGGGGGATTAGAAATATGGAAATCACAACTTTTAATAGTTGACTATAAACGCAGTTACTGAACACCTGGAATGTTTTCTAAATAAGAGAATCTTCCTACTTCGTAGTGAATAATAGGACCTTGAAGACCCAACACCTGTTGTGTTCGCAGTTTCAATTTTGTAATTTTATTACAAAATTTTGAATTATTATTAAATAATGTAATTTTAATTCAGTTGAACCTTATTAATCTGAACTAATAAGGAATACAATTAGTCCTACTAAATCAAAGACTGATCTAAGCAAAAATAATTGTAAATTGAGCCATGGTATGTAAATAAATTACTGTACATAATAAAAATGGTACTTTGAATTCAAAATAATGAAATAAAATGCATAAATAAAAATTGAGTATAGTATGTATATAATATTATATTTCACTTGCAATAAACATATGAAAAACTTTATTTAAACATTGTGGTTTAGCCTAATCTTTACTAACCACATTTGATACTCTCTAGTTGGAAGAAGCTGCTGATCTTATGCTGTCTTACTTTAATGTTCATTCCTTGAATGATTAATTGATGGAGATGTCTCAAAAATAAATTATTGTTCTAACACTCCTTTTATTTATACGTACATACATATGTATGTGCATCTAAATATCTGTTCAGATCAAATGAAGTTTGGTTTTGTAAAGATTAAAGAGTATTTATTGTTATATAGGAATGCTTTGCATCTAAAATTATATTCAAGTTAAATTGCCTGTTTATTTATATAATGTGTATATATCTAAGATTTAAAGTTCTCAATTTAAATACTTATTATAGCATCAATTCTTTATCTTTTGATAATATTAAAAATATTTTGATGTTCCTCATATTGATCTGTAAAGTTATTTTAGTAATTGTTGGTGCTAAATTCCTAAAACAATTAAAATTTCAAAGTATCTTTAATAATATTTAATTTAAAATTTATTTAAAAGTGTATTTGTGTAAACTAAATTGTTATTTGTAAAAACTGTAATAGGGCAGTGGAGGAAACTTTTCTGTAAATTGTATCTAAAATTTGTTTAAAGAATAAAACTTCAATTTGATAAAAAATTTTCTTTATAAGAACTTTGGCAGTAATTGTAATACTTAAGTAAAAGAACAATTAAGTTGACATAAATCTAAATATTAAATTAATGGTATGTAGCTTTGACAGGTGTTACACAAATTTATAATAAACATAAGTTTTCAAACACCATTAGTAGAAAATGATAATTAAAATGAATAATTAGTAAAAAAAACATATTTGAGACAAAAAAAATATGTAAATGAGTGCTGTTTTTATTTAAGTAATTCAAAATGTTTAAGCTCAAATGAATTTCATCACTTTGTCATTAACTACCAATCAAACCAAAGGATGATTTTGATTTGCAAAATTAGGACTTTCCATAGAAATTTTCTTGAATGGGCAATTTTTATTGAGATTTAACAGGCTTAAATGATTTTTACCATATAAGAAAGTTTTAGTTTTTCTGACATTTCTCTATTTTAAGTCATGTTACTTTATAAAACATTTTAAAAGTTTCCTTTAAATTTTTTCTTTTATCTAAATTATCTGAACGCCAGTTAACTACCGTCAAATTTTATCTAGTTGTAACTCTTTCGTTTTAAAACAGAAAAATAGATTTTGAGCCTCAACATAACATTTCAGACCAAAATTTTGAGTGATATTTAACTATTAAATTAATTATTGTTTATTTCTACTAACTAAATATACATTGAATCCTCTTTTTTAGTTAACCTTAGTTTAAAGATCGTAACTAAAAACTTTTGATATGAAATTTTGTTTCCTAGTTGAAAAATCAGCAAAGAGAGTTTGAAGAACCACATTCATTTGTTATTCAAATTAATAATTTAAATAATTTTTAACTGGGGTTCAGCAAACATTCTCTGAGGGACTAATTTGTTAATTTGTGATTGCACATCAAAGTAATTGCAAAAAAAAAAAAAAAAAAAATTAAGTGGTTTTAGAAAGGTAAATACGTTTACAAATTTTGATTATTTCAAAAAAAGATAAAAATGTATCCATTAATTACTTTATACAAAAATTTTCAGGCATTAATTTTTTTTTTTTTTTTTTTTTGTAGAAATCTTTTTGATGTACTTATTATGCTTTATAAATCACTTTTATTTTTTAGTAATTTTAGTTTTAAGTAGAAATAAGAAAATCATAAAATTAAAGAATTTTAATTTGTTTTAATAATTTAAAGTACGTAGAAAGATGTTGCATTCCTTAAATTAAAATATAAAAGCTTTTGATTAATAAAAGATGAACATTAGTATTGTATATTAATATATCATACTTTAAATTTTACATTATTGACTTTATTTTTAGGAGAAAATACAGTCCGTACTATTGCTATGGATGGTACTGAAGGCTTGGTCCGTGGCAATGTAGTTTTGGACACAAACGCACCTATCAAAATTCCTGTAGGTCCTGAAACATTAGGTAGAATTATTAATGTAATTGGTGAACCTATTGATGAAAGAGGCCCTGTAGTCACTGATAAATTTGCTGCTATTCATCAAGAAGCTCCTGAGTTTGTCGAAATGAGTGTCGAACAGGAAATTTTAGTCACTGGAATCAAAGTTGTGGATTTATTAGCTCCTTATTCCAAAGGTGGAAAAATTGGTATGTCATTATGTATACATAATTTTATGAAAGTAATATTATCTGTTATTTATTTATAAAGCATTATTATTGGTGTTTTTGATGTGAATTTTATTAGCATAAGTTATTTATATATATATATAGCATTTTTGATTTTTTGTTGAATTTTGACTTCTAAACTCGTGTTTGTCCTTCTTTAATTGTTATTCTAATATATAATTTAATATTATAGGTTTGTTTGGAGGTGCAGGTGTAGGCAAAACTGTATTAATTATGGAATTGATTAATAACATTGCTAAAGCTCATGGTGGTTATTCTGTATTTGCTGGTGTTGGAGAAAGAACTAGGGAAGGTAATGATTTATACCATGAAATGATTGAAGGTGGTGTCATTAGCCTTAAGGATAAAACTTCTAAGGTAATTTGAATGAAATTTCATACAGTGTAATATTGTTCAATTATTATAATTTATATTTATTTGTAGTTACGTGGAAATATATTTCTTTATGATTTGTTTGGGGAAGTTAGTAAATTATATTAGTGTAAAATTCTCTATTTTTTATTTGTAACTATCCGCATTCCTAGCATTAAAAAAATTTATAGCATGAATACTACTGAGGAAATTTAAACAATCTTTTCCTTTAAAATTTTAGACACAATCCTAACCAGCACAAAAATTATATCCAAAAGTTTGATATACAATCGACTATATGTTCTTAAATACATATATTTTCAAAGAAGCTAAAACATTTTTCGTTAGAAATTATAACTAATTTCTTTGATAAATTAGTATTTTTTCAAATTATCACAAAATTTTTGTTGAAAATATAGCTTTTTGTATTTTTTACTCAGTATTAAATTGTTCAATACAATGTTTTAAATCTTTGCAAAAATATGCATATGTTTGCCTACTTTTTAATTTTGCTAATAATGCATTTAAAATGATTCAGAAAGACTTCAATTTTATTATGAAGTATTTATTGCTGCATATAAAAATGTAAACTTCATTTGATCTATTAAAAACAATTAAATGGCTTGTATATTGAAGTTAGAATTGCTGTATTCATACTTTCCCTATGAAATTTTATTAGAAAGTCATCCGTATATTTTTTCAATAAAACTGTTGAAGTTCTGTATTAATTTCCACATAAAGCTCTTGCTTTCAGAATCTCACTCTATAAATTTTATCCTAGGTATCTCTTGTGTATGGACAGATGAATGAGCCACCTGGTGCTCGTGCTAGAGTAGCTTTAACTGGTCTCACTGTTGCTGAATATTTCCGTGATGAAGAAGGCCAAGATGTATTGTTGTTCATTGACAATATTTTCAGATTTACTCAAGCTGGCTCAGAAGTATGCTGCACTAATACTATTGAATTTTATTAAATTTTTAAAAGTAAATGGTAACTTTTTAGTCATAAATCATGCAATTGCCAATTGTTGTATATAATGATTATTAAAAACTAACTACATTCAGGTTTTGTCTGCTGTAAACTGGTTAATAGAATTATAGCTTGCTATCCATTATGAGGTCCTGCATAAATTATTGTAATTTTTTCTGTATAGAATAGCAAAGATGACAAAAAGTTAAGTGATAAATCTAATCTCCATGCTTGTTAGAACAAAAATTTTAAAATTCATTATTAGAACTGCCTGTGACTTAGAGTATTTCATTCTTCTGGGTAAAATGTCTCAGTTTTAGTCATCTACTGTTAAACGGGTGGATAGATTTTGCACTTCTTCCTTCTGCATGCACACCTGTAGAGTAAGTGCTTGGAAGTTTTCCAGGTTTTTTTCTCTTTTGTAATACAAAAATATGGCCTATTATATGAAAAGTCTAGTTACACTGTGGTCATTTAATGCTTTACAACAGCATTAGGCTTTCTACAATGTTAAAAAATTCATTCTAAAGGCTAACCTTGGCTAATGATTGGGCAGTGCTCTTTAGAGCCAAGTCCTGGTATTTAGTGAATGTGTTGGAAATTAAGATGCCTTGCAGTAGCTTTTGATTGCTAAGGTTGTCCTATGCTATGTCTAAGGATTCATTATTAGTCACTATTTTGACAGTGGAAAATATTTTTTTTTTTCATATCTGTCAATGAAAAAAACTTAATTTTCACCTTTATATAAATATGAAGCATTTTCCTGCAATTAAACTATTGATCTTTAATACTTTTACCATATAGAATATTCATTATGTATAGAAATAGAATGTTCATTATTCATTACTAAGTTCAACTTGGACCCTCTTTGGGAAATATTCAACAATTTGTAAAATTGCTTACAAATTGGATGAATGTCCTTAACAAAACTAAGCCTAATTAAATTTTTATCTCCAATCTGTGTGCTTAATGAGTGAGCAGAAAAAATATTCAAATTTAGAGTGACGGGTCACAGTGCAAAAGGTATTACACACACTGCTGAGAATAATTAAGTGTGCATTAAAGAGAAATATTGTAATGAATTATTCCTCATAGATTTTAAATGGGCATAAAAATGAGCAGTATAAAATGTAATTACAGTCTACAATGGTTGTACAACATGGTTTAAGAAATATTTTTGCATACTTTGCTTTCTCTAATTTGTGTCTTTTAAAGTTTGAATAAAAAATTGTATCTTTCTTGTTAACAGAAACATTTGTTATGTTACTATAAAAACTACATCCAACTATAAAACTTATTCTGTCACAAGACTAGAATTTTGGGAGTTGATAAAAAAATTTCTTTGTCTTCTGATTTTAATCTAACTGCTTAGTAGGATAAATAAAAAATAAACTTTTTGGATACAGGATTATTTTATCTGAATGAACTGGAATATTCTATGTACATGTCATATTTTATGTCCCTCCTTCTGGTCAGTTATTTCTAGAAATAAAAAGAAGCAAAAATACATGTATGTTATTAAAAACTGAATGTTTTCAAACTTCAATTTTTTTATCAAGCAAGCTTGGCAACAAGCCCTAATTGTTTTAAAACAATCATATCAATAAAATATTTACTAACTTGGAAAATAAATTTGATTATTTTGCATTTATTGTAAGAATAGTTATTTTTTTAACATTTGAAAAATTTTTATTAACCATGTAAAATTATCAATGTTTTTTTTTTTTTTTTTTTATTGTTTAGCTTGTTTTTATTTTAGAAGAGGAAACAAGTATCTGTGTATAAATTTATGAAATCATAAAGACAGTGAAAAACAGTTTTATATAATCTGGGGAAATGTCTTGAAAATTAAATAATTTTGAATAACTACCTGTGTGAGACAATATTTTATCTGTGAAACCCATGATTTAGCTATAAATAAATTTAATAATTGTGAAAATAAAAAACGACTTATGAAACAAATTACAGTTCAGAATTTTTATTATTAAAATGTTTGAAATTTTTTTACATTTTATTTGCCTTGACATTTATGATAAATTAGCTGTGTTGTAAGGATTTATATAGTAATAAAAATTTGGATAATGATAAATAATAGTTTTAAGCTGTTATACTAAATTTTTGTTACACTTTCAAGATTCAACTTAAGTTTTGTAAACAGTGTAATGGCAGTTGTTTCACACAGAAATTCGATTTGATAGTGAAATATTTTTGTTTTAAAAAATACTTAATCACCTTACACTTTAAATTAGGTGTCTGCTTTGCTTGGTCGTATTCCATCTGCTGTAGGTTACCAACCTACTCTGGCAACTGATATGGGTACTATGCAAGAGAGAATTACTACCACAAAGAAGGGATCCATTACTTCAGTACAAGTAAGAGTTATTTTTTGATCATTAATAAATAAGATATTTCTCTGAATAAAATTTTATTGCTCAAAGGCTTAATGTTTTTCCTTTAAATTCTTAAGGGAAATAATATCACTTATCTGTCATTCTTATTTATGTATTTTATGTGACTCCTAATATTGGAAAATAAAAGTTTTCTAAAAATTTGTATTTCAATTAACATAAAAACATTTTGCATAAACATGTAAATAGCAATTTTTTTTAATTTCTTTTGAAATATTTATAAAAATATGCTTTTTACAAAAGATTTGTGATTAACTTCACTTAAAAAAAAGTAGCTTTTTTAAATTTAATCATGTAAAACTTGTGTTTTTAGAAAAAATGATAATCATCAGAAATGAACAAAATATGTTATAATATAATTTGATTATTTCAGAAAATATAGTGTTATTTTGTATTAAATGTATAGCAGAGTTTATCCTTAGGTTACTTATTTTATCACCTAATAAAGTAATGTTTGGTATTTACAAAATGCTTAAAAAATTAAGTTTTCATTCAGATTTTAATGTTAAATGTTTAATACGGCATTAAGTTTGAAATGGCATTTGTATTTGGAAATTTCCCTGAAAATTTTTATTTTAGTTCCGTGAAAAGTAATTGTAGTATTAGTTCAAAATATGGTGCTATTTTAAATATATTATTTTCAATGTGAGATGTAACAGAACGCAACAGCTTAAATTTATTTTTAACTTTTCAGCAAACGATTCATTTTTATTATTATTATTATTATTTTATTTTTTTTTACATTTATATAGGAAATTTATATTATAAAGCAATGTTAGTTTTAATTTTTGTTATTCCTACCAATAAAAATTTCATTTTGAGATTAGTGGTTTTTTTTTTTTAATTTTTATTATATATATGTATAAAAATAGTTAAATATTTTTTAAGTAAGAACTATTGTAATCCACATGATGACTGATATTGGATTTTTTTTTAATTACGTCCTTATGTTGGCTCTTTTGAGCATAATAAGTCTTGCAGTCCAATAAAGAAAAGTATCTCCAAGTGTGGAGAGCGTCTTGAAATGTGAAGAAGAGCGGGCTTCCTGGAGGGCAGAATATTTCCGAAGATGCTCACCATCCATGTCAACATGTTCCCTACATAAAATGCAGTTGGGTGATATAGATGTTTCTGGAGAAAATCATGCCCAGTAAGTAACCTGAAGTAGGAGATCCCTATAGATCTAGATAGATCTCTGGGGATACACAAGGTCAGCAGGGTCCTCCAAGAGGCATCAACTACATTCTCTATGTAATAAATTTTTTGCTGCTGATGCATAACCCGTTTTAGAAGGAGTTTGACATTTCTCAGTCCAGTAGGAGTATCGGGAGGGTTTAAAAAAGAAGCCTCTTTTGCGAGATTGTCTGCTTTTTCATTACCAGTTAAGCCGCAGTGGCTAGAGATCCATTGTAAAGTAATTTCCTTTCCCGCAGACAGTAAAGTGTTAATGATGGTCTTACAGTTAAATCCTATAGATGTAGGTAGGAGAGTATAATTTGCCACTGTATGAATGGCAGTCTGACAGTTAACAAGAAGGACAAATTTCATTTCCGAGAAATCTAAAATTTTTTGGAGAGACATGTAAATTTGCATACATTTCTCCATCAAAATCTACAGTTTATTCCCAAAGGCTCTTTGAGTTGGAAAAATTTGGAGAAGACACCAGCTCCCGCTCTTCCAGTACTTCTCTCAGCTGATCCGTCAGTATAAATGTGCATCCAATTGTCAAGTGGGTATCTCTCATTAATAGAAACAAGATCAGCAGACCTGAATTCTGCCTGAGGGAAGACTCCCTTCTGGACAGGAAGGACAAGGTCAAAGACAGGGGTGGCATATTTCAGCATACCTGGGAAGACAGGGGGTCTGGCTGTAAGGGTTCTATTACTTGGAGTGCCAAGTGAGCTGGAAATTCTCTGGAATTCTGATAAAAATGTTTGTTGTGTTTTTAGTCTCAGATTGCTTGGTCTGCAGTTAGTCCAAAAACCATCCCTACGTGGTAACCTCTCACCAAGAACCAAAGTAGCAAAAACTCTCCTATCGTGCAAACAGTGCGTGGCCAGTCTGAAGTCCCAAAGTTGTTATTGGAGTTGAGAAGGCTCCCCCAAT
Source organism: Latrodectus elegans (assembly GCA_030067965.1). Taxonomy (NCBI): domain Eukaryota; kingdom Metazoa; phylum Arthropoda; class Arachnida; order Araneae; family Theridiidae; genus Latrodectus; species Latrodectus elegans. The sequence continues at coordinate 2,966,137 of CM057815.1, forward strand.
GATAAGCCTAAGAGCACTGTTGTTTTGAACAACATTGAGTTTCGATAAAACAGTATCTGAGGCAGTGATTAAAATTTCGGCTCCATAATCGAAGAACGATCGGATGAAAGAGTTAAAAGTCATGACCAAAACATCCTGAGTGGCACCCCACTTAACACCAGCTAGTCATTTTAATAAATTAAGTCGGCTTGAGACATTTTCAGCAATTTCTGAGGCCTGTTTGTTCTAGGTGAGTCCTGGGTCTAAAAGAATACTGAGCTATTTAGCACAATCAGTTCTCTGAAGTGGTTTCTCATCAAAGTTTAAAGTAATCTGATACTGTTTAGTACTCAAAGTAAAAAGCTCAAAATTGGTGTTGTCAATGTTGACAGAGAACTCATTGTCATTAGTTCATTTCAATAAAAAGTCGAGGGCAGAATTCATAACCCTCTCTAGTGTTTGAAAGTTGTTGCCAGTTGTCCAAAGGACCAGATCATCTGCATATAACAAAACCTGAACTTCCTGAGTGGTCTTCGAGATGTTGCATATGAGATCATTAATCATCAAGTTGAACAAAACAGGGCTTAAAACAGAACCCTGGGGAAGACCCTGAGCAGTTTGCCCGAAACCTGATCTAGCATTTCCATAATTTATGTTAATAAAACGTGAAAGGAAATCAAAGATCCATTTACAGAGATGCCAATCTGATGAAGCTTCTTTAGTAACAGTTTTTGCCAAACACAGTCAAATGCTGATTTAAAGTCGATAAAGACTGCAAGAGTACTTTCTTTTCTATGAAAACAATCTTTGATTTGTTGACTGAGTCTGACAATTTGTTCCATAGTATTAAAGTCCTTTCTAAATTCAGCTTGTCTCTCAGAGGTAAATCCTTTATTGTCAAGAAAAAACTGTAATCTATCAACGATCATTCTCTCAATCAGCTTGCTCAATATACAGGTCAAAGAAAAAGGTCGAAACAAAGGCTTGGCTTTTAGGCTGAGTTCTAGGATAAATTCTGGTAAAATCTTATCAGGTCCTGCACTCTTGCCATGCTTTAAATGCCTTAAGGCATTTTTGAATTCTTCATTGGAGAAGGGAAGAGAGAAGAGGCATGACCTGGAGTCACTTAAAGAGTTAGGCCTTATTTCGTCTTTTCAAATTTTTGCTTTTGGTCTAAAATTACTAATTTTGTGAAAATGACTGCAAAAAGCATCAGCAATATCTTTGTCAGAGGTCAAAAGCTTTCCATAAGCCTCAATTGGCTTTTTACAAGGTTAGATCTTTTTTCCATTAAGAGTGGATAAAAATTTAAAGGCCTTAGTTCCATCTTTACGATATTCCAAGTCAGTAAGAAATTTATTAAAACAAGCATGTTTAGAGCTTAAAATATTCTTTTTGAGTAGGGCTTGTTTTTGTCTCATTAATGCAGTCTTTTGCCAATAGAGCAGTTCTGTTTGTATCCCCATCTCTGGGAGTGAGCATTGAAATCTCCAAGTATGAGTGAGTGCTTGTTCCAATCCTGTATAAGACAGTTTAAGTTTGGCTTGTTCTTAGGAGGATTATAAACAAAAGTGATACGAAAAGCTTCGTTGTTTTTCCAAACACGGATTTCAAAAGCCTCTAATAGATAATGATCGTTCATGGAATGTTAAACTAGTGTATCAGCTATAAGGGATCGTTTTACAAAAACTACAATCCCAGAGGCTATTTGTCTTGACCGTGGTAAAGAGAAAGAGTGATACTGGTTAATTGGAAAGAATTTTAAATTATCTGCAGCAGAATCACTTTCGGCAATGCCTACAATATCTGGTTTTACTTGATGGACAATGATTTTAAGCTCAGAGAACTTGTCCTGAGTAAGGCCACCAGCATTCCAAAAAATTACTTTTAGACTGGTGCTGTTCTTGCACTTAAAAGTGCAGTTTTTAGAAGTTGAAGATGCCTTCAATACAAAAAAGATTGCAAGAGAAAGACGAAGGCTGTAACAGATTTAGCGTTACCCAGGGTGTGCACGAGGAGGCCTGTTACACTACACCCTGATATTGGAATATGAAAACTGTGTTAAAATTAGTATTTTCAAAGTAAGTCATGTTTTGGGGGAATAGATAGATTTTCACAATCCATATTGCTTTTAGATTAAAGCAGCGCCCTTGTCAAAACCAAAATTTGATTTTAGCATAGTGGAATAAATATTGCATTTTATACTTAATGATATAAGATTCCTGAATATGGTGTGTTCTTATGAATAAATTTAACATTTTGTTGTTGAAATTTAAAGTATTAAGTAAAAAATTAAAGATTATAACATATGAAATAGCTATTTTATTTGCAAATTTTTAAAGAAATTTCAGTTCAATAAAACAGCTACAAGATCAATTTTTACTTCTGGCAATTGTACATCCATGAATTATTTGAATTCAAATTATTTCCCTTTTTAAATTTATGGTGAAAATTTTATCTATACCCAAAATTCTGTGTTTACCAAGCATCTTGTTATTTCTCTAATCTATATTTAATTTATTCATCCACTGGGGACATTATAATTTATTTAAATTATTGTTTCTATTATGATTTGACTTTTGTGAATTTATAGGCTATTTATGTACCTGCTGATGATTTAACTGATCCTGCTCCAGCCACAACATTTGCCCATTTAGATGCCACTACTGTATTATCTCGTGGTATTGCTGAATTAGGTATCTATCCTGCTGTTGATCCGCTTGACTCAACATCTAGGATTATGGACCCTAACATTGTAGGAGCTGAACATTATGATGTTGCTCGTGGTGTACAGAAGATTTTACAAGTAAGGATTGTCTTGTGCTAATTTGTGTGTAAGCTATTAAAAAATTGCATGTAGTTTTTATTAAGCTCTTTTAATAATTTGACCCATTTCAATGGATGAAAATTTTAACATTGAAATACAAGTTTTACTTTTTTTATAAAATAACGTAAAAAATTTTTGATATATTATTGAAAATACTTCGATAGTTAATGGAAAATTATGAATCAGGGTTTGTACAATTTCTGCTTATTCCTGTATTTTTGTGTTGATTTTTGAAAAATATTTGAAATTTTCAAGGAAATAGACCTGAAAGGTTATAAATTTTTAGTTTTGGAATTCTGATAAGATACTAGCAATATCAACATAGCGTGAATTTCCACCTGAGTGCCAATTTATGTGCGAATCTTTAATTTGTAGCTCCATTTCCAATTAAAGAAAAGAAAATCTATTATTTTGTCATAAATAAAGAATAAAAAAATTGTTGCTATTGTTATAAAAGTTTAATTCATATAACTTCCAATTTAATCTTTCGCAACTTAACTGGAAAATATTGACTATGGTAAAAAGGTTAAATGTAGATAGTTATATTAATTCAAAAATTGCTAATTTATTATTTTTTTTTCTTTTTTTTTTTTTATTATACAGACAATTTTTGTTTAAATTTTATTTTTAATTAGATTAAATTTATTAAATCATAAAAGAAACCTTTCATTGTTTAAATATTTGCTCTATTCATGTATAGGATTATAAATCCCTTCAAGATATTATTGCTATTCTGGGTATGGATGAGTTGTCAGAAGAAGATAAGTTGACTGTCTCTCGTGCCCGTAAGATCCAAAGGTTCTTATCTCAGCCTTTCCAAGTTGCTGAAGTATTTACTGGTCAAGCTGGTAAATTTGTTCCTTTAGCTGAGACTATTAAAGGCTTTAAGAGTATTTTAGCTGGTAAGTATCTACAATGAACTATTTATTTTGAAACTAATAATTTATTGGCAAGTAAATTAGGTACAGATTTTGATAATGGTCATCTTTTAGTTTGTTCACTGAAACCAATTTTTTTCTATGTACTCTTGAAGTTATGATGAAATAGTACTGCAAATTTACATTTTGTTTTCACGTTAGTTTCAATTTCTCATTGGAAAATGTATGTGGTAATCGAAAATGTTGGAAAATGCATTTTTAACATTATCCACTTAAATAATTTTAAATTGTAGGTTCCGGTTTAACTAACACTTGTAGGAAAATGACTTTTGAATAGCCATCTCAGATATATATATATATATATACATACATACATACATACATACCTACATACACACAGTGGTAGCCAAAATTGTGGGCACTTTTGGAAATTTTTATGCTTATAAAAAATGTTACGTTTTACAAAATATAAACTTGTATATATCATTTTAAAGAGAATTTATCACTAAATTCAATACAAAACACAAAATTGAATTACTTGCAATCGAAAAAAAAATGTTATATGTACTTTAATATAAATAAAAAACAGTTATAAAGTGGTGTGTAATGTCTAGCTTTCCTGACCAATCACTGTTCTTGTTCTGAGAACCAATCAAATGTTAGCAACTGCCAATAAAGACTGACATCATGTTTACACTTGAAACAATTCGTTATTTTGCTTTGTTCTGTAGAAGGAGGACCTGTTTCTTATACACTGCAATTACAAGTAGGAATTTTTGTAAAAGTTTTCAATATTTAGTCAATGACATCAAATAAAAGAGTAAATTGGTCACCTAGAAACAGATGTAATATTGTGTTACGACAAAGTATTTCTATGCTGAAATTGCAAGACAGGAGGGTGGTTCAGTGACTACATCTGGAATCCAAAAGTTTTGTTTACGATATCAGGAGACAAATTCAATAAAAAAGGAAAAGGCTGAAAAGGTGCACCACATCTATTGGTGACAGAAGAATAAAAAGACTATGTCTCCAAGATAGAAAAATGTCATCAGTGGCCATCAGAAGTGATCTGAATGATGCTGGTGTTTCTGTCAGTTCAAGAACAATCAGGAGAAGATTAGCAGATATTGGAATGAGGTAGAATTTCACAAAAAAAAAGCCTTAGCTTAATTTTCATCAACGAAAAAAAAGGCTACAGTGGGCAAAGGAACACATTAATTTGACAGATGATCAATGGTCACAAGTTATGTGGAGTGATGAAATTAAGCTATCATTATTCGGTAGTGATGGATGAAAATGTGTAAGGCGTAGAATAGGAGAAGAGCTACACCCTGACTACATTCAAGCAACTGTGAAGAATCCAGTTAGTGTTATGATTTGGTCATACATGTCAGCAGATGGTATTGGTAGACTTCATGTCATTGATGGGACACTGAATGCCAGAAAATACATTGACACTATTCTAGAAACAAAACTTCTACCTTCCATCAGAGATCTCTCTCCCAAAAATGCTTCATTTATTTTTCAGCCGGATTCTGCTCCTTGCCACACAGCCAAAATATTGAAAGAGTGGTTTCTTACAAAGAGCATTGAATTGTCATGACCAGGAAACAGTCTTGACCTCAATCCTATCGAAAATGTGTGGCACCGTTTGAAAACTTTTGTCCAAATGAGGCGCCCATCAAATAAAAGGGAATTAATTGAGGCTATAATTGTTTCCTGACATGTAATAATGAAAGAAGAGCTTAAAACTCTTATCGCAATGAAACGTCGATGTGAAGCTGTAATCAAAGGGTACTCTACTAAGTACTGATAATTCATTGCAATCATCACTATCTAATGTATATCAATAACTATTATAGTTTAACCTTTTCGTCCCGGCGGTACAACTGTTGTACCACGAAAACGAGTGTCTCAGAGGACGGCTGTGGTACAACAGTTGTACCATGGATTTTTTCCCCCTTTCGAGAGCCTGAGTTTTTCCCGCTCAAGTTTCACAGGGCAGTTGAGTGCGATTTAATTGCTGCTCTTTTGTGTGTGAAAGTCGTAAAAATTGGAGACTTGTCTAAATGGAGAATTTTGGCGAAAAACGATTTTATTGGCTCCTTTTTTTAAAAAGGGAGCATTTTCATCCTCACTTAAGCAAATTTTCTCATTGCAATCCGTTACTTTTTCGTCGCTAAAAAAAAAATATTTTGATGGCTTCACGTCGTAAAGGATTGACTGATGAAGAAATTAAAAATTTATTGGAAGAATTAGAAGAAGAAAATTTTGCAGACAGTGATTCTGATTTCTGTGATGAATCTGAATGCAAGGATATTAGTTTTTTTGATGGCAATAATGATGCAAATTCCTCTGTATCATTTGATTTTGATTGACGTAAGGCAAAAGCAGATGATAATCCTATCATTTTTAAATTTACGGGAATTACGCTATTTCTGCGCGAATAAAGGCTTTAGTTGAGGAGCACGAAATTTTTTATTTATTTTTTTCAGAAGAAATTTTAAACTTTATTGCAGATGAAACAAATAGATATGCTTCCCAAATATTAGAGTTACATCCAGAAAGTAATAAAAGAAAACATGGGACAAAGTGGACTGATATTGATGTAGAAGAATTTAAAAAAATCTTAGGACTTATTCTTTTAATGGGCCATATGGATAAAGATAACATCAAAGATTATTGGTCGACAGATGAATTGATTGAAACTCCTGTTTTTAGAAAAAATATGTGCCACGATAGATTTTTTAATGTATTGATATTTTTACATTTTAAATGAAATAAGAAAAAACCAAAACTAGATGAAGAATACGACAAATTATAGAAATTACGAAAGATTCTTGATTTTTTTTAATAAATCTTTTAAGGAGCACTATCATCCGTCCGAAAAACTTGCAATTGATGAAGTCATTATAAAATTCAAAGGAAGAGTGATATTCAAGCAATATATTCCTACTACACATACACACTATACAGAACTACACATATAAAGAATATTTTTATTTTAATTGTATTAATGGTTTTTCTTTAATTACCAATTTCATATTTATGAGAGTCTGAGATTCTATATATTGTATTTTATGATTTTTAACTATCAGTAAATTGGTATGCTGCTTCTGCATTGGTTAACTATTTCTGAATTACATAATAAAACCTGGAAAATTAGCATTAGTGTGTCCTTACATTTTTGACAATTATAATCCCTGTAAATAGGACTATTTTTGGTCTAACCCTGACCAAAATTACTGGTTTTGAGATTGATATTTTAAAAGTTAAAATAAGAAAATATTATAAGGGATTGTTAAAAGTTTCTCATAATAATTTACACTTGAGAAAGTATGTGTTAGAAAATTCCCAATTCAAGGATTTAATAGTCTTTGAAACATTTTGATTAAGAAACAGTATTCAAGTAATATAAGAGCTATTTTCACATTCTAGATTTTTAGATGTACTAAGGAAATAAATTTTTTACAAAGAAATAGTTTTGATTTAGTGTTTGAAATGTGCTCTTCAATGTGAAATATATTTTATTCATTAGTCCAATGCACTATTGAATAAAGAGTACTAAACGTCACTTTTTTTTATGTACACAAATATTGGAATAGATGCTAGACAAGTTTCTTGGTTTCTTCCTTTCGACGTACAGTTTATGGAAAATATCCCAGGAGCACATTGCATTTTTTAATCTCACAAAAAAACATGTAGGTAGAAATAAAATAAATATAAAAATGAAAATACTTTCAATCACAAATTGAGATGCATTACATATATAAAAAAGTTGCATATTAGTTGTGTCACTTTCTTCTACGTAATTTTAATTTCTGTATAAAATTAAACTAATCACGGTTTTGGTTTTTAAAAATAATTTAAGCTTAGTTTTATAAAAGCTAAAAATACTGAAAAGAATTTATTCCCAATATAAAGCTAATGCTTTTTTGCTACGATTCTAATAAGAATTTTATAAAAATATTTTCTGAGACTGATACGAGTATATTTTGGAATGTATTATTTTTGAATGAACATTTTCAAATTCTCAGTTATTGAGAAATGAACCGAGTATTACTATTTATTGTATGACAAATGTAATTTTATTAAACAATCAACCTAAATTCTACATATAAAGGAGAAACTCAAGATTCGTCTGGCTACCTTCATTGTGCAAAACGTTTTATACTTAGCTGCAGAAACATGCAGAAAGAAAAATTCCATTTTTAAGCTTTTTCCTTAAAATGAAGGATATAAAAGCATATATTTTAATCCATTCAATATAGAAATTTGTTATAAATAGAAATACTTAAATCAAAAGAAAATTGAAACCATTTCTGTATTTAACACACAGATTACTATTAATCTTTTTCAAATGCAACTCCAGCAATTTGCTTGTACTTACTCATAAAAGGAAATATTTGTTAACAATATCTTTATTTATTTACATATTTTAATATTAGGCAGGTTGTTTTTAGGAATGTTTTTGAAATATTCATTTAGTTTATTGCTTATTAATTTTTATTATAACTAATTACAAATTCATTAAAGAAGTTTGTAATTATTTTAAAAAATTATTTCTGAAAATTCTCTGTAATAAATTAATATAACCATATTGTTTTTAAAACAGATTAAGTTTGTTAAACGAATGCATGTATATAATCTTCAAATTCTTATAACATTTCTTAATGTGGTATATAAAACAACGAGATTAGAAAAAAATCGATAGCTTGTCGATAAGTACAGTATTTATGGTAAACGCATTTACATTTTCATTAGAATTACGGCAGACCTAGCGCGGCGTATCTCCCTCAAAAGTTAAAGATTCGTCACGGTGAAACCTGGGGCACTTAAATGGGAGGAAAATGACCCTCTCCTTTCAGTCAAGGGGGTAGGAAATGTCATCTTCTCGCGCCGTCCTGGGAGCAGTTTTTTTAAACGATGACGCCGGACTCAAAAGGTTAACTTTTTTTGTATTGAACTCAGTAATAAATTCTCTTTAAAATGATATATACAAGTTTTCATTTCATGAAACGTAACGCTTTCTATAAGCATACAAAGTTCAAAAACAAAAAATTCCAAAAGTGTCCACAATTTTGGCTACCACTGTATATATATTTTTAATTATATAACTTTTAAAGATTGAAGGAAAGTATTGTTTTTTGTCTATCAAACTTGCTTATTGCAATAAATTGGTTCCTGTGATTTTCTTGGTAAACCTATATTTCTGATTTGTTTATATATATATATATATATATATATATATATATATATAATTATATATATATATATATATATATATATATATATATAATTATATGTAGTAATTATATTAGTATAATAAAATAATGGGTTTCTAAAATATAAAAGTAAAACTTTACAAGAGGTATAAATTTGAATCAGAATATAATTTAAATCATGCATTGTATATGATCAAATATGAAGCAAATGGAAGTTATTGATAGTTGCTAGCAATCAATATTTATTAATTTTAAACTTTTCTATTTTAGGTGAATATGATCATTTACCAGAAGTTGCTTTCTACATGGTAGGACCAATTGAAGAAGTTATCCAAAAGGCTGAGAAGCTAGCAGAAGAGGCATAAAAATTGTGATTTTTATAGACATTAGATCTTTTCCATCTTCAAAATTAATAAGCCAAATTAGATTATCATTTGAATATAATTATGATTATAAATGGACAATAGGATTCATCAGTGTAGATCATGTGTAACTGCACTTTTCCAGACGTTTTACTGAATAAAGTTTGTATAAAAGTTATGAGTTTTTAATATTTATTTCAAATAACTTAAACAAAATGCTTTGCTTCATCATTACTGTGAAATTCCTCCTGTCTGAAAATAACTTTATGTGTATTTGCATTAATCTTTCCTATCATTTAAAACAGATTTGTAAAAGATAATTATATGAAAAAATGTAATAAAACAAAATGTTATTCTTTTGTACTTTAGTTAAAATGTTAAAAAAAAAAATTGTATAATAAAGATATTTATAAGATTCTAAATTTTCTATTTATCAAGCTACTAGCTTTATTTGCTTGTCAAAGTGACTAATATTTTTTGTGAAAAGGCAGTGAAAATTTGTTTTATACAGAGAATAAAATTTAAAAGAAACAAAACCTGTATTTAGTAAAATTTGAATTTTTAACATCGTTATATTTCTAGTGAAATAAAGCTGCATTTCAGTTTAAATCATGAAGTTTATTCAATAAATATAAAGTCAAATGGCTAGCACTCTTGAATTTGTTAATATATAGTAGTTTGGAATTCTTTTTAAAATGTGGGTCCTGATTATCAAATCCTTGTGTGCTTAAAAAAGAAAAATGTTGAGCAATAAAACCAATCAGTTAATGAACATGAAAAATAAATAATTTAACTTATATTTCAATTATTATTTTTTTTAAATATATTTCATAAAATTTAGCATTTGCATGATGTGTTGAAGATTAAATTTCCTAATTGTAATTTATCTATGGATTATGTAATTTAATTTTCGACACATCATGTAATTGCTAAATTTTAAATAAGGAGATAAGGATAGATAAATTCCATAATTAAAAAGGAACAGTTTTCAATTTGAATATTAAAGCTGTTCCTGCAGCAAAAAATTAGTGTTATAAAATTTAAATTATGTTTTGTTATGAAAACCTCATTAAGTTATCAAATAAAAAAATAAAGTACTTTTTAGTTAAAGATAAATTTTTAACAATAATAAAAATGGCGCAGCATGTCCGCTTTTGGACCTTGCGCCATAAAACCCAACCAACCAACCAACAATAATAAAAAATTTTATCGATTATGGTATGGACACTAAGATAAAAATTCATGTGATGTTGAAAAATCTATGTGTGTGTGTTCTCTCTCTCTCTCTCTCTCACACACACTCATATATATATGTATAAGAAATTTTAAATGTTGGTCTAACCTAGGCAATAGTCTTAAGATTTAAGAGATTTTTTATAAATGCAATAATTTACAATTCTATTAATAAAATTTTTAAAAATTTAAATCGTCCTTGCCAATTTAAACTAATTAAAGTAGATTTTCTTATTTTGCTTTTTCTTCTGTTCTGCCAATGTGTTAATGTCTTGAATCAATGGAAAATGGCTTCTCAGATTAATGTTTTGGTCTATCTGTATAAGAAATCGTTTTATTAACTAAATGAACTTGGGCAATATTATCAGACATTTGATGATAAATTTTGTCTTATTTAGTGATCTCAAAAATGCGATTTGAAGGCAAAGAGCAAGCTTGCAGACAAGTCGGATTTATGACGCTGTCTCAATGTTGGGTCGTAATTAATTCTGTGTAACGTAGGTGAAATTTTATCTGAAGTCACATATTTTAAACAATGAGAATTCTAATAAGTGACATACTCATGATCTCAAAAGAAACAACCACTAATAAGTTTTTGTGCATACTTTTAATTCTTGATATTTTGAAAACTGGGTTATTAATAATTGCCAAACTATAAAAGTGTTTAGAAATAACTGCTGTGGAATTTTTTTTTATCGAAATTTAATTAATTTTAAATGAGATACATGAAACTTTTCTCTACATTGGCACATTTGGAACAGCTGATAATGAACGTCTAAATTTTCATATTGCATTCTTCTGTTTTCAGTTCATTAAACTAATAATCATTTTATATCATAAACACTGTATAATATTTCTAAGAGTTTCGTCTCTTGAAAATTACAGTTGGCCATCCAAAACAAATGAGTGCTTTATGGAAGAAAATTCACATTGGGTTTTCTTAACGATTTTAATTTTTGATACTAGCTTAAAGTGATGAATTGGTAGCAGCAGATCATTAATGTGAGTATTCTGCCAATAGTGTCCCAATATGACATGTTTAGATGTAGAACATAGTTGTAAAGAAACTTTGTGTATGCAAGTTTCCTCCCAATAATTGCGTTTTTATTTCCGTAGCAAATCAATCATCGCTTTAAAAATATTAATTAGATATTGTAAAAAAAAAAAAAAATCTATAACAAGTTTTAAATGAGGTGAGAAAAAAAATTAGAGAAGTTTATGTTGACATTTTGTATAATATGATAACAGCAAGCGTGTGAATATGAAGATAAATATTGGGTATCAAGTTAATATATATTTTGGGAATTGAAATGTTTTTCATTCATTATCTATTGTGATTTTAAGAACTTAAGCTGTGTGAGATTTAGAGTGGTAGAAGTAGATTTCTTGTTTTATATCTTATCAAATGTTTTTCTCAAAAATGACCAGTGCAAAACTTGCAACTTAAAAAGATATCAATATTTTATAATTAGAAATTTCTGTTGTTTTTCCAGTGTATTAGTTTTAAATTCCTTATTGTAATCATACAAATTTTAGGGTAGTTGATACATATGATTCAACTGTATACATAGATTTACCAAAATCTAAATTATAGAGAAAACTATATTTTTCTTATTTTCAAACTGCCTATTTCTATAGGTAGAATCAGTAAATAATTTTAAAACCATGATTTTTTCAACTAATTGCATTGTTAGCCCCAAACTTTTTCACCTCCTCTGTGGAAGAACATTAGATTCTACTATAGTGTACAAAAAATCTATTCTTTGCCAAATAGCCAACCCATTGCTTAGTGGTTTTAAGAATGGTGTATTCCTCTGACAAGTTATTGCAATCATTTTTATTTATTTTTTTTACATAAGCCGAATGGTTAGCACTTTTCCCTTCTGTTCAATAGTTCATGGATTTGAATCCCACCTTGGGTTTGGATATTTGTAGTGATTTATAATCTATTTTAAATCAACTTCTAACTAGCCCTTGTGTGCAAAAAATGACCATTGAGCAATAAACCAAACCTTTAACCATATATAAAGACTCTTGCGTAAATCTTTTAAAAATAAAGTTAATAAAACATTTGTACACATCTGAAATTATATTGGCTTTTTTATTTATACCATAAAAATGAATGGATGCAACTAAAGTGGCAAATTTATTGGGCGGATCAAACTAATTGTTCCAGTTTATTCACATAACCTATTTTTACTGATCAAAGCTGCTAAATAAAGCCTATTAAATGATACTGCAGTGATGGAGTCAACCACTGAGTTGCATCCTTATCAATGGAGACATTGGAATCTGTGGAATTTAATCACACATAGGCCCTCTTATCCCAAAGGCTCAGATATCAAACTTGGAACTTTTCTTGATACAAGAGTGACACCTTTTTCCACTAGACTAATATATTCTCACAGGATTCATGTCATGGAGATAATTCAGTCTTTTTTTCCTCCTACAGTTAATAACCTCATTCACTTGGAACCATTTAGTGAGGGGATCTATATATTTAATCTATAACACCTGTCAGTTAAAATGTGAGCACTGACATTCCCTGCACTTAACATTAAGCACTTCCAGTTATTTTCCATTAATGTGAAAGTAAGGGGATGGATGACAGGTAGTTGTCGATTTCAGTACTTATGGGTCCAATGTTGTGTTGCTTATCGTATTCAGACAGCAAGTATAAATCATTTTCAATGGTGAGGAATAAAAATACCTGAACTACTTGTTAGCATTGATTACCTATATTTTGGATAGTACATCCCAAATATGGTTTGTAATAAATTAATAAGAATTTTTTCCCCTCAGCTTCAGAATATTCTAAGATCTTGAAAATGTCATTTCTTAGTTTCCCAAATAATTTCATCATTCAATGTTTAGTATTACTCCAAAAAAATTTTTGTGCCACCAACTGTGAACGTTCTGACAATTAAAATTGTTTCAAATATTAAAAATGTTGTAAATTTTAAACAATTATATTGTACTTGGGGGGTCTGTAATAGTAAAAGACTTCATTGCTTGCATCAGAGGCATAGAATAATCTATATTTTGTATATCTAATGCTGCCCAGTATCGTCGCACTATATTGATATCGTTTCATGGATTTAACATTTTAGAAAAAAATTTCTTTCGTAAGATATGATTTTAACCTTAAAAACAAATTACCTATTTTGTGTGTATAAACTAATATCTGAACCGAATTTTTCTTTTTGCCACTGAATTTATTTTACTTACTGAGTTTTTCACTGAGAAGTGAGTCTTTTTCACCACTGAGTTTTTTCCTTAAAATTTAGTAAAGTAAGCATTATTGCCAAACATTAATTCTATTTTATTGTTTGCCTATCACAATAAAAATTCCTGCAAAGTAGTTTGGTTAGTGGCGGTTGCCATAGTAGTAAGAACTGTCCATTTCACACATTGGGGTATTTAAGGTATCCGTTTAATAAGACAAAGTGTAGTTGTAATCTAATTATCCAAATCAACTGGGACCGGACCTCATTTGGATAATCAAAAATTCGGTTAATTGGATTTTTTCAAAAAAGGTTCTGTTGTAATTAATTATTGTACATTAAAAATGGGGTAAAAACTACATATTTTTAAAGAAAAAGAACTGTAATCAATTAAATGTGAAGACAACATTTTGTCATTGTTTGCTTAACATTCCCTCAGAGTAAGCTGTTTCACTGCCTTCATGAGTTTTCTGACAGCCAAATCGCGCATCCGCTTGACTGTGAGAATTTGCATGTGGTCACATTTGGGCTGATGCTCTATCCACCTCAAAGCAGGAAAATGCTTGCCTAGCCCATGGTCCCGTGTTTGCTTCAATTTGGAAATTAAGGTTATCTTCTTTTTCGACACTAAATACGATGACCATCATTCGCAATTTGAAAACTAGAGTATCACTTCTAACCCATTCTCCTGTATCTTCAGCACTAAATTCTGAACATTCAGGAATTTTCAAAAGAATGATTTTGAATTCCTCCAGTGTGATACGTCATTCTCATCTTCTACCTTCTCTTATATTTCTCTTTTTTGAGCTTTTTTCTTTCTCTTCTTCAGTAACTAATTTATTTTCCGAAATTCTAAAAGCGATTCAGATAGTTGTAGTTTGGATAATTGGAGTTCTGCTGTAGGTGCTTTCCTTTTGGCTCCTCCAGTCGAAAATGGAACGTGTCTTGTTTCTTTGGCAACAGAAATTGGCATGAGTTATTGTGACAGATAGTAAAACTCAAGGTAGTCAAAATATATAAACAGACATTTTGCATAAATCGTACATAATTCTTTGTACAACCATTAAAGTATTGTACCGAGCTTCGGGGTTCGTGTGGATTGAGAGTTGAAGAAAGCAATCACTCAATGAACACAAGACTTATTCGTAAAAAAATTCCACTAGATATACCAGCTGTAACAATCACAATTATACAGCTACAATTCGTCACACACAATAAGTAACAGCTTCCAATCACAGGTCTCAAATACCTCAGGCAGCGAACAGCTCCTCTAGACTAGCAGTCATGACTAATCGTCTTCACTCACTGACTGTCTTCGCAAAACTGACTAACTATGTCGGGCTGCGGTATTTATACCTGACTTGGCGGGGAAATCTACTAATTTCGCCAAGGTTCTGGAAGCTTCTAGGCTATCTCGCTAAATATTGGTCCTAGAGCTTAGGTGATGGATGTTTCCAGAACTATCTATTTCTCGCCAAGTCACCAAATCATTAGAAAACCCGCTTTTAACGTATAACACGTCTAAATACCGCAATTTTTGCCCAGAATGTGAATATTTCCGATCTGTCTGAGATATTTTAAGACATGTAATTTATAAATTTGTAACAGTATTGATTTTACATTCTTTCAAAAATTTGACAGTGGTTTCGTATTCATTTGGATTATTTATTGCTTTTAATGTACTTTTCTCCTTGCATATGACAGTAAGATATCTGTCATTAGCTCTTTACATTTCTCTCCCCAAATCCCTCACGATTTACATCTTTTTAATAGCTTAAAATATTGAATGCTGTTATTAAATAAGCGCTGGCTGATTAATGAGAATTTTTTAAAATCATCAAAAAGTAGTTTCCTTTTTTTTCTGTTAACTTTTAAGCGAAATAGCGGCGATGGATTCTTCCATAATTAACTCTCATTTCAATCATTCTAAAACTGTAGAATCATTTTTTTATTCTTATGAAATTTTCTTCTAATATTTATAAGCAGTAACTGGATTCCCCAACCAGCTTTTCAATATGCATAGTTCTCAGAACGATGGTCTTCGGCAGGAAATCCTGTTGTCCAGAAAAATATTTTCATCATCAGGTTACCATCCTCTGGATTACAATTTTTTTAACAAAATGAATTTCTAAGATATTAAAGTGGGCTGGAATCGAACCGTTGAACTGGAAATCAAAGCTCTAACCATTCATCTGTCATCTCGGACATATGAAAATGGAAAATCTCGTTATAAACCAAGACCCGTGTCAGCAACGACGAGCCAAAAATTTATAATATTTTTAAAATTCAATTAAAAAGAAGGATTAACAAAGATGTGTGATATGCAAGAAAGGTACCTCAAAAAATCAAATTTTGCATATAAATTTTTAACATAATCCAAATGTACCTCTTCTTTGATAGCTAGGCCACTTGTCTACATAGGATTGAGTTTCAGATCTGGCCTGCAAAATGCACACAGTCTTTAATGAACATTACCTCCTTCTTTTACGAGATAAAGTCGTCCCAGCATTCAATGAAAGATCTGGAATCAGCTTTACGCAACGGCATACTATGAACATGCCGTGAAATGATTCCTGCCGCAAGTTTTTGGTCAAGACTAATATTAGTGATCAATCGAAGTTTCAAGATCATGTAGACTCCACGGTTGACTGACTTCAAACCGGCAGATGTCTGGGTGTGAGGTTATTTCAAAATAATTGCGCACCCTTCAGCTTCTTCAACATTGGCAAGAATCAAACACATTCTAACTTGAAGTTCCTCTGCAATTCTTCCCAACGTATTGCAACGGGATAAACCCAGCGGGTATCGTGAGTCGTTTTAATAACGAGGAATATTATTATACCACCATACTTCCGTGTACTTAGCCCAGGACTGGGCTGTACCAGTTATGTGGAAGCAGTAGGATTAAGAGTCTACATAACTTAAAAGCAGAAGACCCTCAATACTTGGTCTGCCACCCCCAGAGGTATCATTTCACTTAGTGGACATTGCGACCAAGACCTATTAAACGTGCCTCAGTGGGCTTTAGCGACCGCAATGGATACTTGGTTAATCCAGCATTCGAGCTCACTATTTTCTGAACGGTGCCTTAACCAAGCAGGCCATGCATACTTCCCTGTACGCAGCCGGTGTTCGGCTATACAGTCGGCTGATATGTTCAATACTTAGCAGTGCGAATGAACAAATAATAACAATAGATAAAAACTACTGTTGTCCTCTTTACCATGTTTCTAATTTTCAACGCCCTTACTCTGTGACTTTTCTGTGATTTTTTTTTTTTTTTTCCCTTACAAAATTGGATTTTTTTATGATACCTTTCTGAAAAACTACATTTTTATTATACGATTTTTTCCTACATTTTTAAGGTTTTAATAAACTGGTTCACGAGACACTTTACTTTTATAAACCGGATAATTGTATCTTAATATTTATTCTCTACTCGTTTAGCGGATGCATTTCTCCTCGCTATTTGCCAAAAAAAACTGTTTTTCCCTTTAGATTATTTGATGACAGTCTGTATTTCAACGGAAATATTTAAAATAAAGTGGTTATTTTCTCCATCTAACTTTTCCTCTTTCATTTTTAAAACTTCGAAATATTTATTTGTTTTAAGCAAGTTTCTCTCCTAAAATTTTCGCTGTCATTTATCAATGGATGCTCGTAGTACAGATCACATGATACATATTTTTTCCATTTATGTTCTCCTGTAATTTTAACAGTTTTCAAGATAAAGAAAGAATTTAGGGTTATTTGGAAAAAAAAAAAAAAAAAGAAAGAAATGAAAATGCTTCTGAATTGCGGTATTTAAAAAAAAAAAAAAAACGTCTTATTTCACATATTTTATATTAGTTATTTACGTCTTACATTTTATATAAGTTATTCACACAAATATTTACATTTTTCGTAACATGATCAATCATGTTAGCAACTTTTATCAAAAGAAATTACACCAGTGCTAATCGTATGATAAAAACAAGTGATTCTGTATGAAATTAAAATTCTGTAAATTATTTTAAGACACTTGTGTAAAGTTTTTTAAGTGTCAAATGAAACTACTTATCAGTAAATAATCTTTAGATGGTGAAATTCTTTCTAAAGTTTTGATCGGATTACAGTGGCTAAATGGGGGAAAATACCAATTTCGTGTCCGGAAGATAATGGTTTCAATACCTTATCTAGGCAAAGACAGTCATATTGAGGGAACCTATGCGCATTAAAATGCCCTGTTTGGTTTTCAGTGTGGTGGCTGCAAAGGTGGCATTTTCAGGAGAGAAAGGGGCCAGCTCATTTTCCTCTTGATTCGATTTATAATTATGGAGCGTTTAGCTACTTTGGTTGATTGAAATAGATAAAACGTATCATAATGTACAAACTAAACCTGAAGGATCAATTACGGCTTACGAAAATTAACTTTACTTTAATCAATCATTAAATACTAAAGTCCTTGATAGAAATGCAATTATAGTTTACCGTCAGATGTTGCAAGTGATAGCTTTCAAAGCCTAGTTAAGAAAATCGAATTTATTTCCAATATGTTCCAGAAGGAATTACTGAAGCTTATTTTGTCATCATGTAGTGGACACTCTTAACTGCTTGAGGTTGTTGTATAGCACACATTTTAATGTACAATGCAAAAATTAGTTTCGAAAAGGAATTTTCTTAGATAGTGGGATGTATTCACATGTTTCTCAAGGGAGGAAATCCTGAAAATTTCAAAACATGCGTTCCAACAGGCGTGCTTATAGAAAACAAAAGCACAATATCCATTTACCCGTGTTCAACCATCACCCTCTATAGCTAAGAAAGCCTGAACGCTCTCTTGTGACGTCCTCAACCGATGGCTGAAATCAACCGCTTTCGTTCACGATTAAAATATTCCGAAGGAACTGTATTTTTATGTTGTTTAAAAAATTCCTCGCAATCAATTACTATAATATTTTAAAATTAATATTGATATTGTTTCCACGAAGAATATTAAAAAATTAATAGCAACTATATGTAAAAACTTATTTAAGTATAACTTTGAATGAAAACATTCTATTAATTCTAGTCAATGAAATTTTATTCAATATTGGTTATTAATTTTCCTTGGTGTACTTTCAATAGAAATATATATCTGTGGTGATTATATATTAATGTGCTAAATCTAATAATAGAATTATTTTTATGAAAATTATATGTATATTTAATTAATCATTTCTGTGCACATTTTTTTTTAAAATTCAAGCAAAACATTTTGGGTGTTATAATTTATTCTAAAATAATAATTAGCAACATAATCTATTATGAATTGAAAATATTTCTTTAAAATTTATTGAATGCAATAAACATGATTAATTTATTAGCAAAATATATTTCCTGCGTATGATAGATTTAAAATATTTAATGCATTTAATGGGTGAGATAATTTTGTATGGTTGAAGAGGAAAAGACAATCAGAAAAATAAAAAATAATTTATTAGAATCATACTTTCTTCATATATTTTCTAAAAATAATGCATAAATTTAGTATGAAAAAAAATATTAACATAAACATTTTCTTTAAAAAATAATGCAAGTTTGGCAATTTGAAATCTTATACATACAATGACTAAAATTAATAAATTATATATATATATATATATATATATATATATATATATATATATATATATATATATATATATATATATATATATATATATATATATATAAACAAAATTTCCGTATGTAATTTTGCATATTACAAAACAAATAAATTATTTACATACATTAGAACAAATTTAAACTATATACATAATTACTACATTTTTACATTTTTATTCACTTTATTTTGATGCATTCATAATAATGGATAAAAATAACTATTTGAATATACTGAAATTTATTTTCAAAATTATTTTTGTTTTAAAAGGAAATAAAGATATTGGATACAATTTCTATTTCAAATTGCATTAAAAAGTAATTTTTTTAAGAATTATTGAAAGTTTGAAGTTTTCTTTTTTTAGATAGAGCATTAATCACTATAGAGTCATTAATTTTTTTGCAATAATTTTTAAGGAATATATTTATGCATGATTTGACAATGAATAATTTTATTTCTTCAGCAGCATGTCCATTTTCACATTTTTCAAAAGGAAGGTAAATTTCAGATTCATTTAGAATCCTTCTAATTATTGAAAATGCATATGCTCTATGATTAGAACATTTAAGGAATTCCTTTTCATTTTCAGTAGATGACAGTTTACTTATAACTAAATAACAATAAATTATTATAGTTACAACATGATCAGAAGGGAATTTTAATCCACCTCTGTCCATACTTTTTATAAGAATAAAAGAATTTTTAATCTCTTCAGCATTAACAATAGAATCATTTAAAACCAGATAATTCTTACAATGAAGACATTTAAAATGTTTTATACAAGAATGTCAACAGTAACCAGCAATATATGTAAGATTACTTTCAGAAATTTTTAAATTAGCGACATCTTTTTCAGATATATTTATTTCCAAATTATCATCTATTTCATGTTCCTCAACATTAGAAAAATCAATACTATTATTTAAAGACATAGAAATTTTATCATGGTTATTTGATTTAAATATATGAGGCATTAAACTGCGTATTCTCAGTTTCTTTTCTATTTCAAAAACCTGTGTAATTGATATGTTGTATTGACCACCTGCAAGTTGTCTATAAACACCAAACCTTTCTTCAAGGGAATCTGTTTGAAATTTTCCAGTTAATATATAATTAAGTTTAAGCTCATTTATACAATATGATGCTATTTCTATAATGGCATGTGTTGTGTGTTTTAATGCTTTGTGTGTTTCTTTTGTTAGATGACCAGTGTCTGTTTTTATTTTTTCCCATGTATCAAGCCAACACCAAAATGCATTCAAATATTGAATTTTTTTATCAGATGCAGATGATGTCAATGGTTCTTGATACCAATTACATTTACGACTACCTTTATAAATAGAATGAACATTCATGATGCCCCACCAACTAGTGATAACTTTTATGTACTCAGCTGTTGGATCAAAATTTGGAAAATTGAATCTAGAAGCTGCTAATTTTAGACCCTCTACAACATGCTGATTAAATACATTTACAACCAACTGAACATTCTGATGTTTTAAGTTAGAAGGGCGCAAAGATTTTGCAGTTAATGTGTGGCATGTTTTCACCAATTCATTTGACTCAGCTTCATGTACTTTTCTCAATAATGTTAAAGATGCAGGTTTTAGTTTTTGACTTGTGTCACCAGGTCTATTAAAATTTGGATAGTACATACAAACTTCAGAATTTTTTTGGTTTAGTCAATTATTACGTATGCACTTAAATAAATGTACGCTATCAAATATAAAGGTCTTGATATATCAGAAGGGTGCTTATAGACTATAGAAAAGTTTTGGGGGATTTGAGAAAAAAGATACCGCTCTGCTATTAATTGCATTATTGTCACTAGATATGCAAAATACAATAAAGCCAATTTTTTCCAACCCAATAATGAGTTTTTTTAAAATAGAAAATAAAATTTCAGCTGTTAATTTTTTGACAGAAAAAATATGCACCACATCCTTATATTTGGAAGTAATACTTTGCACCATAAATACATACGCAGTTGTTGCCAAATCACAATTATTATGAGATGTACCTAATAATTGACCTCCTTTGTAATCTAAATATGGCTTTATATGGATCTCATCCATTAATAACACAACTTTTTTTATCTTTTTCTTCCAAAAATAAATATTTTTCTTTAATATAAGAAAGTACATTTATATCTATTTGCTCAATTTGAGGATTTAAATTATAGTTTGAACATAATCGTTTTGTTGTGTTTGGATGTGGTAAAATGAAAGAAGAACAATTGTATAAAAATCTGTATGCATGAGGGGAAATAGAGTATAATAATGTACATAAAATTAAAAAATTGGGACTATATCGACGACGAGTTATATAACCTTTTAACAAAGAAATTTGTTCCTTTACAAAACTTAGAACATCTCTCTGCAGTTTATTTACAGTATTTTCTGACAAAAAGGATAAAATATTATCAATTAAGTCATATAAATCTGTTTCATGATCTTCATAATTTTCATTTAATTTAATTTGCTTTATATTTTGTAGTATATTACTAAGATCAATAACATTATTAATATGAAATGGTAAAGAATAGTTACTTACTTTTCTTATTGGCACATTTTTAATAAAACCATTTATAGTCAAATTTTCATCAATAACTACAGAAGCAAACAAATTCGGATATGGATTACAATCAATATTTAAAAACATAAAATTACTATTTTTATTGACTACACTCCAATAATCCGGAATGTCTATATTTTCCAAGCATTTTTTCATTTCTTCTAAATTTGTAAAATAATACTTTTGTTTGTATTCTAAATCACTCTTTTTACTTTGAGCAATTGCTTCACTCAGTTGTGTATTTTCAAATCTTTGCTGTTTAGTTGATGGATCCTCTCGATGACTTATTTCGTTTGTTAAATAACTGGGGCATCCTTTGAAGATATACGGTACAGCTTTAGGATGTAATTTTGGATTTTGTAGCTTTACGATGATTTTTTTTACCATTTTTCTTATCAAAAGCTTCACTAGTTCTTAATATATCAGTTGGTTTAAAATGCAGTTCACACACCTAGAAGTAAAATTTAAATATAAGAAAGCTGATATACAAAAAACAATGACATAAAACAAAGTCTTTCTTTACTAATTTCTATTTGATATGATCATTAGGATACATTTAGAAAATATTTCCAAACAGCTATGAGTTTAACAATTAATATATTACTCATTCTCTTTTAATCCCAAACATTCTTTTATTATTGATAAATGGAAAAACAGATGAATGTTTTTCTATAAAAATTTTAATTTGAATGATAGGATTTTATGCATAACAAATTAAACAAAATTCTACAGGAAGTTACTTTTTATTTGAAGTTTTTTATTATTATTAATATTATCAAAATATTCAAAAATAAAATACGAAAGAAATTATTCTTATGAAACAATAAATAAATAAAATTAATAAGAAAACTGACGTACATGCAACAAAGAAATCTCAGAGTCTTTTCTTTTCTAATAATAGATTATCGAAACAACATTAAGATCATTCTGAAATTAATTTCGAAATAGCTTAGAGTTTAGTATTATTATAGTTCTCTTTTACTCCTACGCATTTTAATGACATTAATAAATCGAAAAATGAATAATTATTTTACTTTTCTATGAAAATTTATATTTGAACGATATGAATTTAATGCCTAATAAATTTTTAAAAAAATTCCATAGGAATTTACTTTTGATTTTATCTGAAATTTTCTATTACTGTTAATGTTATTAAAAAAAAATCAAAATTAAAATAACTAGCCAAACATGATGCAAATGAAACAATAAAATTAATTTACTTACCCTGGAATGTTTGGTCACTTCCATGTTTTCTCTCGGAATTGCCCGAATCCATTTGTGTTTTAAATCTTCTTCACGTGGGAATCGAAACAGAGAAACTTTGGATCCATTATCATAGTTGCCTTTACAGGCAGTTACGCAACATTTATAAGGCATGTTCTTGATTATTGTATAGAATAAAAACAATATATTTTGAAAAATAAGTCGAAAATGAGTGATTTGTTTATGGTAAACAACACAGTAACAAGCCTCTGTTCAAGCGTCACTTAGAAAAAAGCGATAGCCTTCGGATGCAACGTCACAGCCATTTGGTCACGTGGTAGTCAGGCTTTCTGCTATTAGAAGGTACTGGTTCAACGCTGTCTTAGACCAGTAGTCGGCAACCTTATTATTCAAGAGAATTAAATCTAGATAATTTAGAGTTGGCAACTATTCAAAGAGCCATTTTTTAACATAAGCTTTGCTTTAGTAGAAGACATTATTAAGGAATTTATTAGTATTAAAAATATACTCTCAAACTTGCCTTTCCTAAATAAGTCTCAGTTTTACTAACAGTAAATTAAAAAAAAACTTTGTACCATACTTATATAAAAATATATAATATTCATTAAAAATATCATTAGTAAAATAATATAAAAGGTATCCTTAAAAATAACTACAAATACTCCACTAATGTGAACACTGGACTTGCATTTTTTGGAAAGTAAGGGTAAGTCAGGTTTGTAGGATGTAGTTTTGATTTGAGGCACGAATCCAAGTTCTCATCGACAAACCGATTTCTTAATTTACTCATGATATTGTTCATGTTTGAAAACGATTGTTCATAAGGAAAATAAGGAAAGAATAGCAAAAACTAGTTTTTCCACTTGATCTTATGAGTCAGGAATACTATTCTAAAAGTTAAAAATCTTATCTTCGCACTCCAGATTTTTTAAAACAGACCACTTGTGTTGCAAACTTAGCTCTCATTTATTTCTCTCCAACAGATCTAAATGGGGACAAAGACGCTGGAGTTTTGAGCTCCATACTTCACTTTCTTTAAATCAAGCAACTGCATTTCATAACTGCCAATGTCAATACTAAAAGATGAAAATTAAGTTCTGTGACATTCTAAGGTTTTATTACAAAAGCTAGCGACGTTTTACTGTTTCTGAAGTCTTTAAACCTGCTGAGAAAAACTTTCTTCATATTTATTAATGTTGTTTTGAAATAGAAAACGTCAATATTAAACTTACTGTTTGACAACATTTTAATAAGCATGGAAAGAGAATTGGGGTTTCTCTTTCAAAATCTTGAGTAAAAAGCGACAATTTGTTTTCGAATGAAATTACATCTTATAACATCGAGAAAATTGCGTTTCCTTTTCCTTTTAAATTATGATTAAGCAGATTTACAGGAAAAGTAGCATCAGCCATAAAATAAAGTTTCTGGTTGATTCGTTAATTCTGCATAGTGAACATTCGTCTCAAAAAGCTATGCTTTAATTTCAGTAAATAGTGAAGCAAAACGTCTTAACACGTTTCCTCTCGATAGTAAGCGAAACTTGTTGGGCAGCAGCAGATTTGCCGATTCACTTTCTACCTTGATTTGAAATTTTTTTTAATTGATGATGGCTAAGAGGTTTAGTTACAACAGAGTTAATAATTTTAATCACAAATTCCATTACTTGGCAAATTTCTTCTAGAAATATCTGCGCATATAGTGCTTCTTGTTGAACAATACAATGGTAAGTAATTATCTCGTAATTAATTTTTTCTTTCAGAAAATATCTGTGTTTTTAAATTATTTTAACAAATCCATTTCTTACACCTGTCATGCTCTTCGCCTCGTCTCTTTAAATCCAGACAATTTTTTTCTAATAGAATATGATGTTTTTCGAAACACTCAATGACAACATTTGCTACATTAATTCTACGTGTTTGTCCTTTGAGTAATCCCTAGCGATGTCACCGTCTAAAACATCAAACTTTTTTAAAGAAATGATTTCGAAATATTTTTGCAACATTTCTCTACACTCAGTGCTATTTTTGCTTTCTATAAATATTGTACCGAGCTTCGGGGTTCGTGTGGATTGAGAGTTGAAGAAAGCGACCACTCAATGAACAAAAGACTTTTATTCGTAAAAAAAAATTCCACTAGATATACCAGCAGCATTAATCACTATTATACAGCTCCAATTCGTCAGATACAATAAGTAACAACTTCTAATCACAGGTCTAAAATACCTCAGGCAGAGAACAGCTTCTCTAAACTACAGTCGCGACTAATCGTCTTCACTCACTGACTGTCTTCGCAAAAAAAAAGCTTACTATGTCGGGCTGCGGTATTTATACCTGACTTGGCGGGGAAATCTACTAATTTCGCCAAGGTTCTGGAAGTTTCTAGGCTATCTTTCTAAATATTGGTCCTAGAGCTTAGGTGATGGATATTTCCAAAAGTATCTATTTCTCGCCAAGTCGCAAAAAATGTCAATAAGTCCCCAAGTTTTCTCGCCAAATCATTAGAAAACCCACTTTTAAAGTATAACGCGTCTAAATACCACAATTTTTGCCCAAAATGTGAGTATTTCCGATCTGTCTGAGATATTTTAAGACATATACAATAATTATTTATAAATTTGTAACATTGCCCCCTTTCAAGGACTGCACGCCCCGGGCAGTACAATCCCCTGATAGGAGGCCAAATTTAATATAAAAGAATTTACATTTGAAGAGGATACGGAACACATTACATACACAAACAATTAAAAATACAAATACAGAAAAATAGAAAATATTAAAATTATCCATACTATTTACAAAGGGACTATGGTATACTAATTTTTATTTTGCATTACGATAAGGAGCTAATCTATCATAATGTACTACCTTAGGTTTTGAAGAAGATGATTTCCTTATACGAACCACGACGTCATTCAGTCTTTTTAGGACTGTATACGGACCTTCCCAGTTGGCTTGCAACTTTGGAGAAAGTCCTTTACGTCGAATCGGGTTCCACAACCAAACTTTATCTCCTTCCTGAAATTCATATCCTGTCGCTCTTGTGTCATACCTTGTCTTCATTCTTTCAGTCGTTAGGTTGATTCGGTCTCAAGCAAAGTTATGGACATCTTCAAGACGTGCCTGAAGGTCTCAAAGGTATTCCTCTGGCGATAAAGATGTATCCGGTGGAGGACCAAACTGAAGATCTCAAGAGAGACGAAGTTCGCGACCAAAGAGCATTTGTGATGGGGTGTATCCGGTAGTCTCATGGACAGCACTGCGATATGCAAGCAAAAACAGCGGTAGCTTCAAATCCGAATCTTGCTGATTTCTGCAAACCATAAGTGAGATATTATTTAAGATGGTACGGTTAAACTTCTCTACCATGCCGTCCGATTGTGGGTGTAATGACGTGGTCTGCATCTTGTCTATTCCAAGAATTTGAAACATTCCTTTAAACACAGCAGAGGTGAAATTTGTCCCTTGATCTGAATGAATTTGTAAGGGTGCGCCGAATCTGGAAACCCATTGCTGCACTAGAACCACAGCTACTGTAGTCGCTTCTTGATCAAGGATTGAAAATGCTTCAGGCCACTTAGTAAAGTAGTCCATGACAACTAGGATGTATTTAATGTCATTTGAATATCATGGTAAAGGACCCAAAATGTCTAATGTTATCCGCTCAAAAGGTGCGCCTACATTAAACTGCTGCAACCTTCCTTGGCTACGTTTCTTTGGTCCCTTACGTGCCGCACAGTCATCACAATATTGGCACCATTTCTCTACATCTTGTCTAGTTTTGCTCCAATAGAAGCGTTCTCGAACTTTCTGTAGAGTCTTCATTATTCCGAAGTGGCCTCCAGTTGAGCTACTGTGCAATTCTTTCAAAACATCTGAAATTCTTGATTTTGGTAGAACAAGCTGCCATTTGAAATTACGCCCATCATCGGACTCCCATTTCCTGTATAACACGCCATTTCTAATATGGAGTGAGTCCCAAAGAACCCAATATTGTTTAGTAGCAGGACTAAAGGTGGAAATGTCCTGCCAACTTGGTCTCATACTGGAAGATTCTTTTAATTCAAAAATTGGATTTATATCTGGGTGTTCTTTTTGGGCTTCTCTAAGTCCTTCATCACTCCATGGGTCTGGTTTCGATGGCGGTGAAACAGTAACTTGGCGTACCGAAGGATTTAAAAATTGATAGTTCTTCTCTACTCTAGAACAATAACGGCAGCTTCCATTACACGGTCTCCTTGATAAAGTGTCAGCATTTCCATGAAGAGTTACTTTGTGATGACGTATTTCAAACTTCTGGATTCGTTGAATCCTTCCCTGCTGTGGTGGAAGGTCATTTCCACCATCTTTTGGTTTTGGGCATTTTCTTCGGACGTGTCCGACTGCACCGCAAGTCCAACACTGAATTTTCGTGTTTCTGCCACCTTCACTCAGTTCTAAGCTACGGACTTTTCGCCGCAGATCTTCAATTTGTTTTCTTAGATCATAGTCTGTATCAGTAGCAGAGACGGCTCTGATTGACTTTCACCCGCTTTTCGATAGCGGGAATTTAAATGTAATCTGCTATATTCTTTATTGCACTTTTCTCCAAACCGCAGCTCAAGCGTACTCGATAGGGCTTGGAAATCGTGCCTCTGCTCTTCCAGAAGCGTCTCCTCTTAAAGAGGCCGCCAGGTGAAAAGCTTGGGCCAGGGGATTCCATCCATTAGCTTCCGCTACCAATGTAAACAGGGTCTTGTATACCTGCCAGGATGATTTTCCATCGAATGTTGAGAGTTTAATCGTGGCCAGGGAAGGCATAAATGCCACATTGGGTACCTCATGTTTGTTTGACAATTGTTTCTTCAAGCTTCAATCTCCTTATTCATATTTTCTAATGCTTCTTCAACGTTTTCTTCTATCTCCAAAACCTAAGTTTCAACTGAAGTTACCTTAACTTTTATTTCATTCATCTTCTCCTGAATGATGTTGGATAATTCTTCTTTAACACTTACAATATCCTTCTTAAGTTCCTTTTTAAGCTCCTCCTGTCCAGATTTCATCTCTTCTTGTCCAGCTTCTATCTCAGCCATCTGCTCCGTTAATTTTTCGAGAAGACTTTTCATTAAATCCATATCCATTTTTCTTGTGACACGCTGCATCAACTCTTCAACCCCGCTTCTAACACCAGCTGTACCGAGCTTCGGGGTTCATGTGGATTGATAATTGAAGAAAGCGACCACTCAATGAACAAAAGACTTTTATTTGTAAAAAAAATTCCACTAGATATATCAGCTACAACAATCACTAT
This sequence comes from Latrodectus elegans, assembly GCA_030067965.1. Taxonomy (NCBI): domain Eukaryota; kingdom Metazoa; phylum Arthropoda; class Arachnida; order Araneae; family Theridiidae; genus Latrodectus; species Latrodectus elegans. The sequence goes on from CM057815.1 coordinate 2,994,572, forward strand.
TATACAGCTCCAATTCGTCAGATACAATAAGTAACTACTTCTAATCACAGGTCTCAAATACCTCAGGCAGAGAACAGCTTCTCTAAACTAGCAGTCACGACTAATCGTCTTCACTCACTGACTGTCTTCACAAAAACTTACTGTCTTCACAAAAAAACTTACTAACTATGTCGGGCTGCGGTATTTATACCTGACTTGGCGGGGAAATCTACTAATTTCGCCAAGGTTCTGGAAACTTCTAGGCTATCTCGCTAAATATTGGTCCTAGAGCTTAGGTGATGGATGTTTCCAGAAGTATCTATTTCTCGCCAAGTTTTCTCCCCAAAACATCGCCAAATCACCAAATCATTAGAAAACCCACTTTTAACGTATAACACGTCTAAATACCGCAATTTTTGCCCAAAATGTGAGTATCTCCGATCTGTCTGAGATATTTTAAGACATATACAATAATTATTTATAAATATGTAACAATATACTCCTCCTTTATAGTCTTGTGTTTCAAAAATTTTTACACGTCTCTTACAAGGCAAGATAATAAGTAATATTTTGCGTTTAGACTAAACATTTTCGAGGAGAGCCTTAGCCGAGGAGCAAAGAGTGCGGGTTGACGACCACCGATTATCTTGATCATTGCAGCTTACTTATAAGATCACCCTAAGAAAACTAAATATTCCTACGTTTGATCTCAACCATTGTGAGAAATGGTAAATGTTGCTCTTCTGCTCTCTTCATTCATTCGGGAAGTGTGCGTTGGAATTTTCCCTTTTTTTTCTCTCTTGTGATATTTGAATATGGACTTATTATGAAATGTTCTCCCAGAAAGTAATTAAGGGAATATGTTACATAACTTCTAATTGTAGGTTGACATTCGATGCGGTATCAAAGTATGTTCATCGCGGAAATCTATGGAAACTTATCAGGTGGTTATAATTGAATTAAATTCATTACCACTTTAAATAAATCAGGGGCAAAATACACAGTATTGTCATTATATGCACCCATTTGCTCATTTTAAATTATCTAAGGAATAAATTATTCTGCTCTTTATAACATTACTATGCTATTTTATTTTCCTTAAATGATAAATTGCGCTGTAAATTACAATCTTGAAAATGGTTTCATATTTTACGATGATTACCCATATGGCAATTTCTTTCAAAACATTTCATATTGTCAATGAAAATAACAATTAAGAATGCTTCTAGTCCGCTAATTAAATTGTAAAAACAACTTTCTTGTTACGTCCCTGTTTCATATTCATAAAATGGAAGCCAATTACAATATATACAGTGGATAATGCAAGCGATTTCTAGCAAAGAAAGATAAAAGTATACTGACAACAATAAATTCGATGAAACTGTTTTTGTTCTATAATTATAGCTTTCATTACCACGAATCTATTTTTATGGTCAAACAAAAAATTTTTTTCCACCGTTATAATGCCATTGCCCAGAGGTATGATTTCCAAACAACTTTAGTGCAGGTAATTTATTAGGTAAGAGAGAAAAAAAAACGTGTTTATTGTTTTGAACAACAGTCGAGTAAAAAAGAGAAATACAGGTCACTTTGTCTAATTTTCCTCGTTCATAAGGTTTTTGTCCCGCGTTAATACTTTCACCTGTATTTAATTAACCTATATATGGAAAGCTCTTGATGTATACTATTCTTAGATATTTCCCTTTATTTTAAAATTAATGTGCTACGAGATACAAAAACATATATAGTTGTTTGTGTGATTATAATTTTTTCTTTTTTTTAAAATAAAATTTGGATTAAATGTGCATAGTCATAATGCATTTTCGTTCTTTCTTCATTTTTTAGTTAAAAATTTTGCAATTAATTACTGCGTTGAAAGTAAACGTATAAAATAAAATGTGCAAATTTTATACTATAGTAACATTTTTCTTTTTGCGTTTCAAAAATTTATTTTTAATTTTATCATAAATTATGCACTTTTTTAAACTGATTATTATGTTTAATCAAATATGAAATTTAAAGCTACATTAAAATCTAAATATTGTAAACCGATTTTCTATTTTCATGCCAATATAAATTTAAGTCTTATACTCGTATATTAAAAATTATTGTTGTATCTGTAATTATTGTACATTTAATTATTGAACCTTTATTACACCTGTTAATTTTTATAAGGCGCTTATTTGTTTAACAAATAATTAACTTATAAATATTTTCTTTTTGTTTTTAAATATCGGAGAGTTTTGTATTTATTTTTTGATTTACCAATAAAAAAATACTGAGCACTTTAGTAAAACTATTTACTAAAACAATAATCTTTCAAATATACCTATCAAATTACTAGATGGATATTAAAATTTTTCTAAATTTCTCATTTTAGTTAGATGTGTTGGCAGTATGCATGCATAAATTTTACCAGGTATTTTTCTTGAATTAAAGTCAATATATTTTTATAAATAAATAAAATATAAAGATTATTATACTTAATAAGAAAATTAACTCTAGCGATTTATTCATTTATTTATAACGAATTAAATAAGATAAATTTAATCAAATTGTTTTTTGCATGTATGCAGTTGCTGTTGGTGGTTGGCTGTAACCCCTCTCCTATTCTTATTTTAGATAAATATGTTTAATTTTATTACTGATGTACCCTTAAAATTAGTGATGACTCAAGTTGAATCTGAACCTTCCAAATATTAGTCCGAAGCCATACGACTGATAATTAACTAACTATCTCGATTATCAATGAATTAATGTATGGTGTTGGTAAAGAACGATTGAATTTTTTTTTGTATATATATTGATTAATAATAAATTATTGATCAGCTTTAAAATGGATGTTTTACATTTTCATTTGATAGGCTACAATTATTCTAAATTTTTATTCCAAAGTTCACTTCTCAGTTTTAAACAGACTTAATTACTTTAATTAATTAAAATTAATTTAATAATTAATCTTATAAGTAATGTTTTAAGTAACATTGAAAATCAGAATCATTATTCAAGAATGGTGATTAATAACATCCTTTTTATGAAAAAAGTTTTTTTCCTTGAAATTTTCCAAATGTTATGAAAATTACAGATACTTATTCAGATATTAGAAATATAAACTGCATTAAGAGAGAGGAAAAGGTAAGTCCTTACAATAAAAAATAAAAAAAAACATTTTACTTGATCTCATGTGACCTATGTAACAGCTATTCAGAGTAATATTGTAATAGATAATAAATAAATACTCTGATTTTATCTGGAAAAGAAATAACCTAAAAATTCATGAAATAATTTTTTATATATTTGAATAGGAAATACATTATATATAAAAAGGTAATTTGAAAAGTAAAATGTATAATTTTGAAAAAAAGAAAACAAATTTTGAAATTAATTAGTTTTTCATTACATTTATTGAAAAGAAAGTTACAACAGAGTCATTTTCACTTTTACAAATGTAGGCTGTCTATTTCAATTTTTCTCTCTAAATGCTATTTTAATTTTGATTAAATTTAAATGCTATTTTCTCTCTATATACTATTTTAATTTTGAATTTTTTTCTATTAAAAAGGAAATCTTTCTTTAATTTTCTTCTTTTTGATTAGAAAGATGCACAGATATTTTCCTCTAAATTTCTGCCACCATAAACATATAAATCTCTTGTTATCATGGCATTATTCAAATAATGTTTTGGTGCAGTTCTTTTTCGTGTAAATTAGTCGATAAAGCGGAATTAAGAACGGATCCAGATGTTAGAATTCTCATCAGAAATATTTTTTCCCGAGCATGTTGTTGAATAAAAATGCTTGTTTTTATCGAATTAGCTCGTTGTAGCAACGATATTCAAAGAATAAGGAGGTAATATTATTTTTTTTATTTAATATTACGTTGATTTTACAAATTATTATCTCAGTATAAATATTTACCATTAAATTAAAAATGCGTAATGCTAGTGAATAAAAGTACTATATTTTAGTGTTAACATACAATCGTTTCCATTACTATAGACTTTCTTATGATAGATTATTACAGGCTTTATTATTATAGTAAATGATAAAAACTTTCAAAATTGTAATATAGTAGAATTAATTTTACTGTAAAACTAAATTCCAATTTGCGAAAATACTAATTGAAATAACTGAATAATTAATTTTTTAACACATTAAGCTTATAAAGCAATTTTATTATTTCTAATTTTTTACGAGGTGCATTTATAAAAGATTAAGATATTGGTCGATACCAAATCCAGAGCAACTTTAAACAATGCGTATAATAAAGTAAAGTATTTATTAAAGATGTAACTGAGAAATATTTTTATTTAAATGAATTAATAAAAAATACAAGAAAAATGGTGCGGAAATATAAAAAATAGTAATTAAATACAAAGTGAAATTTAAAACATTTAAATCACCAACATTTTTTTAAATTTAGAAAAGAATTTTTGAAATTTGTTTTTGTTTAGAATTATATCTGTTGTATATATTTTTGTTTGTTATACTTCCAAAGTGCTGATACTCGTATAATATGGAACTTCACAACTAATTTTCATGATTTTTCATGAATAAAAATAATTACCTTCCCATACATTTTTTAAAGACTTTTGATTTTTTTTCTAAAATGTAAATGCAAAATAAAAAAAAAAAAAAAAAAAAAAAAAAAAAAATTGAAAATATGTAAAATAATTTTAAAAGGTGATACAAATTTTAAATTTTTTTACTATATTTTTTTCTAGTCAATTTTTTTACTATATTTTTTCTAGTCAATTTTTTTAAAGATTTCTGATTTTCTGAATTATTTAATGAGTGAAAATAATTATAAAATTTGATTCATAATTTCATGAAATTTATGCCTAACAAATTTTACATCCTATTCAAAAGCAAAAAAATATCATGGTTTATAAATTATTTATAGAAGAATTAAATTGTTCTTACACTATGCAAAAAGTATTTTTACTTCTTATTGAAAAAAATTCTTAATAACTTCACAGCTCTGATTATTTTAACGTATTATACTATTAAATGGGAAACTACTACACATGCGCAGTAACTAAATGCGTGAGATTTAAGAATATTAAATGATAAGTAGAGAAAACTTGCAGACGTTTGCAGTTTTAATCAACTAATTCTAGCACAGGTAAAAGTTAATAGTTATAGAAAAGCTACTAGAAAAAGTTACTAGTTAAAGTTGTAATAAGAAGATAGGCTTTCACACTCATTATTTATTGTCCGTCTGCTACTCTTTCCCTCGTTAATTCAATTATGTAAAACAAGCCATAAATCTAGTTATGAAATATATCTTCGTAAAGATGTCTAGAGGCTAAAATTTTATTATAAATAAAAACATTAATGGTATACAGTTCATTTTATTGAGCAGAAAGTACAATGAGAGCTTTCATATGGTTTATTTGTTGATTCTAAAGGTTTGCCTTTTTTTTTTTTAATTTCTATTTTTATTTCTAAATAATTTATTAAGAGAACCAAAAAAAAATAAATCATACAAATGAGAATGAAAATAAGTTTTTGAATCCATTTTTTTTTTTTTTTTTTTTTTTTTTTTTGTATTTTTGATCATGTGTTTTGAGACAATATGTCACTAGTTCGATTATTTAATGATCAATTGTCGTGTTTATTTCTTGTAGAATCACAAAAACATATTTTTAATATAAAACTTATCTGATTAAAAGTAGTTTTCAAAATGTAATTAAGCGCTATTACATGAAATTACTAGCTAAGAATTTTGAATACATGTCTATTGCTTTTTTGAATATTTTTTTGGAGATTCATGATTGTTTTGAGACATCTTACTCGTTGAATTTATGATCCTATTGTGTTTTATAATAACTTCTTAATCTATTCAATTTTTAAAACTTTTTCAAAATTATAATTTTTATAAAAATTAAAGAAAAAAGTTTAATTGAAAGTAATTTTTATTATTCTAAGTATTAAAATATTAAGCCATTACTTTTTATATGTAACTACATATATGTATAAAAGATAATGATTTAGAATTTTGAATACATGTTTATTATACTTTTGAATATTTCTTTCTGAACCTTTGAATTCATGGTAATGTTGTTTTGAAACAATTTGTTCATTACTCATTGATCATATTGCTTTAAAGATAGCTTGTCATTATTTTTTGTAAAAAATTAACAACAAAGAATTTTGAATGCAAGTTTATTTCACTTTTGAATACTTTTGTATGAGTCAAACTGAACTTATGAGCATGATTTCAGATGACGTTGAATCAATGATCTTATGGATCGCTTATTGAGTTTAATTCTTGTAAAATTCTCAAAAGAATATTTTTCCATAAAAATTTTAAGCAAATTTGATTGAAAGTAATTTTTTTTTCAGTGTATGACTACATGCATTTACAAGTAACAGAATTCCCCCCACCCACCCACACATCTGTTACATTTCTGAATATTTATTCAAACTTATTCAAAAACTATCAGCAATATTAGTTTTTGAATAATTTTGAATGTTAACAATATTGGAATACTTCATAAACTTATTTCTATTTTGGTAAGAACACAACATTTTCTGTGTGCAGTTCTATTGCATCTTTTAATTATTTTAGAATTAAAAATGTTTTAATTAATGTCACAAGTTATTCCAAAAATATTCCCTTATCTGTTTCATATATATCTGGGTGTAAAACATATTTTTGATCTCATTAATCAATTTAATCCACTTTCGAAATGCGTATATACAGGTTATGAATCGAAAAGGTAGAACTTAGCGTTTATAAAGAAAATCTATTCTTATTCCTTTAGCCGAAATTGTTTTAGTATGAATATCTAATTACAAATTAATTAAAATTATTTATCAGACTAAGGAAAATCATTGCTTTTACATAAAGAGAAGAATCCGCATAAATGTAGGAAAATTTTTACTCTTTTCTGCTGCTTTAAAATGTAATCACTGATGACTTCATAATTCCTAACTAAATGCCGTCTGTAAGATAAATATGATCTATAATTAAAAAAAAGTTTATTCATATAGAACTAAAAAATTATATTTCTCGAGAATGTAACTGAAGGAAAATTTTTTTTGTAGAAATATGCGCGAAAAATAATTAGTGATAGATAAAAATATGCTATTACCAAAAACGAACAAAAAAGAAAAATGTAACAGTTGCAACAAAAAGTTCTATTTGATGATTCAAATAAGTGCAAATTTGGATCTGAGAATATAAAAGAGAAATTTTAATAGAGGCTCTTATGTTCGTCGTGTTTCTCTTACAGCAATTTGATGATAACAGAAGAATTCGTCTTCTTTATTCAACGATTTTTCAAGTTATGAAATTTCCCCAAGAAACCGTTAGTCATGCTTTGAAAGCTAACTTAGTGTTTCCTGGTAAAAGGAAAATTTACGCGAAAGTTGTATATAGAATTTTTTAGACCACTCCTATAGTTTTTTGATATTTCTTACCTCGACTTTATTGTGATTGCGATTTTCAGGTAAGAATTCTTTTTAGCATTCACTATTCATGAACTTTGGAAAGTAACTAAAAGACGAAATGATTAGTAATATGAGAATATTTAAAGTTGTTCTATATTCTTGCAAAGAACTTCTGTCCAAACTTATAATCAAGGAACAAGGATCAAATGCTTAAAAAATTAGTTCCCAATTCAAACATAATATTTCAGAAAACAGCTACTTTTACAACTATGTATTACGCAGTGTTCATTCCAGAACTAGACATTACGATCCATTCATTAAAATATCAATTGACATTGTTTCAAGAAATCAAAGTATTGTTTAATATGAAAATAATTGATACTTTGAGGAATGAATTATGAATACTTTAGAATCAAACATTATAATTTATCAAGACATTACTCTTTTAAGGTTTATTAGGTCCAATATAAATTTTTCTTGATCGAATATCATAATGCATCAAGAAAAGCCAATATTTAAGAACATATATTATCTGATATGAATTTTTTACGACTAAATATTATAATTTAATCAACAAAAAATCAGTTTCTGAAAATAAATTTAATTAATAAAAAAATCTGTCATCAAACAAATTAAAACCATAGATAGAGGATAAAACTTAAGGTATATCTTTCCAAAACGTACGTTTAGTTTAAAGAAGTTGATAGAAGTTAAATAGACGATGATAGTTAAAAGAAACTCCATAAAGAAAACAAAATGATAATTTATCAATGGTTTTTCAATATTTACCACTAGAGGTCATGATCCACGTAGAAATAAATAAAAAGAAATGTGTAAACAAAAATTAGATTAGTTTGAAATAAATACCTTTTAAATATATGACTATTAAATATTTACATACATAAGTAATTTAAAACTTTAAACATTTTTTTTGAAAATAATTTGCTAATAAATTTTATCATAAATTTTCAATGAATTCATAAAATCAAATAATTTATATGAAGAAACGATATATTAAGCTATAGAGCCGCATAAACTTCTTAACTGAATAATAACAAATCTCACTGAGATATACTTGATATATACTAACCCCATATTTTTTATTTAAAAATGTGTAGATTTTAATACAAACTCATTATTAAAGTCATTTTGTTTTCCCCATTTTAAAGTATTACACGTTAAGTATTGGGAAGTCATTCTTCCCCAAATACCATAAAAACCAGAAAAAAATATAGCTTTTGTGGAAGAAAATTATTATTGAGCACTCCTTTACTTAGTTTAAATTAGAACCAAATTGGCGCTCTTATTTTCGCTTGCAATGAAGAACAGCATTTTTCGCACGAAAGAAACTATAATTAAAAGGAAAAAACCAATCTTTGAGATGATGGATTTTTTTTATTCTAATTGCATATAAACAAAGCGCCCAAAACAACACCCGAGTTACCCTGAAGTGCGCGAAGCAGGAAGTTTATCCAGAAGCGAGACTCGGAAAGCAAATGAGCGCCTTTTTGTCTCATGTACTAAATAGGATATGAAAGAAAAAAAAGTAGGAAAGAAAATAGAGTAAAAAAATTATACCTATCATTCCGATGTGGAGTAGCCATTTTAACGAGGAGTTTATCTCTGCCAGATCCGAAAGCGATGGTTAGTGCTCACAAGTTTGTGGTCTTTCGCAATCTCTGGAACAAGATGGTTTTGTCCCAGCAGCGCATCGACTCGCCTGTCTTGTGGTTCTGCCACTCTTAGAACCCGGCCCGCTGACCTCCCCGAGAAAAAATCTTCCCGCTGTAGAATATTCTTCTTGACAGTTTAGTGCGGGTCAGCAGGAGCGATGAAGTTTCGAAAAATTATCCGACTTGAGTGGAGGACGTGATATTATTACAAGGAACCTTTCTGTTGCCAGATGGGTGATGATGACAAGTCAGTTCTGATAATTGCCCTCCTAATGCCAGGTACTTGCAGAAATTTATTTGTTATTTTAAAAAAGAAAAAAAATTTTTTACTGTTGACCTTCGACGGGGTTGTTTATTCTGTTCGCGGTGATTTGAAGTCGAAAAGTATAATCGTTTGGCGATCGGATTCTGTTCTTTTGATTAAATTTCGTTTCTGTTCTAGCATGTGGTATTCGTTATAGGTTTTAATTATAAACTTTTTAATGAAGTCATACGATTTTATTGTTTGACTATTGATGATTAATTTTTATTTTAAGTAGCATGTTTTTATTTTAATCTTCGAATCGGAATATTCTCACATCATTTTGCTTCCCCCTAACATTTCATTAACATTTATAAAACGTGTTATGCTTTATTGTGTCTTATATTTAAAAAAATGCATTCCCTTTTTAATAAATTCGGTATTTGGGCATATCTTTTTCCGAAAACTAATTTTTAGATAAAAAATATTTGAGTTTGAAAATTACATTTTATATATATATATATATATATATATATATATATATATATATATATATATATATATATATTTTTTTTTTAAGTACAGCAAACTATTTTACAAATATCTCAAGTTAATCTGTATTTTATATATATACATATATATATAGTAAATTAACTTATATTTGAAGTTATAAAATATTTTATAATTGTTTGGCTTACTTTCAAATTAACATTAATTAAAATTATATGTTTGAGTTTTCAATGGTGATAAAATATATATCTTATTTTATTCATTATATAACTATAATCCTCTTCAAATTCCCCTTTTTTCACCCCTATTTGCTGAGAAAATTATGCCAATTAATAGCCAACCGAACAAGTTTGGCTCATTAAATGCCAATTAACGATTTAATGCGTGATTCGATTCAGTATTATTGTTTTTCTCACGTCTCTCTCTCTCTCTCTCTCTCTGCATATATATATATATTGGTTGATTTATGGGAAATTAATATACCCTTGCTGAATGTTGATACTCATAACGATTCTGAATTTCTATTAATTTCTAAGATTTTATTAAACACGATATTTTTGCTATTGATTACCTTGTTATAGAATTATTCCGTTTCATTGAGTTTTATCAAATTCTCAGGATGAAAATGTGGATAATAAATATTAAAATGCTATCCAATTATATGATTTATTATATGATGATTTTTCAAATTTCTACTTCTTACTTATGTATTTTTAAGTTAAATTAACTAAGTTATCTGTGTGTGTTATTAGTTATAATTACTATACTGAAAAACGAAAGAGAATGTATCATCTTAGATAAGAATGAAAGATCCATGGTCAAGAATGGGAATGGATCGCTAATGTGAGATCACTCATTCAAAGAAAGTACCCAGTTGACAAAATATGTTATAAAATCCTCAAATTTCACTAACTTAACGGTACATATTAACACATAATATAAGATTCAAATCTGTGTCATTGATGACTTAACAATTTAATTAACATAGATTTTAATCTTGTTTTAAGCACAATGCTTATAGTCTGTTTCAATAAACTTTTAACGATGAATTAGATGAGGAGTGACTGTGGGATTCGCTATAAAAAGAATTTAGCGCCAGAAAAATGGAAAAATTCTGCAATAAATATAGATAAAATTTAAATGTGTACTTAATTACTTGCAAAAGGAAAAATTTTTCAGAGGAGGATCAACTTTAATATGTATTTCTCTCTCAGAATTTAAGGTAAGTTTTCAAATTTATTTACAACTCTCGATGGTTCTGCGTGTAAAATGTTCAATACAAAACATATGAATCAATAAAATTATACTAAATTAAATATATCAAGTAACCTATGACTATTTATATAAGCTACAATTATAAAAAAAAGGCAGTTTCCAAAAATAATTGGAAATACGTATTAGCAAATTAAAAACACTTAAAACATTATATGAAACTCGTTCTAAAGCGCAGCATGAAGACTTTCTTAAATAAAGTTCAAGCTGTGCTTAATATCAGCAAAGGTAATTTAAACTCAAGAATTTATTTTTTAATTTATAGTGTGTTGTTTGATTAAAAATATAATTTCTTTCAACTGCTGTTTTGATGTTTTCAATGATTTCCTGTTGTTTTAACGTCACCAAACTTAATATCTCAAATTTCTTTATAATATTTTTCATTTAAACTTAAATTATCATTTCGTAGGAGTTGTTCATCCTATTTCAAGTTTTTATTTATTTATTTATTTTTTTTTTTTATTGCTATAGCATCAAATATTCCACTGTGAAATACTGAATCTTAAATTTTTTCTCGTAAAATATACCCATTTTTTAGAATTTGTTTTTATTTCATGTTCATGAATTTTTGAGCAAGATTCATGGTAAATAGTACTTAAATTCATGAATAATTTTCTTCATCCAAATAATTTATTCCTTTTGTTGTGGTAAAAAAAATGTTATTTCACTTTTCTATCTTAACCTTTTTCTCATATATATTTGTTATTTTATAAATAAGCATTCTTGTATAAAGAATTCAATAATATTTTCACCAATATTAGATAATGTTTAATTATTAAAAATGAAAATATATAAAATATTAAGTTTAGTAAAATGTTATTAATCTAAAAGTAAATTATATAATTATAAATTTTAGATACAGTATTAATTTTTTTAAATTAGTAACAACTTTAAATTGTAGATGTTTACGTGGTGATTCAAATGGTGGAGATGCAAGAGTAATTAAAAATAATATAATTATTTCTGAACTTATTGAATTGAAGTGCATTGAATTTACTTGCTAGTTTCGAAAACATTTTAAGGTAATTTTTTGCTACTCGTGAATTATTTGATTTCATTAAAAATCAAGTCAATGAAAACAATAATATAAGAAAATTTAAAAGCATAAAAAAGTGAAAAAATTAATTTCTACGCAATTTACAATTTATTTTTTTTATTAAATTGTGTTAATAATTATCTAACACAAAATTTTCGTCAAATTACCCTAAAAAAATTTATACAAAAATGTAAATTTTTATTACGATAGATAAAATAGTTTATTATTTTCAGCGTGATAATTATTAAATAACATTTTGAAAATTATAAAGATTCAATTTCAGCATATATATATATATATATATATATATATATATATATATATTTATATATATATATATATATATATATATATATATATATATATATATATATATATATATATATATATTTAGTCCGTTTAATATGAATTTGTTAAATCGAATATATATATATATATTTGATTTAACAAATTCATATTAAACGGACTAAATTCAGTCAAAAATATTGTCTAATATACTTGCAAATAATTTCAGTTCTTCCAATACAAGATATTATTTTCCCTATAGAGGACTGAATTTGATTCCCACTCACACATTGAATATGTATCAGATTTCAACCCTATTTTCACAATAACAATAATAAATAATAATTAATTAATGAAAACTTAGTCAATTTTTCAATGAAATTACTTAAAAATTTTTAATATTTTTAACATTGTTACTTTTTAGTATATTAATGATAAAAAGTATCATGCGTATAATGATTTCCCTCCACCCGTGGTTCTTCTCGAGTCTAAAATCAGATTAAATTAAAAAATTATATTCCAGACACATATTTCCATACGAGTAGGAATATATTATTAAAATAAGGCGCTATAAATATCAGTTATTAATGTTGATGAAAGTGTTCAAGATTGCCTTTTCTATATCCATTGAGCAAATACAGCTGGAAGTTCATGACTTGAGGATTTAATTTGTCTTTCAGTAATTGGCAACATTCATACAGGTCTGTTATGTTTTTCGTCCAATACTCTCGCTTTATTATTCGATTTCAGTTGCCGCGGTCGGTAAGCGACGCTCTAATGCATTGCTCAAAGTTGAAATTGATGCAGTAAAAAGGAATTGTTCCTATGTTTGTTAAGACTATGGAAAATGAGTAAGTGTTAACATTCTTAGACCAAAAGGCCAATTTATTGATGAAAAAATGGTATATAAAATCGTGGTTCTAACTTTTATAAGAGACTGGAAACAGCATATAGTAATAACTAAAATCTTGTGACATTAATCACCTTAAATAAGCATCACCATCAGTTACAAAAGCAGTACGTAAAAGTTAGTGATACCAGTAGTTCTTTTAACTGTTTAGTTAAAAGTTTAAATCTGAAGACCATACTGATCTCATTTAAATGTCTTAAATTCTCATAATCATTTTTGCAACACTTTCTCTGGATACATCTGTGCACTGTTTTATTGCGAAATATTTTCTAAGAATAATACAAATGACATGCAGGAGAAATAGCAACTGACAATAAAGACCTTTATCTTTTAGTTTGATGCGTTACACAGCATGATTGAAAATCGAAACAGGATGTACTCTACATTATAAGTTCAACCGAAAGATAAAGTACTGAAATCGATTTTAATTGGCTTAATATTGTTGTTTCTTCAATACCACAGTTTGGCGTTGTTCTTCTAATATCTACAATTTTAAGTGGGTTCAGAATCTGTAAAATCAGACAAGCTTGAGGTAGGAGCTGATTGGTGTTGAATTGTGGGCCTTTGAAACTGATTATTCGGGTGGTAGTCATCACAGATTCTCCAAAGAAAAACGTAACTCTTGTCAAAGGTAGGGTAGAATGGTCAGTTAAAGATTGGAACCCAGTGCTCCAGACTTATGATGTGATTCACCATCATTATAGATTAACATGGTTACATGTTAACTGATAAGATAACGCGTAACACAAGGCAAGTATACTACTGAACATGTATAAGCTAGAAGAACTATTTTTTAAATCTTCACTTAAGTATGGAATATGTATCATTATGTAAAGACTCATATCATTGCAACGTCATTCAAACATAATTGCACAATGCAATACATATAAATGTAAATTATAGAGTTAACTATCATCTTGAGTTATATTTTTTGCCATTGGCGATCCGCATTTAATTTGGTTGTTCTTTAAATACCTAATTTAAAGAAATATTCTTGGCCTTTCTTTAGACATTTTGGCAAACGTATATTTATACATATATGAAATATATCACCGAGCAGTAACTTGTTGAAAAATAACTCCTGTGATCTAGAACATAAAGCGATGAACAATAAGCCAAAAAAAAAATCTTTTTATTGAATAAATGTGCCAAGTTTTCTATAAAACTATTATTAAGAACTGAAATTTTTACATGCTTGATTGTATAAAATACTTACGCATTTTAAAAAGTTACTTACTTGCTTAACTGCTGTAATTTTAATTTTCGTAATTTTTTTAATAATGACTAAAATTAAAATTACAGCAGTATAACACACACTCTTATTAATAATATTTAATAATATAAATACTTATTAATAATATGTAATGGATTATGGGATTTTTAAGAAGTGAATCCTGTTTCATTGTGTTAATATCATGTCCTATTATTTTATTCTTATTAAAATTATTTATTCAGCTGAATAACTTTCGAACAAATGAAATTTCAAATTGTAATTAGATATAAATGGAAAATAACGACTGTAGCTGTAACATAGCTTTATTACTGTTAATCAATTAATGTGCAAATCTCTTATTGCAATTTCTATTTAAAACAAACTTGACTGCGATCATCATGTTTTAACTTCTAATAATCATTGCGTATTCAGTGTATTCCAACAGAGCTAATAATATTTAATCTGATTTTAGTGATGTATTATTATTTTTAGTAACTTGGTCTTTCTTTCCGTCAGAATCACGGGACGAGGAGGGATGCTGCACAAGTTGACTTTCATAACGATAACATGGACTGTGGGGATTGTGATCATTCACGTTACGCTTACAGGTGCCAGGAGCTGGGTCAACTCCCAGAGAATAGGTAACCTTTGGAACTTTATTTTCGTTGCTGTTCTTGTTAGTTAGGGCATCATGGATGCATAGGTTTGATTCCCAATGCTACCAAAGACCCACCGAGTACATGCGATATACGTCCTCGTTAAATCTGTAGAACCGAAAGTCCTGTGGTCAATTTTAGAGCAATTGACATGGTCTGGAGAAAATTTCCTCTCCTCCAGATCAAAGTCAAAATGGAAGAAGGGGTTTTCATGGTGGTGCCATCTATCGGAGGAATCTTAAAGCAAAGTACTTTGTTCTTTGCTTTAAGATACTTTCACCTTATTGTGATACTTTCACCTTATTGTGATACTTTCACCTTATTGTTGCTCTAGTTAAACGAAAAACGCACCTTTCTGACTTAATTTCGCAGTCATCCGCTAGCGAGCTTGGTTTGTCCAAGTGTCATAAAAACAACAATTTAACTTTATTTTCGGAAAACAACAAGATTCCAATCTTTTAATACTGCATGCTTCTATTCCAGTAATGGATGGCATCTAAAAATGAAACCTTATCTTAATGTAAGGAATACTAAGCTGACGCATTCATTGGCTGGAAAATGACTCGATTTGAAAGTGTGATATAAAATCGACGCTAAAAACAATATCACTTTTTTAGTAAATCGATTCATTACGAGAGAAGATTATTCAATTTCTCTTCAGTTTTTCGTAAGAGAAATTAGTTATAACTTAAATAAAATAAGCTAGTATCAACAGCATTGAATTAATTTAACCAAGAATGACATTTTTTCAAGTTTTGTTTCTCTCACTGTTCATCAGTTTCTCAATGAGTTATTGTTTTTGTTGCCTTATATCTATAATCACTTGCGTATTATCCTACCGACCATTTCCAAACAAATTATCCAAACACAATTTGAAAAAAAGGCATTGTTTAAGCAAAACGTTCTAAATTCTCTCTGGATGGCGTTGATGAACTAAGGTTGCCAAATTATAATGTTATTGAACATCTTTAATATTCTTGTGTGTGATATTTCTGATGAAATAAAAAATCGACATTAAAAAAAAGTAAAATTTACCAAAAGATTTATCGAATTCCAATATGCTCCGAAAAGATTATACTGCATCTGAGTCGAAGGTGATATTATTTTAAGCTAAGCTGAGGCTCATCGACATAGTAACAATAAAAATTAATAACAAATTTGAATGACATTTTAAAAAAGTTCTACGTAATTTTATTTTAATTCGTCAACTACACCTGGTCGTTGGTAAACAAATAGTGAACTATCAGCGCGCGGTAGAAACTTGTCTCTAGAATTTATCACTCACATGCCATTATAATATTAATATTATTCCAGAATCATTAAAAAGTGTTTTAGCTTTGAAGAAAATTATTGTAATGTGGGAAGTTTGTCACAATATTTAACAAATTCTATCAAGGGAAAAAAAATCACCAAATAAATGAAAATATGGCAATTTTTTTGAAGCCCAAAATTTACCAAATGTTATTGTCAAATATAGGTTGAGAAATTGAATTACAGTCGATTATAAGTAATTTTTGGTAAACAATATTCATGCATTTTTATTTCCATTATTTGCATTTTTAAATTTCAGTTTGAAGAATAAAATACTTTTTGGTAAATTTGTTATCACTGTAATTTAATGCTTATTTCATTTGAGATGAAACCGAAAAGTAAATAACAAGCAAAGAATTTTTTTCATTTAATTTTCGACAAGCGTAGAATATCTTTGAATGTTATGTTTTTAAATAAAAAATGTATTCGTTAAATTGGATAATCATCTATTAGTTTTATTTTCTCAGAATTCTATTAATAAATGTTTTAAATGGTGTTTAAAATTGTTAATTTTCATAACAAAATTCTAATTTTATCTAAATTTTATCGCATTTTATATTTCTGTGACGTAAAAAGATATATTCTAATGTGAAATCATAAGAGGAAATCTGAAAGATATATTTTTTTGGCACAGCTGCCGCTAGGGGAATTTTTGAATATTTTGGTTACTAAGAAATGTTCCCAAGCTTATGGAATTGTGACGATTTCTTTCCTGAAAAAGCCCACGCATCTAAATAATAAAAGTAAACCGAACAAATAATAAAAAGCTTAAATATAAATTTCGCAAATGTAAATACAAATAAGGAAAACAATGAGATTCTGCGCTTTTTTTTTTATTTTGCATTTTCATAATATACATTCTTTTTAAAAAATATTATTCTTTAATATTTGTCAATAAACATAATGGTACTTACGTTTTTGCGCCAACACTTAAGCTGAATTAGCAATTAACTTATAATCGATTTTTTTTTCTGATTATGAAAAATGTACTTCTAATTAGCGAAAAATTTTTAACCCAAAGATAAAGAATTTTTTTTATTATGAGGAAATATCTTCGAAATTCGTTGTACTTAAGAAGCTGCTAAAACACATAAGAACCATGCATAATTCTAGTTAGGAAATTCAAAGTTCGTCTTCTAAATATAATTCATTTCTTAAATTGATGTAATTAACTGGAATTTTAATTAAGAAAATCTTGATCTTTATTTTATAATTACATTGTAAAATTTCTCGCAGTTTATTTTTTGTTGCTTATTTACTTAATTTTTTGTTTATTTATGAAAAGAAAGATATTTAATCAATTCTTAAAATGTTTACTTTTTTCATACAAATCATTAACGATTTAAAAATATTGCTACTTTTTAAAGAAAAGAGTGGATGTCGACTTTATACCAATTGACCACCGTTATGAATATGTTAATCATGATTAGTGGTTTTCAGTCGGTAGAAATAACTGATCAGCAGAATTTGCGTACCAGAAACAAATCTCCAACATTGAATTGTGTTTTACTTTCAAATTCAAAGTGTAATTTAAGCACATATTTTCGTGTTTCAGGTTTAAACTTAACAATATACATGCATGGTTTTCCTGTTTTTATATGTGTTGCATATTTTTTATTTTTCCTTTTAACTCATCGCTTATGAATTGCATGATTAATTCTATTTAAATTATTAAGAATTAGAAACTAAATTTTTAAGTTAGATTTAATTAGGAATTTATAATAAAATGTAAAATTAAATTCAAAAGTTTGCTTTAAATGAATCAGCGAAGTCGAATAGCTTCGAAATACATTTTAAACTGTAGGTTCAGGTTCAGTTACATGTCAAGAGGAAAATGTAAACCTAGAGTGCCCAAACAAACCAAACCAGTTGCAGAGGAGAATTAAATTCATGCAATAAAAATTTCGTTAAGATTCCCATAATAGTCTTTTTCAATAAATTAACAAATATGGAAATGTTTCGGCTTCTCTAATCTAGGAAATTTTCGTGTTGATTCGTTTATTGTGTGGAAAACTTCATCAGACGTTTTTTCCGCGAATTCTTATTTTAACAATTTACCTGTAATTTATTTTGTTTCTTTAATTTTTAGGAACTTTAAATGTGTTGTTTGATATTTGCAAATAATCTATCATGATGTAAATTAAATCAACTATTTGACGATTTTCGTTTCGCCAATCTTAAGAAATGGAAGATCAAAAATTATCCCAGAAAAATCGTCGCCAGTCGATGATTATTCACTTTAACAATTTTCCACCATCAAAACTCAATTTTTAATTATCTGCCTTAGTTATGTTAATGGCTTATCAGATGGTATGGGTTTACTCCAATCATGAGGTATTATATTTTTCATCAGAATCCACATCCCCGATGACCCTGCTCTTTGGTCATTTTGTGAATTCAGTAAGGGATTTTCTTAGGAAAATTGATTTTTCTGAATTGAGAATTTCTACTGAGTTTTATTATTATTATTGCAATATTTATGTGCTGTTGTCGGGTAACAAACCTCATTTATTTTAAAACTCTTTGGGTGTTAAAGGCGAACAGCCTACTCGTAAAGCGAGTTTGAGGCTGTAAATGTCCGCTGCATGAAAAGAACGCATCACTTAAGCCTTAAGTCAAGCCAATCGTTCCAGCAGTTCGAACGAGTTAATGCACTGGCCGGCCGTGAATTCTATGAAGATAGTTGGTCCAGTACCGAATACACCAGGTGAACCACTTCGATGGACTCAACTTTTATGCACTACGCTCCGTTTTTTATTAAAAAAAAACGCCGAATTGTTCGCTTAGTGACACACTCGAACTTATTTTACATGACGTCACCATTACACTCATCCTCTAGCGGGACTTTGTGGAAGAATTTAAAACTATTTACTGATATTTTTACTGCATTAGATCATTGAGCTCCAGTGGCTCAGTAGCTTCACGCCGCTTTCCGATAAAATCAGCAGAGTGAAGTACCATTTGCAGAGGACAATGATTGGGAGGCTAACCACATTCGCCCTCATTGGGTTGCTGGAGCTCTATTGGCTGGGGACATATCCACGTTAATATGTGACGTCTAAATCCTTCCGCTGGTGTGGCGTGGATGCGGAGAGGAGGATGCCAGGTCAAGTGTGAGCTCGTCACTTGATCGTGGTTCAAACTTGCAATGTACTTGGTGATGGGTGAGTATTCTAAAATCTGTTAACCTCGGGGTGGAGTCTGGGGCTCGTCCGCGTCGCCATGTCTCAAGTCATTTATAAGCTTTGTTTGATTTGTAATTTAAATATTTTCTCAAAAATTATTTGCTTGAAAGTCGAACATTCTTTTAGATTTCTGATATCAAAAATCTTAATATCCTCTTCATTGAGTAAATTTTAAATTCTTCTTTCTAATAGATATGTCAATACTTATATTACACGACTTTTGCTTGGAAGTGTTACAGTTGCTATGCTTCAAGAAACTTCTAGGCTGAAAAAAAAATTAATTTATGTAAGGATTTGACTTGTGTAAATGTATTTCTTGACCTAAACCAAAGTTATTGCTCGTGTTCAACTGCTGAATATAATAGCTTGTAACAGTAATGCAATATATATATATATATATATATATATATATATCACAGATAACAAGCATTTCTCACCTCAACAGATGTAGAGGACAAGACATCCAGTCCCAGGGTGTTACTCACCGTAAGCTCACTGGCGTCGCACACACCGGAAGGAGTGATCACAGAGCGGTTGCTGGAACTAAATTGGTTTGATGCTCCCCCTGGTATGAATGAGGACTCCACGTCGTGGGTGGGCCTCTTCAACCACGACCCTGCGGAAGGCAGTCATGACCCCCTGGAGGTAGCTCCCACTAGGAACAACCACGAGGGATACTACAGGACGAGAATCCAGTTCCCGCGGATCGAATTCTTCGACAACAAGCTGAACGACGTCTGCCTTGGATTTTGGATTGGTGAGAAACAATTTCTTATATATCTGTTTGAGAACAATTTCTTCAACTGAAATCAAGTGCTTTTTTTATATAAAAAAAGTTAAATTGCATGATATAGTTTTTATGGTAAACTATGCAAAAAATTGTTTTTCAATGTTGTTAACTCCATGAGACATAGTGGATATATTTTTGCATAATTTTCCTCTATATATGTGATTTTATTTTATTTTTTTTAAGTTAAGGAATTTTAATTAATTTTTTTGTCCTTGCTTTTTTTTTTTTTTATTATCAAGAAAAGGGATTCGCCTAAATAAATAATTTCAAGTGTTTCAGCAAGAAATTATCTTCCAAACCATTCTGTGTCCTCTTCATACTATGTAAATTCCTAATTGACTTTCGAAAATTCTAACATGCCGTTGGTAATGATATCTACTTCCAAAGAAAACTCTTTTTATCTTTAGTTTATAATTGTAGTTACATTTCTCTGCAATATCAGATATTCTCTTTTATTAACTTATCCTTTGTAAATATTACTAAATCATTGAGGGTAAAAGTTTTGTACGATTTTTTTTTGTCCAGGCAGTTAAATACAAAATCAGTATATATATATATATTGTAAATTCAGGATTTTTTTAAACATTTTGTTGTTAATATTTTCGCGATATTTTTTTGTTTCCTAAAATTAGATTTATATTTATTTAAAAAAAATAAGATAAATAGAAAACTAACACACATTATTTTTCAGTTAAACTTTTTCACATGTCATTCTTGAAAGTTGTGACGGTTTTAATAGTTTGTATTCCAATTGAAATCTAATTTGAAAAAAAAAATAATAAAATAAAGTAATCATGTTAAATATTTAAAATTTCAATTTTTGTACTCTATTTAAATCTTTAATTAGAAATTAAACCAATTAATAGGTTCTTCCCAGTAATGATTAACGCTTCCTAGTTTACTAGAATAGTTTTGCAATTCTTATGGAATCATTTCTCTTCTGTTCCTTTTTCTCGGATTTAATGTTTAATTTCTACTGTTATTTTTAAGCAATTTATTTTATGTGAAATGCAATAGAAATTTCTTTAAAAATTCTTAATTTAAAAGAAATAAATAAAGATATTTTAATATATATATAACATAAGTAATAAAATAAATATTATATAAAATATTATAAAAGCAATAGTAAGCCTATACGCAATAATAATTTTCGAGCTATAAATGTTAACATCGTCCAAAGGTATAACTTATGTAAAGCTAATATTATTAAAATTAATTTTATGTCAAATGGACTAAAATTTGTACATATTCGACCGACACAGTTGAAGGTGATATACGTGCTTATTTAATCCGTTGAATCGAAAGTCCTTTGGTCAGTCGTTGAGCAGTTACCATGGGTGTAATCGTCTGTCAAAAATTTCCTCTCCTCTTAGATCAAAGTCGAAATTGAGGAGTGGATCCTCTGATGGTGCCATCTATTGGAGGAGTCTTAGAGCAAATTCATACTTTCACCTTCGTGGCGCTCTGGTTAAACGAAAGATTCCCCCAATGACTTATATTCCCATAGCCAAAGGGCATAACGGGCTTGTCTTGTCTAAATGTCATATGTGATAATAACAGTAGTTGAAGGTTGTAATCATTACCATCCAACATAGAGGATATTTCTGAGTTAGGGGGTTGTCTTCATGATTCGCTAAGGAGGAAACTCGGAAAACTCCCAAACAGTCACTTCAACAAAAGCTCAATACCTATCTGATTGTTCAACAATGGCTCGATTTAAATCCTGTATTTTCTTCCCATAGACCAACTTAGCTTAACTGAAACCGGGGCTAAAATGTTTTGGGAGCCCCCCTTAGCTTCACAACAACTAACTTTATATTCAATTTGGTAAATGTTCTATTCGACTGACAACAATCAGAAAATAAACTAAAAATATTTACCTATTTTTAGTTCTAGGTAACTCTTCATATTTTCCTAATAAAACTAAACTTAACGGTAATAACTTTTTTGTGTCTCTTGTATTTTTTGGTAGTTGTACCAAGCTTCGTGGTTCGTGTGGATTGAGAGTTGAATAAAGCAACCACTCAATGAACACAAGACTTATTCGTAAAAAAATCCACTAGATATACCAGCTGTAACAATCACAATTATACAGCTACAATTCGTCGAATACAAGAAGTAACAGCTTCCAATCACATGTCTCAAATACCTCAGGCAGAGAACAGCTTCTCTAGACTAGTAGTCACGACTAATCGTCTTCACTCACTGATTGTCCTCACAAAAACTCAACTATGCCGGGCTGCGGTATTTATACCTGCTTGGCGTGGAAATCTACTAGTTTCGCCAAGGTTCTGGAAGCTTCTAGTCTATCTCGTTAAATATTGGTCCTAGAGCTTAGGTGATGGATTTTTCCTGAAGTATCTATTTCTCGCCAAAATATCGCCAAGTCACCAAATCATTAGAATACCCGCTTTTAACGTATAGCACGTCTAAATACCGCAATTTTTGCCCAAAATGTGAGTATTTCCGATCTGTCTGAGATATTTTAAGATATATACAATAATTATTTATAAATTTGTAACAGTATTTTTTGTATTCTTTCGTATTCGAATTTAAATTTACAAAAGTTTCAAACTACATCTTTCAGATATTTTTATCGATTCAGTCAAAAACGACAAGTAGTTAGATTTAAACTTCTGCCCCTGATAGACAAATTACAAAAAAGAAACAATGGACTTTAAAGATGGGAAAAAAAGATGTACACGTTTATCATCTTATAGGACATAAAATCCAGTGATGCATTCAAGATTCTCTCACTCTAACAGTCTAATCAAAAACCAAACATAGCAGTTTCCATTCTGTTGATATATTTAAATCATTGTAATTTATACGAAGCACTCACGGATCCGTAGAATTTTTCGATTAACAGCAAATCAGTTGTTAACATCGGAAAAATCAAAAACTTTCTCCTTCCGAAGTCATCTACTGACAGTCTACAACAAAAATAGCTCTGACCAAATAGTCTGGTTAACAGCTGTTGCTCTAGTAACAAGAAGTGTTCATTTCAGACAGGAATTAAATTTGTTACGAATTAGTGGTATTTAGGCTAGTACCTTGTGTTTTTCTCAAGGCATTCAGATAGCCAAATTTGGTACTTTTCTTTTGACTCCTCCTATCCAAAATGAAACAGTCCTTGTTTCCAGGCATCAAACAAGCATAATAAATTGTCAGGTATAATAATGATAATAAAAATAATTATGGTAGACACAGAAAGTACTTTACTTATGAAAAAGAAAATTTCTTACCATCATTCTGAAAAAGCTAAAAAGTCGTAAAAATTAGAAGGGTTCATGAGTCTATCAATTGCAATCAATGATTCTCATTAAAATTTGCATATTATACTCTAAATCATATCGTTTCCTGCATAATCTGGAATCCATCTTTAGAAATTTCTTACTATTCAGTGGAAAATACTATATATCTGTGAAAACTGGGTTAACTTTGGAACTTATGGGTTACATAGCTCCATGGAATTATAAAAAGAAGATGGATTATAATAACATCATGCCTTTATCTGTATCTGTGGATGTCATTATAAGTTAAAACAATATGAACAAATAACAGCATATATTTTATAGAGACATGCTTCTATTTGAGAAATTCATTTTTCCTCCTTCAATAGTAAATAAAAAAAGTCAATATGAGAAATTTGAAAAGTTGATTGCAATTCATTTGGATATCTCTCCTTTAGAAAGTTCTTTCGATTAATTCCGAAAAAAATCCAATGGGAAATTTTTCTTTCACATAAAATTTTTCTTTCCCATAATAACCTTAAGTATTATATTTTTAAAACTGTAATTTTAAAATAGAAAAAAAAATCATTTTGGCTGGTTTCTCATCCCTAAATAGTAAGAATTATTTTTAAGTATGAATTTTACGTGTGTTGCTTATATAATGCAACCTTAACAATTTTTCTAATGGCTTTTGTAAAAAGAGCAGTTTTTTTTTAAAAAAAAAAATTATGATCTTACACACATTTAACGGGCTTTCGTTTTTATGAACCATTTTATTATGATAAATTTTTTTACGAATCCCTATGGGTTCGTAAAAACAAGCTCTACTACATATATTTATAAAACTTTTTATTGGTGGGTGATAAATTTAATACTCTGCCAAATGAAAACGGAAACTTTTGTGTCAAATTTTTGCTTTGTAAAAAACAAAGGCCGTAAAATTTAATTTTTAATTTTTTGTTATAATATTATATTAAGAAGAATGTTTTAATTTATTTGCCTTTTAACTCTATTTTGAAATTTAATTTATTTTAGAGCAATTTTTCCACAGTTTAAAGAAAAAAGGGAAATATTCTCGTGAACTTAATTTTAATATGTTAATGGGGATTAAAAGAAAGTGAATATATTTTGAAACATATACTATTTTTCAATTTTAAACTTTATCTGTCGTTTATATTAAAATAATTTCAGCCATTTTGACTCATATTCCTTCTCTGGCAAGAAACAGAACGTGACTAAGACAAGGCATACTGGGTAGCTGCGCCGAGCCCCCACAAAGCCCCCTCCTCGAATAGAAAGTTTGATTTAAAATATTTTCTGGATGGTCAAATCCAGAAAATATTTTAAAATCATTAATGATCATTCTTTTAGAACAAATGGAACCCATTGCTGAAAATAATTTTTCTCTTGAACAAACAAAAAAGTCCTTTTTGATTTACTTTAACCACTGATTTTCTAATTTCAGACTATTTTTCTTATGTGTCATTCATTCAAATTGCTCTGTAATGTGTTCTTTTTTGAACAAATTTAAGCTCTTTGTTTATTTGTTAGAGAATAAACCTACGACTTGAATATCTATTACATTATTCATAAATATTTAGAAAGTTACTGTATTTGATGTCATTAAAAAATCTTGATTCTATTTTATTTAATCAAGGATTCTATTTTATTATGACATAACTCTGTATATTAAGAAATGTACAGAAAATATTAAATTTCACCACAAATTGCACATAATTGATTTTTGCATTTCTGTATTATATTGTCCCATCGAATATAGGAATTATTAAGATCGGTTATTAATATCTATAGTTTTTTTTGGATTTACTAAAAAATATTAAAGTGGCTGTGTTTGTTTCTTTGCATCTTCTTTTAGGTTACATTAATTTAAACAAGCTGGTTGCGAAGTCCTGCATCAGAGCAAGGCCCCGCTGGATGTACGAAATGAGGCACGTCATTGGCAACCAAACACTGAAGGACCTCATGCTACCCGGGACGCACAACGCGGGCAGTTACGAGCCTTATAGACCGGACAGGAACACTGCCAAAATCCGGTACCAAATATGCCACGACGAGGATGTCTTCAACCAGCTGGTCTACGGAAACAGATTTCTGGACTTTCGGGTCATATTCCAGCACGTGGCAGGAAGCAAAGAAAAGTTCTGGATCACGCACAGCATTCTCAGGACCAACAACTCGGTAAGGGATGTTCTGAACCAGGTAAAGCGTTTCCTGGACAACACGAACGAGATTGTGGTCATTGACTTCCACCTGTTCTACATGGGATTGTTCGACAGCTGGATAGATGACCGACACAAGGAGCTCATGACGCTCATCGTGAGGACGCTAGGCCATTACATGATGCCGAATTCCTACGAATTTTCGACTCCTCTGAATGAGATGTGGAAAAATAACAAGCGCCTTCTCGTTGGCTACGCCTCCAAGCAAGCCATCGAGAGCAACCTCCTCTTCCCAGGGGCGTTCCACCTGTGGGGTAACAAAGAGACTCGTGCAGAGCTGGAGGATTTCCTGGAAAGGAACATGTGCCATTTTAGGCACCGGAACTTGTGGTCTGCTATGGCAGAACTAACACCAACGACCTCTGGTGTCCTAATAGACAAGTATGGCGGTCTCAGGAGCTTAGCGCAAGAAGTAAATCGCTACTTGACAAAATGGTTCAGAGAACGTTGGTGGAAATGTGCCAATATTGTTTCGACGGACTACTTTTTGGGTAATAATATAATAGATGTGTCCATTGACGCAAACATAAAAAAGTTCGGTTCCCAAAAATAAATATTTATTTATTTGCCGATTTTGCTTTTATTTTGGCATACATTAACAGTTTGGTATTTACATATTAACCCGTTAATCATATTTCTCAAAAAAAAAAAAAATGTCGCCAATATATATATATATATATATATATTACAGTTTAATGTCAAAAAAGTTTCGCTTCTTTCCATGTAAACCCAATTAATGCTAATTTGCAGATTCCAATTTTTAATATTTTTCAGCATGTGAAGGGCAAAATACAGCAGTTAATTTAAATCAACATAAATAAAAATATTTTAATTCATATATCAACATTTATATCATCATGGTTGTAAAAGTTATGAAAAGTGAAAAATTTAAGTGTGAAAAAAGTTTAAGTGTAAAAAAGTAAAATTTAAGTGTGTTTTCTTGATAGCTTAAGTTTTTTAACCATAAAGTGTGTTTGCTTCTTTCGTTACATTTGAAATCCTGAGTACGCCACTTTATTACGATTCTCATTGGTTTAAAAGTATCCATGACGTCAGAGAATGTTTCATCCACGTCACTTCCTATTGAGAGGGCGTCGTTAATCTGACTCGTCGGCGAATTTGCTGCCTGCCATCCGATCACATTCTTCAAGCGGCAGCAAACAATGCGATGTTTACCATCGATTGTCTGAGAATAGTGTTGAAGTTCATTTTGTTAATAAAACAATTTCTTATTTAAAGAGCAAATCATCGGTTTGAGAAGCCGTTTTCCATTGACTCAACCCCTTAACACATTGACAATAGAACAGCAGAAAAAGCAATATGAAAAAGATATGACAAAACATACACTTTATGGTTAATTTAAACCGGCATGGACGATTTAAATGTTTCATTAATTAATAGAATTCTAAATTAATGAATGCTATATTTGCAAACAATCTCTTTTGAATCGTAAGACTATTGCCTTGCTTACGCCTATCGTAAAAATTTTCTTTTAATTTTTTTTTTAACCATTTTTTGAACTGAAAATTTTTGAAAAGTAGAGTTACAAAATAATTACTTTCAGGATACATATTTTGAGTTGTAATATATTCTTTACAAAAAAAAAAAAAAAAAAAAGGTGACCCGGATTAAAGCACAAAATTTCATAGTAATAACAATACTTCTGAAATTTTTACTTTATAAATATTTATCTGCATTCTTCAAAATTATACTTTTATCTGAAAAATTCTGTAATGAATTATATTTCTTTATATTGACTTTATACTATGTAACAATACGGAAATCTGATGGCTTAGTAGGAGCGCTTCGCCCTCTAAAGTCAGAGGTCTCAGATTCGATCCTCGGATTGGGCAAGTCTTCCTGCCACCCTTTTAGTGAGTCCATAAACTGACTTTTCGCGTTAGGCTGAGCTCTTAATCGGGGCATATATTTTGCACCCCAAGCCCTCACGGTTAGGAAAACAGAAATGGGTGCTGTAGGCTGTTATGCCAAACAGTTTAGTTTAGTTATGATACTTATTAAAATGAGTATAATGAAAACCATACGAGAATTTGATATCAAATGTTGTCTCATTTTGACGCCCAATGATACGACAGTGGATGTTAATTATGAAAATTTATAGACAGAGATTTAGAAGCTCAATAAGTTTTACAAATTTAATGACAAGAAAATTATAAATATGTACACAAAAGACAATATATATCTCAGGAAAGAAAAAAATAACAATGAAATGAGTCTATCTCAGGAAAGAGAAAATATCCAAGGATTTACTCTTCTTTGTAACAATTCTCAAATCTGGACCAGAAATCTGTGTTCAGAACATAAGAATCGTTGCAAGCGTAAGCTCCAGTCTTGTGGATTCGAGCGAAGTCGAAACAATCGATTTTATCGTTTCCATCGCAATCCCTCCCCCACTTCTGCATGTAGCCCCTAATGGCGGCTTCAGCGCAAGGCTTGTGGTTCAGGCACTTTTCGAAATCTGTCAAAATAAAAAAAAGGGTGTTACAGAGAAATTGCAATAAATCATAGCCATCAGCTTATTTATTCTATTAGTTATTAATATGAAATGTAGTCTAAGTTATTTAGATACTTTTAGACAAATTTGAGAACAAGAATTGTTATTGTTGTAATGTTGTTACTTATGACAGTTGGACAAGCCAAGCTTTCTTTGCAGTTGGCTATGTGAATTTAAGTCAGAAGAGTGCGTCTTTCGTTTAACCAAAGCACCACAAAAGTGCTTTGCTTATATGACTTTGTTCCAAATTCATCCGATAGATGACACCACTAGAGGATCCAATCACTAAACTTTGACATTGATCTGGAGGAGGAGGAAATTTTCACCAGGCCATTACACCCATGGTAATCCAGAATTATATCTTTTTGAGTATATGAAAATCGAATTATGCACAGCAAATATTATCATTCTGGGTGTATAAAAATCTAAAAATAATTCATACAAACTGTGCAGAATAAGAACTCCCTTTTTGGATAAGTAATTTCGTTTCGTCTCTTTTTGGCCGTTTTTTTATTTTAATTTCTATCTTAATTAAATGAAAATAAAGTAAGACGATGCAGTTATTTATGCTCAAATATTAAGTACTATTAATTTTAAGATATTCTTTGATGTGAAAATTCTTATTTGATGCGTGTATTCGCCAAAAGGAACTGAATGTATGAGATTCAGACTGCCCACAAAGATCTAGGATATTTTCAGTTTCTTCTGTATTTCTCTCTAGGCCAAGACTGCCAGATGATCAAGGAACACACATCTTAACTGGTTGTCACCTCACATAGGGCTGCCAGGTTTCATAGTTTTTCATGAACAATTTTTCAAAAATCAAGTTTACGAGCTGTGAGAGAGGCATTTTTTTTCACTACTAAGTAATGCAGTTGATCTTTGATAAATTCCTTTTTTTCTTTATTGGTCTTCTTTGCTGGTCTATTTTATAGCAAAAAACCGAGACCTTTTATAATTTTTTTGTCATTTAATTTGGCCACAATGAATATTTATAAATAATTTATACTTTATTATTCAAAACTTTTTATTGAGTTGATTGGAAAAAATTAACGCTTAGTATTTAACGCCTGCATCGTGGTTTTTCTAAAACAAATTGAAATTCTAAAATATTAGAAAAAAAAATTTGAATTATGTAATTAAATTTTTAATGATTACATTCGCAAATTTAAATATTTAAAACCAAGAACAATTATTAAACTAAACGCTTAAGATAAAAAGAGGTATTAGCTTCTTTCTTCGTCAGTCACCATACAGCATAAACTCTGGCCTAAGTTTTTTTTTTTCCTTAAATATTTTAGGTCAATCCTCATTTGTTAAGGGATTATATTTTTTTTTACTGGGCAAAAATTCACAACATTTGCATACTAAGGCCACGGTGAAGTCATCGGACCATAAACTTCAGAAAACTAACGTTCATTGCTGTTGACGTACGACGTGAATATTGAGTTGCTGCTTTCTGCGTGATATACTGCACTGCTTAGTAAGTCATCAAAGTGCGGAAGTTTATGAGAAAACATCTGAGTGTTTTCATCCGGGGATAATTTTTCATAGATAATGTTCCGCTTTCGTAATTTGACTAGAAGAAAACCTGAGAAATTCCTAAGCATGCATTCAGACAGATGTGCTTGCAGAAATCAATCCACTAATACCCGTCGTTAAACAGGGGCTGGGATCGAGTCCAGAACATCCAACTGCAAAGAATAGGATCCTTTCGTTAGGCTATATTGGATGATTGGGCCTTTCCAATAAGGGATTTGTTTATTTGTCGCTCAACGGTCATTTTTTGCACACGAGGTCTAATTAGACCGGGACCTACGGTTTAAAGTGGATTTCGAACCACTACAAACATTCATGCCCAGGGTGGGATTCGAACTCACAAACTGTTGTACCGAAGGCAAGGGCGCTAACCATTCAGCTGTCAGATCGGCTTCCAATAAGGGAATATGATTTATTATCTGTGAAATGTCTTTCAGCTCAGCA